>JBAWJQ010002819.1:0-419502 GCA_037783105.1 Bactrocera zonata | reverse complement strand
ATAACTAATGACATCAAAAACCGAAATTCAATTCAACCTAATAAATCGATATTCTAGCTGGTTAAAGCTACAAGGAGTAGTTGCTTACTTATTGTGCTTCGGTAAGAAAAGAGAAAATAAGTACTCCGCAAAATTGTCTGTAAAAGAATTACAAAGAGCAACAAATACAATCATTCGACAGTCACAAAAACAATTCTTCAAAGACGAAATGAAACAACTATTGATTGGCAAAAAGCTCAGCAATACAAGCAAAATAGTCAACCTCAACATCAATCATTTTTAGGTGAAAATGACGTTATGAGAGTTGGAAGTAGGCTGACAAACGCGGAATTGCCTTATAGTTCAAAACACCCAATAATTCTTCATAAATCAACTTTAACTGCATTAATAATTAAAGATGCACACCATACTACAATACATGATGGAAACCGGTTAACAGAAGCAATTATCAGAAGACAATACTGGATAATTGGGGTTAAGAACGCAATAAAAAGTTGTATACGAAATTGTTGTAAGTGTATACGATACAAACAAGTTTCTGCAAAACAAATAATAGGCGATCTACCAGAATTCAGAGTATCAATGTCGAGTCCGTTTACTTACATATACTGGAGTTGACTACGCTAGACCATTCCAAATGAGATCAAATCAAATAGAGGCATCTTTGAACTCGTCCACTATATTCAAAAAATGCGGATAATGGAATAGATACATACGTTAACACCGGGTCATTTTCTAATTGGAAGCCCAATAAAGTTAATTCCATCTCTCGAACCAGATGTCAACTACTCTACATTAAACAAATGGAAGTTAGCACAAAAAATTCAACGAGATTTTTGGAATTGTTGGAAAAATTAATATTTTCATACACCCCAGCAAAGAAACAAGTGGAAAACTCCGCCTGACAATATTAAGGTGGGCGATGTGGTAATACTTAAAGACGAAAACACACAACCCGCCATGTGGCCTCTTGCTAAAATTATAGAAACTCATCCTGGAAATGATGGTCGCGTTCGTGCGGTAACGTTGAAGCTGCAAAATAGCATATTGAAAAGACCAATTCAGAAGTTGGAAACTTACTTAGCCACAAATAGTCAAAAGAAAACAAACATATCAATAGAATAAATAATAATGACTTTAATTTAAGGGATTTAAATCTAAAAAACATAGCAGACACATATCTCTTATATTACTTATTATAATATTTGTAATTTTATTCATATGTTATGTCCAAGCCAAAAGGTAAAATTACGATATGTACTGAAACAAAAATTAATAATTATTATATTACTGGCCCTCGGCAGTAAGTTCAAATTACTTGAATAATAATATACAGTCAGTTGACTGCATACAAAAAATGCAGCAAACAAATGGTGGTTATTGTATTCTTCATCATAAATCTTCAAGTGCCTTAGTCACACACACATACCCGGTGCGACTTTATATTTCCAGTGGGAATAGCCACCGTCGTTGAGCTTTAAGCGACCGGGGGGGTCGGCAGGTCGCGGATAGCCGAACGGCCTGTAGTAGCAGGTTAGTTGCGAAATAAATAAACGAATAAGCAATCCCCGACGAGAAGCGGCGGGAGTGGAGGTTTCGGTATAAATGCCGGCAAGACCGTGACAGTGGAAACTCCTGCGACAGTGGGCGAATCGACACCGCCCCTTTGAAGTATGTGTCTCCTGCAACATGCAAGGGCATGTCGTGTAATAAAAAAATCCAGGCGCGACGGACTCATAATGGGCGGCTTCCTGGTCAGCGTAAATCTACCTGACCGGCACACGACGCAGCATACTGGGAGTCCCTTGAACTTTTCGCCAGCGATTTTTCTGCTGACGAAATGGAGAGGGTGATGTGAGCTTGATTCTGCCGAGATATTAGCAGCGGCGCGTGTCAGTAAATAGTCACTGCGGTCCTTGGTCAGGAAGTGTGCATTGGACATAGAAGTAGTAGCCTATGTTGCCCCGGGTGAGCGCCGGTCCGTACGTGTTTTCCGAGACCGGCAAAGCGAAGAACTCGCCTGAGGGAACTGGGGAGGGGCATTGTCCCCGAGAGTATACCCGTTCCAGTCTATTTCGGCCCACCCCCCTACTCACGATGTGCTGTAAAAAAGAAGCAAATGGAAAATAATACGAGAAACAATAACAATACAAACAACCCAAATTATGGAAGCGGCATTTTTGGACTTTTAATGAATAGTCGTGCTGAAAACTCTAGATCAGAGACAGATCTGACTGTGAGGACACCAAATGCGGAAGTAGATCCCTTCAAGCGTGTACCCAGGATAGCCCGTCATCACCAACGGTGTTAGAAGATAGCACACCCCAAGCCAAAGTGGCACGACATCCTGTGGTCTACATCGCTGAACTAGGAAGTGCCATAAAAAGACTGACTGAAGCAATGCATCCGCCGAAGCGGTCTATAAATAACAACATGAAAGACATCCTTAGTTCTATAGCGAAGCTATATTCAAAAGACCTGGAGGAGCACACATGAATGATGGAAGCAAGACGGAATGTGCAGCTCAGGACCGCAACCACGGAAACAACACCAAAGAGGCCGCGGGAGGAAAATCCGCCGAAACGGAAAACACCGCCTAAAAGAAATAAAACAATGCATGAAGAGGCACCGAAAACCAGCAAGCAGAACGAAACAAAAAGACATCGGGAAATAGCCCTGATAAGTGCAGAGAGGAAGCACAAAAAGATGACGGCTGGGTAAGCGTCAAGCGCAAGCCACAAAGCCACAAGAAAATTAACCGTAAGCCATCCCCAAGGGCCGATGCTATAGTCATAGCGCGCTCTGGAGATATGTCTTATAGAGACATCCTTATGAAGGTGAGAAAAGAAGAAAATCTGCAGAAACTCGGAGAAAATGTATCGCGTATTCGGAAGACAGCCAAAGGAGAGATATTGCTGGAACTCAAAGAAATCCAAATAGAAAGTACGAGCGAACTAAGAGACAAAATAAGTACAGGCACAAATAAAAGCGCTTACCGACGAAGTAATAGTAGAAATTCGGGACCTGGACGAAATCACAACCAAAGAGGACATTTCGGAAGCTATACGGAAGCAGGTGAAAAAACGAAATAATTTTGATGTGAGTGCGATAAGAAACCTCAGGGCGGCATATGCGGGTACACTGGTAGCGGTAGTAAGCCTCCCTGCGCTGGAAGCAAAGATACTGCTAGATGAGCGAAAGATTAGGATAGGCTGGGTAGTCTTCAGGTTAAGAGAAAAACTTAATTTAAAAAGGTGTTTCAGGTGCCTGGAATATGGGCATCTGGCAGCAGCATGTAAAAATTCGGACGACAGGAGCAAGTGCTGTCTGAGATATGGCGAAAAAGGGCACGTCGCACAGACGTGCGACAAGGCTCCCTCTTGTGGTGCTTGCAAGAGCAGGGGACGGGAAAACTCAAACCACCAAATAGGTAGTAAAAGATGCCCTCTATACCAGGAAGCATATAAAAAATTCAAATGAAAGTTATCCAGCTAAACCTGAATCATTGCGAAGCTGCGCAAGATTTGCTTAAACAAACCGTCTTTGAAGAGAAGGTGGACGTAGCAATACTGTGCGAACAGTACGAAAACATAGACAACGCCGCATGGGCCTCAGACACCACCAGCAAAGCTGCCATATGGTCATGTGGAGACAAAGCTTTCCAGGAAAAGCCACTGCTAAGAAGGCCCTACTTCACACGAGCCAGGATCTGTGGAATCAACTTTTATAGCTGCTATATACCACCGAGTGTCCCACAAGGCGCGTTTGAGAGGATACTGGAGGACCTGGTACAGGAAATCCTAACAACTACGAATAACGTGGTAGCAGGCGGTTTTAACGCATGGGCAGTGGACTGGGGAAGTGTTAGTACGAACAAACGAGGAGACGGTCTTCTCAAGGCCTTTTCATCGCTCGAAGTGGTGCTATTAAATACTGGAAATAGGAACACTTTCGAAAAAATGGTCGCGGATCCGTGATTGACATCACGTTTGTTAGTAGCCCGTTGGTACGATCAACATGCTGGAAAGTGTCTGATCTCTACACGCATAGTGACCACCTAGCCATCATAATGGAGATCGGAAAATCCAGGAGTGAAATGCACACGCAAGCAAAGACAGTACAGACAAAAGGATGGAAAGCCGAAACGTTCGACGAAGATATCTTCCGACTTATGCTGGATGACAATATTGCAAATGTGGAAGATACGGAACGGCAGGCGGAGATATTGGTGAAGCATGCCAGTAAAGCATGCGACGCTGCAATGTGCAGAAAAAAACAAGGCGCTAACGCTTACAGACAGCCTGCATACTAGTGGAATAGTGCAATCGACAGCCTGAGAACTGATTGCACCAAAGCCAGGCGTGCCTGCCAGAGAAGACGGAGTTCACCAGAATACGAAAACCTGCACGAAGGATTTAAAAAAAAACGCCGTAAGCTCAAGAAAGCTATTAAAAAAAGCAAACTCTCCTGCTTCAAAGAATCCATGGGGCGATGCGTACAAAGTTGTGATGACAAAATTCAAAGGCAGCAAAGGGAGAACACCAACCTGTCCCACCTTACTGAAAAATATCGTGGAAACACTTTTCCCTACGCAGAGGAACGAAGAACCTACACTATTAATTATATCTACGGTACTAGACGCACCACTGGTCACCGACGATGAAGTAATAGATGCCGCCAAAAGGTTTGGAAACACCAAAACACCGGGTCTGGATGGAGTCCCCAACACGGCCCTGAAAACAGCTATAACACCATATAAACCGGCTGGAGAACCAAGCTCGTACCGTCCGCTCTGCATGACACGCTTGGAAAAATCTTAGAGAGAATAATATGCGTACGACTGGAGAAGCATCTGGAGCAAGAATATCCAGGACTCGCCGAAAACCAATTTGGTTTCCGTAAGCACAGGTCAATCATCGATGCGATCACAAAAGTGGCAAGCAAGGCCATCGAAGGAACGAGGTGGATGTATGGTACAAAAGAATATTGCGCAGTCGTAACGTTTGACGTAAAAAATGCGTTCAACTCTGCGTATTGGCCATATATAATGAGCGCTCTCGAATTCAAAAGAACACCAAAGTATTTGTTGAGAATTATCTCCAAATACCTTTCGGATAGGCTGTTACTCTATGATACCGATGACGGACCAAAAAAGTACAGGGTGACGGGAGGGGTACGACAAGGCTCGGTTCTGGGTCCACTGCTGTGGAACGTGTTATACGACGGAATGCTTCGACTTCCATTAGAAAGAGGAGTCCAGATTATCGGGTACGCCGATGACATTGCGGTAACGGTGGTAGGGAAAGAAATCAACCAGGTAGAAAGCTTATGTGAAGACTCCGCTTTAAGAATAAACAGCTGGCTCACGGCGATAAAGCTCCAACTAGCAGCCCAAAAAACGGAAGCAGTGCTAATTACCAGCAGAAAAAAAGTGGAAAACGCTACTCTTAATATTGATGGCTATAGTATAACCACTCAGCAGTCGTTAAAATACCTAGGCGTTGTAATAGACACGCGACTTAACTATTACACGCATATTGAAAAAGCGTGTGCAAAAGCGACGCGAATAACGGTGGCCCTATCGAGTATGACAGCCAATATTGGAGGATCAAGCCAGAGCAAACGAGCACTCTTGGCTAAAGTGAGTCAGTCGGTGCTAATGTACGCGACGCCCATATGGGGACCAGCAATGCGTAATAAGACATACGTGAAGAAACATCTCTGACTCGGCTTAATGCAATAAGAGTTATTTGTGGATTCCGCACGGTGTCGCACGAGGCGGCTGGAGTCATAGCGGGCATCATACTACCGGACATAATGGCATTAGAGATCAAAAGAGTCTACGAGAAATCAAGAAGGAAAAAGAGAAGAGGAGTCCAGAAAGGAGCCCCTGAAGAGCCAATTTAGCTGACCCTGGTTCTGCGAAGAAATGCTTAACGGTAGTACCGTAGGATTAGTGAACTGCAGTCGAGTTAGGGTTTAGTACGTAGGTGTACTGTTACGCAAGTTGAGCATGGTAAGATTATCCATACTGGGCGTGGTACCGAAAGAGGTGTACCCTTAGCGTGCAGTATGAATCGTGCATGCCGTCTGGGACTGACGGTATCTATGAAAGATTCCCCCCTCGAAAAAAAATAAAAACACACACACACATATATACATGTAGGAAGAAATAATGTATAGGACAGGTGGCAGTGTTGTCACTGAACGAATAATGCCATTCAGATGGCAACACTGCAACTCAGCTGTTAATTGACGAAGCGTCCATCAGCAGCCATCATTGTAACGGTCCATATGGATCGTTCATTATTATAAAAAACTAAGATTCAGTGTGTAAGCATCAGTTGTTGAGGTGGTAAGAACCAGTCGTTAAGAAACGTTGTGTAAAGCGGTCGCGCCGCCGCCTTGAATTTAAAGTGCGAACAAATAAAATAATAAAACCAAATATAAAATAAGAACGCGGTGTTTTTCTTTAAAGTGAATCCCACATTTAGGGGCTCGTCCGCGATGTGTTGATGTGTGATGTGTTCTGCGGTTACACAAACAATTAAGACATTTTTTTTTTGGAAATAAACATTTTTTTTGAATTGAACATTTGAGCGATCGAAAGTTACGAAGTGACAGTAGTACAAAGTACTGGAGGGTACGACAAAACACGTACAAAAAACCGAAAACTAAACAGTGAACAGTTAGTGATTTCTGAATTGTGAAACTATGCATAAGATTGCATGGACCAAGTTCCCGGTAAATATGTATAACGACGTAACTGTACCAGTACGCTATAACTGGCAGTCAGCATAGTTCCAGAAATTTGTATAACGGTGCAAAACCATAGACGGGCGCATAAAACGCGCAAAGTAAAGCCTAAAGGTTGGTACGCAGCTCTCAAGTAATTGCTCAAGAACAAAAATACATTATTTCTGAAGTAATGTTGACAGCTGGTTACGCATTGTGAATGATCCACATTAGAAGAGCAAGAGAGAATAAACAAAGTAAACAAACTTTGTGCGTATGCATGTATGTATGTATGTGTATGGTAACACAAATATTTTCATTGAGATTTAAGGAATGTTGTTGATGATTGGTTGGTTTTATACAACATTTCAAAATGGAATATACTTTATAATAATGATTTCAACTAATTTAGGATGAATTTGACGATTACTTCGAATTTCCCTCAAGAAACAATTGTTGATTTGATGTTTCTTCGCAAAACCAGGTTTGCCATATTCACATTTTATTGAAAAAAAGTATTAAAAATTAGTACTAGATTTCTTGAGAGCTGCGTACTAGCACAAGTAACTTTATCGCAGGAACGTTTCTGGACCGTTTCTTAAGCGTTTTTTTATATGAAGTTTTTACGTTTCTTGAGAGCTGCGTACTAAGCTTAAGCAGCAAAACAACGCAGCAGCAGCAGGCAGCAAAGCATCGCAGCAGCTAGCAGCAGAACAATGCAGCAGCAAAGCATCGTAGCAGTTGGCGGCGCATGAGGAAATTTGGACAACGGCAGCAAAGAAACGGGAGCTAAGATAAGTTATAATGATTTTGTAGTTAGTCGAGTAGACGAGTGTGTTATTTGCACTCAGTTGCGATGTAATGTAGTAGAATGTGTAGCTTTTAGTTTGTTAGCAAAAACAAAAATGTACATTTGCTTCTAAGAATCAGAATTAAATTTGTAAAAGCGTATCCCTAATTTGAATTTTTATAAGAGTTAAGAGAAAAAAATAAATTTGTAAGATGGATGCTAAAACCATTAGGGCAATGACGGTAGAGACGTTGAAAGAAAAACTAAGAGAACTAGGGTTGTGCGTTACGGGTAGAAAAAAGGAGTTGCAACTGCGTTTGCTACAACATTTAGTTTTCGGTGATGAGCATCCCCCGAAGACGAATCGAAAAATTCCTTGTACGTTGATGTAAATGCTGCTCCATCGAATTCGCAAAGGGTGTCATTTTCGTTGCGTGACATTAAAGACAGCGTTTCAGATTTTTTTGGTGATGATACTTGCGATGTTCGTCACTGGGTTGAGGAATTTGATGATATGGCTAACACGGTCGGTTGGAATAATTTAGAACGATTTGTATATGCTAAACAACTACTTAAGGGAGCAGCAAAATTGTTTGTACGTGGATTAATAGGAGTAAGAGATTGGGCTAGTTTAAAGCGTTCTCTTATCGATGAGTTTGGGGAAAAATTATGTGCGTCTGAAGTGCATCGAACATTAAAAAACTGGCGTAAACAGCCAAAAGAAAGTTTTCATGAATACCTTTATGCTATTTTAGAAATAGGGAAGCAAATCTCTTTAGATGAAAGAAGCGTAGTGGAGTATTTCGTGGATGGCATACCAGACGTTAAGGCAAATAAGAGTATGTTATATCAAGCGAAAACGGTGGGCGAATTGAAAGAACAAATCCGCATATACGAGAAAGTTAGAAGTGTACAAACTACAGTAGGCAAAGGATACGTGGAACGGTTCGCAACAGAGAGTAAAAAATCGTTGAAAAAGAAGTGTTTTAAGTGTGATAAGGAAGGTCATATAGCAAGAGCCTGTCCGGAGGCTAGGGCTAGTAATGTCGTTTGCTTTAAGTGCAAACAGAAGGGGCATTATTCTCATCAGTGTAAAGAGCAAAGGGATAAGACGATAAAAAGTGAACAGCTAAATTCAATTGATCACAAAGTAGAAATGTCTACCAGAAAAGGTGAAATGATCTTCGTTGATGCAACGATCAATGGTTTTACCTTCAGTGCACTAGTGGATGCAGGATGTATCGTGTGTATCATGAGGTATGATACCTTAGTGATGTTAGGAGATATAAAACTAATTGGAGAAAAACAAAAATTGTTTGGTGTAGGTAAAGGCGTGCTTACGACATTAGGCAGCTTTACGACCGATATTTCAATAGAAGGGTGGTCATTAAATGTAACATTTCACGTGGTTAGGGAAAGTGATATTCCGTATGCAGCCATAATTGGAAATGATGTACTTCGCGATGTTGACTTAGTTTTTAGAGAAGGTAGTGTTCAGTTCAGGAAACTTGTGAGGCCTGCTGAGGAGGCAGTGAAGCACGCAGGGATCGGCGAGATTCCTGGGGGTGCGTATGGTGGAGCTGAAGGGTTTGTGTCAACCCACCGTGAGTTAAGAGACTATGGGAATAGTCAAATTGAAGTTTTCAAGGAACAAAAGGACATTACCGGACCGGTATTAGGAACGGGGTCGGAAGTCATGGATGACAATGGGTTAAGCAAATAGTTCAGGGTATTGTGTTCAATTAGAGCGGCAACGTTTGAGGAGTCAGATAAAGTGGATCTATCGCATCTGCCGATAGACGAGGCTAAAGTAGTTAACAGTTGGATTAATAGTTATTATCCTAGGAAGTCGAGTAAAACGCCAGCACAGATGAAATTGTTATTAAAAAATGAAAAACCGATATTTCAGCGGCCACGTAGAGTGTCGCAGGCGGATCAAAGATGTATTGATGAAGAGGTAGAGCGTATGCTTAAAGAAGGTATCACTCAGGAGAGTGTGTCGGAATACGCCTCGCCAGTTGTGTTAGTTACAAAAAAAAAAAAAAAACGGAGCAAAACGGTTTTGTTGTGACTATTGCAAGATAAACGAGAAAATAGTCAAGTACAATTTTCCAATGACAGTGGTGGACGAAGCATTAGACAGACTACAGGGTGCAAGGGTCTTCACCACATTGGACTTGAAGAACGGATTCTATCATGTGCCAATAGAACCAGGGTCTCGCAAATACACGTCTTTCGTAGCTCAGAACGGCCAATATGAGTTTTGTTTTGTGCCATTTGGTATTAATAATTCGCCGGCGTTATTTTGTCGATACATACGAGCAATATTCCAGAACATGCTTGCGGATGGAACAGTCATATTATACATGGACGATATCGTCATTCCCGCCAAGGATGAGATCGAAGGTCGAGAGAAATTCGAAACGGTATTAAGACACGCAAAACTAATACGGCTGTGTAAGCTGACGTTGAGCAACACGAAAAGCTCCGTCAGAATCGGGAAGGACCTCTCCCAGCCGTTCGATACCAAACGAGGTTTCAGACAAGGCGATTCCCTATCGTGCGACTTTTTCAACCTGCTTCTGGAGAAAATAGTTCGAGCTGCAGAACTCAACAGAGAAGGTAAAATCTTCTATAAGAGTGTACAACTGCTGGCGTATGCCGATGATATGGATATCATCAGCCTCAACACCCGCGCCGTTAGTTCTGCTTTCTCCAGACTGGACAAGGAAGCAAAAGAAATGAGTCTGGCAGTGAACGAGGGCAAGACGAAATATCTCCTGTCATCAAACAAACAGTCGTCGCACTCGCGACTTGGCACTCACGTCACTGTTGACAGTCACAACTTTGAAGTTATAGATAATTTCGTCTATCTTGGAACCAGCGTAAACATCACCAACAATGTCAGCCTAGAAATCCAACGCAGGGTAACTCTTGCCAACAGGTGCTACTTTGGACTAAGTAGGCAATTGAGAAGCAAAGTCCTCTCTCGACAAACAAAAACCAAACTATAAGTCACTCATAATTCCCGTCCTGCTATATGGTGCAGAGGCTTAGACGATGTCAACAACTGATGAGTCGACGTTGCGAGTTTTCGAGAGAAAGGTTCTGCGAAAGATTTATGGTCCTTTGCGCGTTGGCCACGGCGAATATCGCATTCGATGGAACGATGAGCTGTACGAGATATACGACGACATTGACATAGTTCAGCGAATTAAAAGACAGCGGCTACGCTGGCTAGGTCATGTTGTCCGGATGGATGAAAACACTCCAGCTCTGAAAGTATTCGACGCAGTACCCGCCGCGGGAAGCAGAGGAAGAGGAAGACCTCCACTCCGTTGGAAGGACCAAGTGGAGAAGGACCTGGCTTCGCTTGGAATATCCAATTGGCGCCACGTAGCGAAGAGAAGAAACGACTGGCGCGCCAGTAAAGAAGAAGAAGATTAAGACATGCAAGTGAAAACGGTTTGCACATTAGATGCGAGAAATGCCAAATTCTAAAGAGAAATTTATTTTTTGGGGTTCGTTGTGGAGAACGGGGCAATTTTGCCTTCAGAAGAGAAGACAAAGGCAGTCGGGGCATTTCCAATACCAACTAGTAAGAAAGAATTACAATGATTTTTAGGTTTAACTTCATATTTCAGGCGTTTCATCCAAAATTATGCAGTTAATGCGAAGCCGCTAACAGATATGCTTCGTCAGGACGAAAAGTTTGGGTTGAGGGAAGAACAACTCTTAGCCATTCAAGATCTGAAGCGTGCGTTAGTAAATGCGCCCGCATTGAAGCTTTTCAATCCGCATGCGGAAACAGAGGGGCATGCTGATGCGTCAAAATTTGGTTACGGTGCAGTCTTACTACAAAGAGATTCAGAAGACAATCTGTTACATCCCATCGAATATATGAGTCGTAAAACCACAAGGGCGGAAGAGAAATATAGTGCTTTTGAACTTGAGGTTCTTGCAGCTATAAAAGCATTACAGAAATGGCGTATATACTTAAGAGATATTCAGTTTAATATAGTTAGCGATTGTAACGCTTTTGCTATGACAGTCAAGAAGCAAGACGTACCAGACAGGATCATGAGGTGGGCAATGTACCTACAAGAATATAATTATGTGGTTGAACATAGGTCAGAAACTCGCATGAGACACGTAGATGCTCTTAGTCGTGCATTCTGCTTATTAGTAGAAGACTCGTTAAAGTTTAGGATAAAAGAGGCGCAAATGCAGGATGATTGGATAAGAGCAGTACGGAAAATTGTGGAAGTAGAATCATACGAAAACTTTTTTTTAAGAATTGACTTACTTTACAACGACTTTGTAAAGGAATTGTTGGTGGTACCATCCAGTATGGAAGAAGAAATTATAAAGTTAGCACATAGCCAGGGTCATTTTGCAGCAAAAAGAACACAGGAGCTAGTAGAGAGAAATTATTATATACCAAACTTGAGCAAAAAAACTACAAAACGTAGTAACTTCGTGTGTAGAGTGCATAGTAATAGATGCGAAAAGGGATAAGAAAGAGGGCTTGTTGACACCAATCGACAAAACTTGTGAACCATTAGGTATTTACCATATTGACCATGTGGGTCCATTAACCGAAACTCGGAAAAAGTATAATCATATTTTAGTCATAATAGACGCATTTTCAAAATCCGTTCGTTTGGTTGTACCCAACGAAATCAACCGGGGTGGATGAAGTAATCAATAAATTAGAGAAACAATCCTCAGTTTTCGGCAACCCTAAACGGATTGTTACGGACA
This sequence comes from Bactrocera zonata, assembly GCA_037783105.1. Classification (NCBI taxonomy): domain Eukaryota; kingdom Metazoa; phylum Arthropoda; class Insecta; order Diptera; family Tephritidae; genus Bactrocera; species Bactrocera zonata. The sequence goes on along the minus strand of JBAWJQ010002819.1, from coordinate 407,213 downwards.
GAGCGGCTTTTACGTCAAAAGCGTTTAGCGAGTACTGCACGAAGGAGGGCATACAACACCTGTTGATTGCAACCGGTGTTTCACGAGGCAACGGACAGGTAGAACGCGTTCCCAGGACCGTTGTTCCAATGCTGTCTAAAAAATGTCAAGGTAACCCAACCCAGTGGTACAACCACGTCGCAAAAGTACAACAGATTTTAAATAACACTGCACCACGCAGTACGAAAATATCACCTTTTAGAATTCTTACAGGACTAAACTTGCGAGTAGTATATTGCCCAGACTTACATGGAATTTTAAAAGATCTCGAAATAGAGGAATTGAACGTGATTCATTAAAAAAGAGTGCTCATGAAAGTATAGAAAAAATACAAAAAGAGAACTGTAAGACGTTTAATCAAAAAAGGAAAGAAAGCCGTGAATATAACATAGGAGATTTGGTAGCCATTAAGAAAACTCAGTTTGGAGTGGCTACGAAATTACGACCGAAGTATTTAGGACCGTACAGGGTAGTCGCCAAACTAAACCATGACAGGTACGAGGTTGACAAAGTAGGAAATACGGAAGGACCAAAGAATACCACTACAGTGGCAGAAAACATGAAAAGTTGGACTTAATTATTCGAGGTCGAATAATAGGTCAGGACGGCCGATTTTAGGAAGAAATAATGTATAGGACAGGTGGCAGTGTTGTCACTGAACGAATAATGTCATTCAGATGGCAACACTGCAACTCAGATGTTAATTGACGAAGCGTCCATCAGCAGCCATCATTGTAACGGTCCATATGGATCGTTCATTATTATATTAGAAACTAAAATTCAGTGTGTAAGCATCAGTTGTTAAGTTGAGTTGGTAAGAACCAGTCGTTAAGAAACGTTGTGTAGAGCGGTCGCGCCGCACTGTGTTGCGGCTAGTGGAAAAGTAATTTTTCTCCTATTATTTTTTTCAGTGTTTTTAATGATGCAATTTTGTCACAGACATTCCAAGTAAACAAAAAACACATAAAGCTTATTTTTATGTTGGCCCGTTGATTTTTAATTGATTTTAGAAGTCAAATATACAAAATTTTCACGAAAAGAAGGGATTTCAGGGCTGTATTCAAAATGATCTCATTTGATTTTGGTGACAGATATTTTGATTCGGAAAAAAAATCTGCCTTCGGACAAGTATCTTCTGTAAAACAAAGGACCCGACTAAAGGTCCATTTTTCCTTTAAATTTGGGTTAGGTAAGCAATATCTAAAAAGTCCCAGAGAGTCCCAGTTCCAAACCACTACAGAAATGTTATATAATTTGTTTTCAACGAACTGTGTAAAAATCAGCTGCCCATACCTGCCCTCATGGGAGTTATAGCCATTTTAGTATATCACTCTCAGTATTTATTCCATAGAAATAGAACGGAAATTCTCGGAATCACTTATTGAATAATTTAATCATATTGGTTTTCGGGTGACTTTCCGTCATCCCACGTCATATTTTTATTATTTTCAGACCGGTTTCGGCTAATCGCCATCTTTTCTTTTTTGTCACTAATTAGTCCGCATGTGTGTCCGTCTTTATATAGTGTTTTCTTTTAGTTTGTGGTGGTACCTTTCTCTTTCTCTGTTGTTTTACTACTTTATTCTCTCTCTTTCGCTCTCTCTTTCTCCCCCTTTGTTTTTACGTCTAGGTAGGTGGGTGAAATAATCCGTTATTGCGCGCTTATTTGTATTGTTTTTATTTTGTGGTTTCCCTTCATTTACTACATTTAATTGCTTTCTGATGTGTTTTTCATATAAGTGTTTTAATGGTTCGAATAAAGGCAGCTTTGGCTTTCTTCATGGACATGAAACTTAGCGTTTATCAGTGGCAAAAGTTAAAAGAATATCATGAAAAATACAATTACTTTCCAAGTTACAGAAAACTTTTAGAGGAGAAAAAGAAATGTTATCCAGAGGATGTCGAGGTAACTGAAAAGTCTGCTTCAGTCAAACTACAATCTCTTTTGGATCACACCGCGAATAGAATACTGGAATCCCAGTCAATTGACCACCTTCAAGCATATGCAGAGAAATTAATGTTATTGATTAGCAAATGGGGTATGGATGGATCTTCAGGACATAGCCAGTATAAACAAAACTTTACTGACAATACAGCTACTGATAGTAGCTTGTTCACTATATCTATGGTTCCTTTAGTTCTTTCATGCAATAAAGAACAAGTATGGGAGAATCCAACACCATCATCAACCAGATATTGCAGACCAATCAAGTTTGAATATGCTGAGGAGACTGCAGAGTATACAAAGCAACAGGACGATCTTATTAAAGAACAAATAAATAGTATACACGAAACGATTATCAACATAAGCGGATTACAATTTAAAGTAGAACATAAATTGGAGGATACAATGGTTGATGGAAAAGTCTGTAATTCTTTATCAGATAACAAGTCTGCAGCAACGTGTTACATTTGCCACGCAAAGCCCAGTGAAATGAATCTGTTGGACAAAATTGTTAAAAGGACACCCAATCAGGAAGCTTATAGATTTGGATTATCAACATTACATTGTAGAATAAGATTTATGGAAACCCTACTGAACTTTGCTTATCAAATCTCTGTGCGCAAGGCAGGGGAAACAAAGAGAACTAAGCTCAGTGAAGATGAGAAGATTATTAGAGATCAAAGAAAAAAGAAAGTTCAACAAAATCTGAAAGATCAGCTCCAAATAACTGTCGATGTTGTGAAACAAGGAAGTTGAACAACTAATGACGGTAACACAGCAAGGAAATTCTTTAGTGATCCTGAGGAAACCGCTCTGGCCACAGGAGTAGATACCGAACTTATAAGAAGGTTTTCTAGTATTCTTCAAGCTATAACTTCTGGATATAAGATAGACTGCGATAAGTTCTCTAAGTACGGAAAAGAAACTACTGGTCTCTATGTAAAGAAATTTCGTGGCATTATATGCCACCAACTGTCCACAAGGTTCTTATTCATGGAGCCGAAATAATTCGTTCATTTTTGGTCCCCATTGGGCAACTATCAGAAGAAGCATTGGAAGCAGGAAACATGGACTTCAGAAACACAAGGCTTTACCATGCGAGGAAAACATCAAGAAAAGACAATTGTGAAGACATATTACATTATCTGCTCGCCAATTCTGATCCCGCAATCACAAGTAGGAGAATACTGAAGGAGAAGAAACACCTGAAATTATCAGAGGAAGCAATGAACTTATTGGTAGATGACTGATAATTTGTAATTTTTCTGTAGAATGCAATAAAATATGCCTGTGTTATAAAATAGCATCTTCAAATTTTTTTTTATTCTACATCTATTTTAGCACTCCACAAAAATGAGCTTAACTCTCTTAAAACTGAAGCTATTGACTTCAAACCGGTATCAAATTAAAGCTTTTATTGCCACCTTTCAAATAAGTAATGAAATAGATTTTGGTTTTATATAAAATTTCAGAGTTTTTCAACAAATATCGAAAAATCATGAAAATTTGACGTTTATAATTCTTGTTCGGACCACCCTATACTTTATTTAAAAAACTAATCATAGGGTATTTATCAGAAATAAAAGAAGAATTAAAATAAATTTTTTTTGTAAATTTTTCGCTTTTTTTTTGACTTTTGTTGAAAACTTGACCCAACAATTTTTTTCGGTGTAAATTTTTTTTTCACTCATTCTGTTTGGGATTTCATTCTGACCAATCTGTAGAAGTTTCTCATTCATACAATTAAAATTACAGTTTAGGCAATATGATTTCCAAAAAGTTCCGGTTTCGCAACACTGTGCGCCGCCGCCTTGAATTTAAAGTGCGAACAAATAAAATAATAAAACCAAATATAAAATAAGAACGCGGTGGTTTTCTTTAAAGTGAATCCCACATACATACTTACATAAACAAACAAATAGAAATGCAATAGATGCACACTAGCAAATGTATACAAATGCATTTGCTGATAAAATATACGTGTACTTTTAGATAAGACCAACGCACTTATTATGTGTTATGCGTTGGTCTGATAATTAATTTAAAAACATAGGCTAAGAATTTTGTATAAAAGGAGCTGCTCAACAAAAATAAAATCAGATTTGAAATACAATCTCAGCCGAAAAGATTATTTTTATTTACATATTTTACTTCCCCCCACCAATGGTGGGCAAAAGAAAACATAAAAAGAAATATTTCAAGTAAAAAAAAGTAGTGCCTATCACTTATTACTCCCCACCCGAGGTAAGGAATAAGTGACGCAGCACTGCAATAACTTTTACTTAACACCGATTGTCCTCACTTCCTTTGCCGCTCGAACAGCTTTGCCAGCAAACCATCGTAAATATGTACATATATCGGAGACTTTTTTCGTAGACGATTCAATTATTTTGCACTTTACACTTTTAGTCTACTATATTACTAAAGCACAGTAAGTTCTGCTCCTATCGATGTCACTTTTCGAACTGATTCTGCGAGGACACAGCGCCTAATTATTGCGCACTCCTTCTTTATAGCACAAACAGCCAAGAACGTAGACCCGTGGCCCGTGTCAGCTGATACGACCTATCTTATGGGCGCGCAATGTAAGTGAACAGCGAAAAACGCTACTCCCTTCTCTCTCCCACGGCATTTGGATTTTTGCCGTAGAAACCTGTCAGCTGATTGGTCTCTAACAACGCAGGGTTGTCAATTTCGATATACTGTAGTAATTATAAAAGTTGTATTCAATAAGTTTGAAATTTTCTTAAAATAACTCAAAATCAGAGTCGGATGCTATTATTTATAAATATATAAATTATTTTTAATATTTTGTTTTCAGTTTTTATATTATGAAAAATTGCAATTGAAAACTTAGATGTGCACAAAACTATATATGCGTACTGAGCAGTGGCAACATTGTTCAAATGAAAACAAACAAAGATGGCTGATTTCTGCGTTTTTACCACGGGCTCAAATTTTAACACATTTTTCTCTCTAAGGAAGGCAAAGGAAGGAAGGAAGTCGCGATTTTGGCTGTTTCTGCTATAAAAAGGACCTAACGGTTCCTGGCTCTCTCTGTTCACAGAATACAATCAGACCTCACTCAGTAACAGTTTCTCTAGTCCTGCTGCTATGATTATTTGCGCATTTACAATCCAAAGTACCGTAATATATGCCGCTTATGCGTCGTCTATTTCAAATAACTCTCTATCATATACAGTTGCCTACAAACGCAGTCATTATATCTCCTCTTGGGATTTTAAAACAGCAACTGCGCCATTTTTTATTTTTATTTCCCACTTGGAAATCAAACGCATTTCCTCTTGAGTCGTACAAATCAACTTCTTTACTTATTTGTTTATTTGGCATTGCTCTCAAAAATTCATGCGCATACTTACTAAATATATGTATGTTCTTTTGCCTGTTAATGGTTTTTTTAGCAACGTTACGTTACGTTATATTTTGTTATTTTTGCCTTATGCTTATCAATCTCAAGTTTGTCATAACTGGCATTAACTTCCATTTTTTTCGTTTACTTATTTTTTTAAAGATTCCCTATCAATTAAATTATCCACTTGATTAGCACCCATTAAACCGAAAAATAAAGCAAAACTCTAAGAGAAGGTTTAAAGGTCTGGTATTCTGTTCCACAGGTCACTTTCGGTAGCCTAATTAGGTCTATATTTAGAAGCTGTGCATCTGTATTAGACGATAAAGGGTACACTACAAAGTATCAACAAATTTTTCTATTAGTTCTCTGAAAAAAAAAATAAAAAATTATGTAAGATATTTTGATTTATTTTTTTGTTCTCCGAATTTTTGTAATATTTATGAATTGTTTTTTTTCCAATATTTTTACTGCTAGCAACAAGACGTGACATGAAGTAAATGGTACGATTCCGATTACTTTGGCGGTCGGGTAAAAAACACGAATTTCGGAATAAATGGGGTATGAACGGATAGGGGAACTTCTCCAGAGAAGGAATATGCAAAAATAATGTTGCTAATTCTTACATTTTGTAAAATATTCTCGATTAAAAATTCAAAATTTTGTATGAATAACACTTAGTAAATAAGTTATTTTTTTACATATAAAACCTGCCAAAAATGTAAATTGTGAATTTGTTTAAATGTTTACAATTTAATCAAATGAATTTGAAGTGAAAAATGTGCATAAAGTGTGTGAGATGTGGTTGAAATGTTCGAATTTCGGGAATTATTGATCTTTAAAGTCGAATATCTCGTAAATTAAGCGTTTGCGGTACAAACTTCCTCTTTTCAAAGGTATCTTTAGATCGCGACGCCAAAGAAATCGGAATTGTACCAAGTAAATAATTAAAAAGTATTGCCGTTAAACGGGACGGAAAATTAGTACTATGGTTAATTCTATTTTATTGTCCGTAACTGTACATATTGCCAGAGATGGGTCCTGTCATCAAACAAACAGTCATCGCACTCTCGACTTAGCACTCACGTCACTATTGACAGTTATAACTTTGAAGTTGTAGATAATTTCGTCTATCTTGGTACCAGCGTAAACACCACCAACAATGTCAGCCTGGAAATCCAACGCAGGATAACTCTTGCCAACAGGTGCTACTTCGGACTGAGTAGGCAATTGAGAAGCAAAGTCCTCTCTCGACAAACAAAAACCAAACTATAAGTCACTCATAATTCCCGTCCTGCTATATGGTGCAGAGGCTTAGACGATGTCAACAACTGATGAGTCGACGTTGCGAGTTTTCGAGAGAAAAGTTCTGCGAAAGATTTATGGTTCTTTGCGCGTTGGCCACGGCGAATATCGCATTCGATGGAACGATGAGCTGTACGAGATATATGACGACATTGACATAGTTCAGCGAATTAAAAGACAGCGGCTACGCTGGCTAGGTCATGTCGCCCGAATGGACAAAAACATTCCAGCTCTGAAAGTATTCGACACTGTACCCGCCGGGGGAAGCAGAAGAGGAAGACCTCCACTCCGTTGGAAGGATCAAGTGGAGAAGGACCTGGCTACGCTTGGAATATCCAATTGGCGCCACGTAGCGAAAAGAAGAAACGACTGACGCGCTGTTGTTAACTCGGCTATAATCGCGTAAGCGGTGTCTAAGCCAATTAAGAAGAAGAAGAACTGTACATATATGTATGTATGTATGCCCATATATTAATGTAGATCAATGCGCGAGTTAAGGAACGCAATAGACCCTAAAACCGCGGACAGCATTGAAACCTGAAACATCCTGTAATATTGGACAGTTAATTATCCATTAGGAAGAAGCAAGGATGGCACAATTCCAAGCATAAGTAACTGCATTGATGGTAATTATAAACAAGCAACAAGAGGAATTTATAGAGATTATCCTCAATCGAAAAGTGAAATTTTCCACAAACACAACCAATTATCCAAAAAAAGACACCAAAAACATAGCAAGCCAAAAAGGAAAATCGTTGTTGAATTCTAGAAAATTTACGCTAATTAAAAACTAAATTATAAGAGAGAAGAAAGCATCATAAGAAACATGCAAAAACAATAATTTACTACATGATATAAAAAGGTATTAACTATAAACTAAAAAAATAATTAAACACTTACAATAATTAATTATTATAAGCCGACTTCAAACAAATGTGACATTTCATTTTAACAGAGGGGAGAGTTAAGCAACGTATTCCTTATAATAGTAACAAACATCAAAACAACCTTTTGTTTCAGTAAACAGAATGCATCAAAACAACCTTGAGTTGGAACAATTGAAATGCACTGTCGCTACAACAAACAATTCTAAACAAGCAAGTATCAAAACAACATTGAGTTTGAATACCACAACAACCTTATATTAAAACAAAGCAAATGTATCTAAGCAAGCAATATGCGGTCGGAGCGGTAGTACTTGTAATTTGGATGTTAGTGTACATGCGTATGTTCGAGTGCTAATATTTTGTAGGTACATAACTGTATGTGACAGGGCGTTATTTGAAATAGGCGACGCATTGTCGGCATATATTACGGTACTATAGATTGTAAATACGCAAATAAGTATAGTAGCAGGAATATAGAAACTTTTACTGAGTGAGGTCTGATCTTATTCTGCGAACAGAGAGAAGAGAAACAGGAACAGTTAGCTACTACCGTTAGCTGTGTCCTCGCAGAATCAGTTCGAAAGTAATAAAGAGTACACATTTCGGTGCAGCTCAAAATATATTCTTTTGACTCATTTTTACTTGTGGTAAAAATTAACTCGCGCACATGCAGTATATTGATAAAAATCATGATTTGAACTTCTAAATGCGCATGCATGAGCAAATACATTGCTATCAGAGAGCTGCAAATAAACACTCGTGCCAAAAACACAATCAAATCAATTCAGTTCAGCATAGACAACAGAGAGCTGCAACGAGTACCATTAAATCAGAACAAACACTCGTGCCAAAGACACAATCAAATCAATTCAATTCATCATAGACAACATTGTTCATCAATTCGAGTACCCGCCAGCGTCAACTGATTTGATGCAACATGAACAATCTGTTCTTCGGCAATCACGATAGAGTAAACGGTATGGCTGGCTTCGGTTCAAACCGTATCATGTTAGTTCATAGCGTTGCGATGATTATTTGAATCGATGTGAAACTGCGGGTAAATCTGCGAGTACAGCAAACAACAACAATTTTATACTGGATTGATTTGAATGATGTATGGTAGGAAATGTATCAGCTTTGGAAATGTGCGCATGTTACAAATTTTCGATGCGTAAACAATGGAAATTCCATCGAGTACGTGCATACATATGTATATACATACATTTGTTGTGTGTATGTACTCGATGGATGGTGTATGTATATACATATGTATTTGAAATAGAATAGAAGTGCACGAGTAAATCATTGCTAAGAGGATGATATACAAACCAAACGCTGTCGATCGTTTCAATCATTGAAGCATGAGTTTGCATCAATTCGGGTATTGTTTGCTAAAGCTACCGTTAATAAACAAATCATGTGTAAGCTGATCGCTAGTGATTCAAAGTTGTTCTGTATCGCTGAGTTGAAGACAAACGGTTCGTTTCGTGTACATGAATCGAACTGACAGAATCAAACAGAGTAACGTATCAATACCCGATTATGAAAAAAAAAAATTATTACCCGTTGCAGTTAACTGATGAGTATATAAGATTAATATGATAGAAGATGTATATATTGTTGCGATAAATTTTATTTCTATTAGTAAGTATTAGAATACAATAAGATTTATTAGAGAAACAAATTGTGTAAATCCAAACGGAATGATAGAAATTCAAGTTGACTATAAATATTACGTTGCATGCACTCATACAAATTAGCAAAATTATTCTCATATCAATAAATATGGTTGTATATAAACCTATAAAAATATAAGCCATAAGGCCAAATATGAATGGAATGATCCAATTATTGTATCATATTTTGCACTTGTTAACTTTGTAACACCAAAAGTGACGTTCCGAAGTAAAAAATCATATATGGGGAAAAATTGTATATACAAAAACATTTGAAAGAAGCTAATTGCCTAGAATGCAGTGGCAATATTAAACGTTTGTTTTTTAAATATTTTTTGAGCATTGGTTTTTTACATATGAATTGTTTTGACAATTAACATAAAAAGTAGTCCATGTCCATCCCCTGGTTCTACGCTCGACCACACCAATTTTAAATTTTCAGTTATAAATTACTGAATTGACGGTGATCTTTATAAAAAAAAAAAGGCATCTGTTCCATAACGAAATAAGGTTTCGTTTTTATGTATAACATAAGCCATATTTTGCTCCAATTCTATTAAAACTTTGCTGAGGTATACATAATTATTTAAATATATGTATATAAAATGTTAAGTCGCATTCAGGAAAAATTTAATGAATCCCCTTAAAGTAATATTTAGCGCCCAGCAGGCTCCTGGAATCATTCAGGTTGCTGGATCTTGGTGGTCATATGTGATATATGTAGAAGTGGGCACAATAGCCCCTAGGTCACAGTACAATACCTCAGTATCAAATATCTATCTATCTATAAAAAGTAATATAATAAACAGCAAATTCAAAAACTAGCAATTCTAGTCCTAATTCTTTTAGAAGAGGGATGAAGGCTGGGCGGATTGATCAGAGAGCGAGTATTTCTACCTAGCTCCTTGAGAACGCACTGCTCCTTTGTTGGCGACTCGATAGAAATAGCGAAGCATTGCGTGAACCGGGAGCAATTTACACAGCCGTAGAGGCTAGTTTCTCAGTTGTGCGTAGGCAGCATGGTACCACATAACGTTCTTTCAGTCCTACGGCCTCAGCAGCTCTTTAGGTGGCTCCATCCATTGAATTTGAATATAGCCTATAAATTACATTGCACTTTTTGAGTATTGTAGTTACAACATAGCTTGCAACATTTATGCTAATACTATAACAAAAAAAAGATGTTTCTCCAACAAGAATTTTGTATATATTAAAGAAAATATATGAAGGATTACATAAATTGAAGAAGTGTTCCTGGTACTAATTAAGCTGATAAAAAAAAGGTTAAGCTGAAAAAGAATATGTGGCTCCCTCACTGTAATATTCGAGTCATATAATATATATGAGTCATATAATAATTGTATTCTTGTTTTAAATAGACAGTACTAACCTCATATGAAATTTTCTGTTTAGCAGGTGGCATTCCAGTTTCATCTTGAATCTTCGCTTTTAAATTAGAAACAGTTTCTGCGAGCGATAATGAAAATGCAATTGTTTGCCCGTTTAATTTCCATTCCGACTTGTCAACTACATTAGGAATTTGTATTTGAATAGTAATGGGGCTCTGCAAAAGAAATTATTGTAATTAATAATTAAGATGATGATGTATAGTACTACATCATAAATCATTATTTTATTAAGTTTATCGATTTGGTGACATAAAAATCTATACATTCGTATATACTGTTTTTAAGGAAATACCTTATGTTTCGATAAGAACTCTTCTTCTGGAATCAGGTTGTCTTCTGATCGAATTTTTTTATTCGGTGGCTCTTCATCTACTGACATTAGTGGAAGGGGCATCATTGCTTGATCCATTATATTTGGTACGGATGGCATTTGCGGTGGTCCACCGGATTGTATAGGCATATAACCACTTACGGGATATGGTGGAGCTGAGAGTTTTTCATTATTAAAGCAATTTTATGAATTTCACATATTTCATACCCAACATTGGGGGCGGTGGTCTCATTGGCATCATCATGACTGGTGCGGAAGGTGGCATATTATGCGGAGATGGCTGAGGGTGTGTTTGCTGTTGTGACGATTGCTGTGATTGATGATGATGGTGAGAAACAACATGATGTCCAAGTTGAGAATGACCTTTAATAGATGCTTGATGTGATAGTGGTGGAGCCGATAAAGAAGGTTTGTTGCTAACTGGTTTAGGTCCAATCTTTTCTTTTTCTTCATCTGGAAGAAGGCCTTTTACCTATGTTTAAATTTTCAGTTATTTAATTAATTATTAAATATATACTTATATACATATATACTTTATGAATTTGATGAATCTGGTCTTCTAAAGTAATATTAGCTCGAGCCGCTCGTGTAGCTGCCTCCACGCTTGATGTATGCCCATCCCAAGTGACGCGATCATCTTTCTTTGTTTCCTCTTCACCCAATTTCTTTCCAATAACTGTCTCTTCATCGCCAACACCAAAAATATCTGTACGACGTTCTGCTAATTGTTTTAGACTAGCCTCAATAGCAGTACCAGCAGCATATACTGTATCTTGATTAATTTTTTCAACAGTATGTTTGTCACGCTGTTCAACCCAACGGGGATCCAATAAACCAATACGCATATGTTCTGCCACCTTTGATGCCGGTATTTTTTCCCCGGTTATTGGAGAAATCAAGTACTCATCTGTAGTTGCTGGCTTCTGTTGTTTTTGCTGAATAGCTTTCGGATCGTATTTCTTAACCACAACCTTATCATGTGTTGGTGGTAGAAGAGGTGTTACTGGTGGCTGCATCTTTGAATTAGATGGAGACTCTTCATCACTAGAGGCTTCGTCCATGTCTTGAACTTGTGTATTATCTTTTTTCACGTTAGTTCCTTGTTGGTTATATGTAGTGCCTTTCATTTGTATGCCAGTACGATTTTCCATTTGTGACAATTTAAGTCGGACTGTTTCCTCTTGACTATCTTCTTCTTCCGATTCAATTTGCATTTCTATGTCCCCATCTTCTTCCAGCAATCTTTCTTCCATTAGTACACGAGCACCTACTTCTTCTGGTGTTGTTGGTGGTGGAAAATTGCCTGTTTCAAAAGGTTGATAGTCCACTGTTTCAACCACTACGAAATCATGCCAATCTATTTGAGCGTAAGCCACTGAAAAAATGTTCATTAATATAATGTATAATAAAAATGTATCGTATATCGCACCCCTCTCTTTCTCAACTTTCTCCTCTTCGCGTCGACGTTGAGCTTCTTGATGCTTTTGCCAATTTGCCCTGTATTTTACTTGCTCTAAAACTAAATTCATACTGCTACGTCCTTCCGAACTCTCTATACGTAATTTGTTCAAAAGATCTTTGGGAGGAATTAATATTTTTGTGTACTGCTCTAATAATTTTGTGAAATATTGAAACAGTGAGTGCTGGGGTCGTAAAAAGTCAAACTGGAAATTACGTTGCTCACGGTTCATGAGATTTGTAAGAAATTGACGACCATTTCGGGCTACAAATTGTGCTGTTAACTTAACAATGTCTCTGAAAAGTAAATTAAAAAAAATCAAAATTTATATAAGTTAGTTATATACTTACAAATCTAAAGCAGATATAGACGGAGGGTCTGCTATAAACTCAAAATCTTGAGGAGGGTCTTTTGGCACAAATTGTTGCTCAGCTACTTGTTTTAAAAGTTCTTGTTGCTTTTGCTGTGCAGCACTTGTAACAGATAACTGTTTAACACCAGAAATAACACTTGGACCGCCGGACGCATCTGTTTTTAATGAAATTTCAACCATTGTTGTATATTATTTAAGTACTTTTGATATTTACCCTTTCCCTCCCTAAATTCATTTACTTTGTGCCTATAATATGCATTGTATGGATCCCCTAAACTCAAAAAATTAAATTTTGCATTGCCCAATTCATTTTGTCTGATACGCGCTTCAAACTCAGGCCCATTTCGAGCGACAAAACTAGCAGTTTTATCAACAATGTCTAATAAAAAATAATTTTCATGGTTAAGGAAAAGATATATGTATATGTAGAATTAGATTTCATTAATGAAATTTATATACAGGACATATTAATATAAATAAATATATTTCTTTATACAACATATGTTAAAAGGATACTCCTCACTTCCGGCGGAGGATATATTATTCCTATTATCGGTCCAGACAAAGTTTTTGATTGATCGTCGCCATTAATAGAATTAATTCCATTATTGTCTACTTCCAAAGATGGCATCTTATTTTAGGATAGTAACTAATTTGACACCTCTTGAATATTTCAGGTCAATAACTTTAATGAGATATAACGAAATCAATTTAAAAAATTATAAAATTACAACTTCAGTTTGTATTACAAATACCAGATTTTAACATATGTTAGCGCACTTTTTAATAACCGAATGTATTTAGAGATGACCGATAACAATAATTACTGATACCACATCAGTGTAACGGGGCAACTCGCCAGAATGAAAATTATGTTCTACTAACTGTCTTGCCTTGCCTATTGCCTGTGGAGACGCCTTATTGCTCATAGAATGCAATATATGGAATACTAATTAGTATGCCATATATTGAAAGCAATAAGCTAAGAAGGTATCTTCGGCGCTACAGTCGGTAAATTCAGTCTCCACGAGGAAACATTTCCAAATGGGTTAAGGCTGTCGAACTATATTCCAGCACAAGACAATCCATCAAAAGACTTGGCTGTCTTCGGATCAAAAAACCACCAAGCAGACTGAGCATGATGTGATAGACGGAAGACACGTCTCCAGTGTTTTGGATGTGCGTGCGCTCCGAAGTCCTAACATCGACTCGGACTTGCAGCCAAGATTCGCACCCGTCTCTGCACAGCAAAAACGCACGCCAAAAAACACAAGGAAGGCTCGACGTCGAGAAGCTCCAATCACAACAGAAAACCGAACGAATTTCTACTCGACTTGCACTCCTGCTCTCTGAGAGCACTCGTCAACGACTCGGTATAAAGGAACTTTGGGACAGGATTTCAAGCTGCTTACATACAGATGCATCCGAAACCATTGGTTTTCGAAAAATACAAAAGAACAGCTGGTACGACGAGGAGTGCCGTGTTGCAGCGGAGAGAAAACATGCTGCCTACCTCGCAACGTTACGATCGACCACAACAAGTGCGGGATGGAATAGATACCGAGAGTTGAAGAGGGAAGCGAGACGCATTTGCAGACATAAAAACAAAGAGGCCGAAATTCGTGAGTATGAAGAGCTTGATAAACTGGCCGACAGGAGTAATGCTCGAACATTCTACGAAAAGATGCGGCGGCTAACTGAAGGTTTCAAGACCGGAGCATACACTTGTAGAACCACCAAAGGTGATCTAGTGCCCGATGCCCAGAGCATACTTAAATTATGGAGGGAACACTTCTCCAGCCAGCTGAATGGCAGTGAAAGTGCAACGCCAGGAGAAGGCGAACCCGATCCCCAATCGATGACGATGGAGCAGACGTTCCATTGCTCGACCATGAAGAAGTCCGAAAAGCAATCACCCGCCTGAAGAAGAACAAAGCGGCGGGGGCCGATGGATTGCCGGCCGAGCCATTCATACACGGTGGCGAAGAACTGATAAGGAGCATGCATCCGCTTCTTTGCAAAATATGGTCGGACGAAAGCATGCCCAACGATTGTGCTCTGCCCAATCCACAAAAAAGGAGACCCCACAATCTGCGCCAACTACCGAGGGAAAAGCCTCCTCAACAACGCGTATAAGGTTTTATCGAGCGTATTGTCTGAAAGATTAAAACCCACCGTCTACAATTGGATTGGATCTTAACAGTGTGCCTTTAGACCTGGAAAATCAACAACCGACCAGATATTCACCATGCGCCAACCACTTCTTCGTCGACTTCAAAGCTGCTTTCGGTAGTACAAAAAGGAGTTGCCTTTATGCCGCGATGTCTGAATTCGGTATCCACAAAACTAATACTTCTGTGTAAACTGACGTTGAACTACACCAAAAGCTCCGTCAGGATCGGTAAGGACCTCTCCGAGCCGTTCGATACCAAACGAGGTTTCAGACAAGGCGACTCTCTATCGTGGGATTTATTCAATCTCCTGTCGTCAAACAAACAGTCATCGCACTCGCGACTTGGCTCTCACGTCACTGTTGACAGTTATAACTTTGAAGTTGTAGATAATTTCGTCTCACTTGGAACCAGTGTAAAAACCCCGAACAATGTCAGCCTGGAAATCCAACGCCGGATAACTCTTGCCAACAGGTGCTACTTCGGACTGAGTAGGCAATTGAGAAGTAAAGTCCTCTCTTGACGAACAAAAACCAAATTCTATAAGTCACTCATTCAATTCCCGTCCTGCTATATGGTGCAGAGGCTCGGACGATGACAACAACTGATGAGTGACGTTGCGAGTTTTCGAGAGAAAAGTTCTACGAAAAATTTATGGCCCTTTGCGCGTTGGCCACGGCAAATATCGCATTCGATGGAACGATGAGTTGTATGAGATTTACGACGATATTGACACGGTTCAGCGAATTAAAAGACAGCGGTTATGCTTGCTAGGTCATGTTGTCCGAATGGACGAAAACACTCCAGCTCTGAAAGTATTCGACACTGTACCCGCCGGGGGAAGCAGAGGGAGAGGAAGACCTCCACTTCGTTGGAAGGACCAAGTGGAGAAGGACCTGGCTACGCTTGGAATATCCAATTGGCGCCAAATAGCGAAAAGAATAAACGACTGAACGACGACTATAATCCTGTAAGCGGTGTCCACATTGATTACGAAGAAGAAGAAGCTGCCACTTCAGCAATTTGACTGCGCAGTTTTTATTTCTATGAAAATTTCAATAAGGCAACATATCCCATTTGCACATATACTGACGGCATTTTCATTTCGGTAATATTAAATTTAGTAGAGCGAGTATTAAGACAGTTGTGTTATATTATAAAAATAAAGTACATTTTCAAAACAACATTTTTCTAAAATTTTATATTTAGTTTAGTATTGTTAATTTACAGAAAAATTATGCAAAATGGGTAGGAAATGAGCGGAGTCTTAAATTTAATAAACTTATACAAGCATAAATCAAAATTTCGTTGCCCATTTTAAATTTATTATTTTAATTGGTATATAAAATTTATGACACAGTTATTATATAGTAGTCCAAAAATATGAATTCTTATATTTCTCAGAAAAACATTTGTAAAAAAAGTATCTTTCAAAAATTAACGGGAGAGAGAGAGAGAGAATGAGAGTAAAGCAGAGAACTTAAAGCACTTACCATGCTTATGCTATTTGAGCAATTGTTGTTTTTGTAGAACAATATTTCAATTTTTTGTTGGTGACATATTCACATGTGTACGCATATGTATGTTTGTATGCTTCTGCATTATTTGTTTGGAAGTTTTGTTTCCGGGTCAAGGCTCTGCACACTTTAGTAGCTTTTTCGCCTGTGTACGCTAAGTGTTCCTTAAAAGACATCCTTGTATCAAGTATGATTCCAAGTATTTAATTGCCAGTTGTGTCGTGATGCTTACACCCTTTGTGTTGAACATGGCAACTTCACGGGCTTTTCTGCCAGTAATGAGTACCGCTTCGGTCTTGCTCTCCGCTAGGTTCAGTCCCTTAGTTTCGAGCCAATCGCTTATTAACTCTATTGTTCTGTTGGTTATCGAAACTATATCGTGTATATGTTTTGCTATAACCACAACAGCGATATCGTCTGCGAACCCAATAATATGAACGTTTTTGGGTAATTTCAGTTGCAGTACTCCATCGTACATGACGTTCGGATCAAGAACAGATCGTTGGGGTACTCCACCAGAGACTTTATATTTTTTAGAGCCTTCGCTTGTGTTGTAGCTCAAAGTTATATCCTCGAAATAGCTTAATATTATGTTGTAAAGGTGTAGAGGCACGGGGAAGCTTTTTAGTGCACTCAATATACTGTGCCAGGATGCCGAGTTAAAGGCATTCTTTACATCCAGGCTTACAACCATACAGTACTGTATTGTGCCTCCTTTCCATCTTTTCCCGCTTATAGCCCTTTCAGCCAGGGTCTTAACTAAGTTTACAGCTGCAATTGTGGATCTTGCCTTTCTGAATCCCACTGGCATCGTCGATTGCCTTACTTAGCCGCTGGTATATGATCCGCTCCAGAATCTTTTCAGCCGAGTCTAACATGCAAAGGGGCCGGAAGTGGGACGGTTCGGTCATTGGTTTGTAAGGTTTCGGCAATAATATCAGGTTTTGCCTTTTCCGTATGGTGAGAAAGCGGTCTTCCTGGATGCATGTATTTAGTTCGAAAGGGGTCTATGTTTCCAGCAATCACTGTTTTCAGCACTGTATTCAAAATTCCATCTGGTCCCGGAGCTTAAGATGGGTTTAACCGTTTGCATGCTTCTCGGACTTCTTCATTCGAAACAGCCGGGATAACCTGGGCTTGTGGTACTCTCACGATCTCCTAATGGAGGATGGGTTGGATTGGGAAGAGGACCGAAACAATTCTCTCAATTGTTGAGGGGGAGTTTGGCATTTGCCCGTCAGTGCGGAGTTTTCCCATTACCGTTTTGTAAGCGAGTCCCCAAGCGTTGTTTCGACATCGTCGCACAGTTTAAGGAAGCATTCCTGTTTGTTTTTTTAAGTGATTGTTTTAGAGATTTTCTTTTCTCCTTAAAGTGTTTTTGGAGAGTGGTGTATTCAGGTGTACCACATGACCTTTGGTATAATCGCCTTGCTTGCTGGCATTCCTTACGTAACCCGGCGATCATCTCATTCCACCAATACACTGGGGAATGGTGTTTGCGTCGAGATAACAAATATATTATTGAAGCGTCGCATGCACTCTTAATACAGCTCATAATCGAGTAAGCAGCTTTGTTAGCCGACATCAAATTGTCGGGAAGAGTACTTGGCCTGAAGACTTCTTCAAAAAGGTCTGGGTCGAACGTTGTGGGTCGCCAGTTACTTCTTTTTAGGGTCGGTAAACGCTGTCGTTCGTGCGTGGTATTTATTTCGAATATAATTGCATAGTGATCGCTGAAAGTGTAATGATCATTAATTTTCCAGTGAGGTTTGCGAATTAAGCTCGAGTGTACGAACGTTAAGTCTATCACAGATTGTCGGCCACCTTTGTTAAATGTGCATTGGTTGCCAGCATTTAAAGCTTAAAGTATAGAGAAGGTGCAGGTTCGACTGCGAACATTTGTTAGATTTGTAGTAAGGAATTCACCTCACACCCACCAAAGAATTTAAAGCAAAGAGAAGGTGCATATTTCATTAAAAATGATCATTGGAAGAAATGATCCTACGACATAAGGAGGTACGACTATTGATTCGTGTTAAATATAGATAAAATAGTAGATGTAAGACATTTCATTTGTAAATATTATAGATATCAATCCGTCAGAACCCAGAGATGATAATTGATATGGACTTTGCTTTATAATAAATTTATAAAATTTAAATTTAAGAAAGTGTTGGTCATTGTATAAGTTTATTAAATTTAAGACTTTGCTCATTCGTCAATCCATTTTGTACAAATTTTCCGTAAATCAACAATATGTTTAATATTTAATTATCAATTATTTGAAAAAATGTGTTAAATAATTTGAAAAATGTACTTTATATTTACAATTTAATACAACCGTCTTAATACTCGCTCTACTAAATTTAATATTACCGAAATGAAACTGCCGTCGGTAAATGTGTAAATGAGATGGTTTGCTTCTTCGAAATTTTGATAAAAATGAAAACTGATCTGTCAAACTGCCAAAATGACAGTTGATTGCTATCTAAATAGTATTCCATATATTGTATTCCAGAAGCAATATGGAGTCTCCACAGGCCTACCGGCAGCAATACAGTCAGTACACAATAAATTTTTGCCTGTCGAGATGCCCCGTTACACGATCAAGAAATAGCTTTCAAGTTGCAATACACTCGCACTTAACCAATTTACAATTTTTCCTTTCAAGAACTGTGGCACTATTACAATAGCTCTGTCAGAGCTAATGCTGATTCACAAAAAACTTATCAAATTGATGACGCGAACACTTTACATTGTAGAATCATACAAGTAACAAAAGAATCATATGGTCGTCAGCAGCTGAGATCACCTCATCGAAATAGTTGATTTTTCGGCACAGAGATTTAAATAAAAGGACTTAAAAATAATAAAGAGATTGCAATATAGGCCCGTTACCGATAGTTTTTGGGTGTTCGGCTCCCCAGGATACCCTTTTTCACCCATATAATATATACAATACTAAACAAAACTACTTATAATAATTTATACAAATATAGATATATTCTTCAAATATTTTTAATAAAATAGGAAAGATTTACTAATATTTTGATACAATAAATAAAATTTTAATCAAAACTAGGTAAATTACATCTTTATGAATTTTAATAATCGAAATATATTTGAAAATTTAACAAAAACGTAATTAAAATAATATATTGGTTAGCATAAATCGGCAACAGACTCTCGCCTCTTCTAAGGCATTTGGCAGTTTAATTTGTAAAATATTTAGGAAATCCTAATGAAGTGCCTGGCCTTTCGCCCTGAGTCTCCCTCATTCTATGGCTTTCTTAATTTAATTTCTGTCATTCTATAAGCTTTCACCTGTGTATGTATGGGTGAAAATGATAGGATTTGTTACTTGTAGGTTTATACAATGCACTTTTCAAACGTGATTTAAATTGATGTGATTAATTAAAGTGCTAATTTATACCATGTTCAGACCGAAAATTTAAAGGGAAAGGGAAAAGAGATGTAATCTATTTAATTACATTCACTAATCAGCACGTTCCCACTGCCGCTGAAAAGATGAAAAAAACAGCTGTTTTTGCTATTCAAGAATTCACATCGTTCAATATTTATCAAAAGAAAACATTTTCAATAGTATTTTGTAAAAAAGCCGTATTCTTTTAAATATTTTCCATATAATGGAAATAACGGACGCATTTTTTCGTTTGGGAAGTCTATTTTCAGGTCAAATTGGATTCATTGCTATAAAAAAATTTTTTGTTTACATTTTTTCTCCTTCGTAGTGTCTAATACTATGTTCGGACCGACATTGAAAACATTTTGAAAACACATTTGTATGTTGTGGAACGTAAGTCGTTCGGACCGACAATTTGTGTTTTCGCTGAGTTTTCACTGACAACTATCAATACGGGGATTTTCTTACTCTTTCAAGATGACACAAAATGCAAAAATCCCATACCGAAATATGCAAGGCCAAGACTGCACCCATTGCGAATCTAGTGATATATGACGGCACGAAAATAAACATGGGTTTTGATCTGACATATTTTACAGCCATTGCAAATAAATTTTTGCGTGTGTTGTTGTGCCGTTGCACCAAGAAGAAAATTCTGCAATTGGTGCACCGTGCAAGAGTTGTGCAAGGACAAGAGAATCCCCTTAACAGTGAGCAGCTGTATTTGTATATGGAATGTAAACAAATATCAAGTGACAATTTAGGGCCGGCAAAATATGTCTTCCAAAAAAATCGATTAAACTAGAGCAGGCACCGATTATTATGAGTGGAATGTAAGTTTTCAAGCAGTTTTCAGCGAAAACTGTGTTTTCGTTTGACAGATTTTACATGGACGAAAACACAAGTTTTCGTACGAAAACCACTTTTTCCCACGAAAACATGTTTTCGCTGTCGGTCCGAACATAGCATAAATCAGCTGTGATATGTAACAGATTTCCAATGCTGATAAGTAGATGGCGCAAAATCAGAGTCGCACAGAGAGATTTAGCGTGGATTCAGTTTCAAATCACTCCGATGAAGTGATTTTGAACTTTCATTTTTGTATGGCGAAATCTTGATAAATTTATAAGATTAGTGGGATAAACCACTCAACAGCCGAAATCGTGTGATTAAGTGTCAGTCTGAACATGGTATTAGATCGACTTACCATGCAAAATAAAAATCTTATTTTACCACGACAATTCTTAATCGAACTCCAATCGAGTTGCTACTCACATGGAACTGACCAATTAAATCCAAAATGACAGCTGATCGTTAATTGAGCCTATCGTTATTTGAGTAGCCTGCTGTGTGAGAGAAAAAAACTGGTTCTTCAATTTCAATCTTAATACATTAAATTTATTTGGGGCACGATTCCGATTACTTTGGCGGAGGGGTAAAAAAAACCGAACTTCCATATAAATGGGGCTTGTACGGATAGGGGAGCTTCTCCAGAGGAGGAGTATCCAAGAAAACATAAAAATAACCAATTTTTTTGAAATATTCACGTTTAAAAATTCAAAAATTTGCACTAAGAAAACATGTTATTTCTCTATGTTTCACTACATTTTTTCACGTTCTTTACACTGTATATTTAAATATACACTCTATGCTTTGAAATAAGCTTACATTTCACAATTATTTTGCAATTTTTCAACTAAATTTAGTAATTTAAAAATCACTTGTCAAATTTATGAAAAGTTTAGAGCCCTTATATTTACAAGGAAAACCAGCATTGCCACACCTTAAAAACCAAAAGTGAAGGATTTTTCAGCGTTTCACAGCGTTTTCTTTGTTTCTACTTTCGAGTGATTCTTTTTTCTTTATTAACTATAAAAAAAACTATAAAAAAGATTTTTCAAGCTAAAATTGAATATCTGAACACTTTTCCATATACATACATACATATATGAATATATGAATAATATGTGATTTATATTTAATAAACACAGATAAGTAAAATCGTGTAACAACATTATAATATTATATATGTTTGTGATTGTAACATTTTTATATACATAATACCCGGGGTGACCGAAGTACTTTCGCATAGTACTCCTTTCTGCGTTGGCGGCCTTCGGCCGCACTTTAAAAAAATAACCCTGGCCGAGCGAATACCCAGGGTGACTGAGGACTTTCGCATAGTACTCCATTCTGCGTTGGCGGCCTTCGGCGCACTTTAAAAAAATAACCCTGGCCGAGCGAATACCCGGGGTGACTGAAGTACTTTCGCATAGTACTCCTTTCTGCGTTGGCGGCCTTCGGCGCGCTTTAAAAAAATAACCCTGGCCGAGCGAATACCCGGGGTGACCGAAGTACCTTCGCATAGTACTCCTTTCTGCGTTGGCGGCCTTCGGCCGCACTTTAAAAAAATAACCCTGGCCGGCGAATACCCGGGGTGACTGAAGTACTTTCGCATAGTACTCCTTTCTGCGTTGGCGGCTTTCGGCCGCGCTCTAAAAAAATAACCATGGCCGAGCGAATATCCGGGGTGACTGAAGTACTTTCGCGTAGTACCCCTTTCTGCGTTGAAAATAAAAAAATATATTGACTTTTTGGTATAAAGTGGTTATAAGTTATGGTTATCATTCACTCAAAATTTAAGTTTTCGTTATAAAATGGTAAATTTTGGTTATTATATCTGTCAGCGATTTCCATTTATTTTTGATGATACATTTGTTTGTATTTTAGGTGACAATATACATATATATTATTATATTTAAAATATGAGTTTGAGTGCATAATAACCAAAAAATATAACCACTTCATACCCAAAACTCATATTTTAAATATAATAATATATATATCGTCGCCTAAAATACAAACCAATGTATCATCAAAAATAAATAAAAATCGCTGACAGATATAATAACCAAAATTTACCATTTTATAACGAAAACTTAAATTTTGTTTCAATATGACTGCATAATAACCAAAAAATATAACCACTTTATATCCAATATTGAATTAAAATTTAAGTTTTCGTTATAAAATGGATAAATTTTGGTTATTATATCTGTCAGCGATTTCCATTTATTTATTTGATACATTGGTTTGTATTTTAGGCGACGATATATATATGATTATATTTAAAATATGAGTTTTGGGTATGAAGTGGTTATATTTTTCGGTTATCATGCACTCTCTCAAACTAGCGAAGAGGTGGTGTAGGGAGGTTGAACTGAACATCAACCCCTCCAAGACGTCAGTAATTCCGTTTACGAGACGCAGGACCCTACCCGGCCTTAGGACTCTCTCACTGGGGGGCACTGAGTTAGAAATGACCAACAGTATCAAATACTTAGGGTTGACGCTAGACTCCACCTTGAGGTGGAAACAGCGCGTTAACCTGACCTTGGTCAAGGCGACAAAGGCATTAATGGTGTGCAATCGACTGGCGGGTAGGTCCTGGGGCTGTAAGCCAAGGATAGTCATGTGGTTTTCACCATGATAGTGGGACCGATAATCACGTATGGGGCGGTAGCCTGGGCCTCGGTTGCGTCGCAGACATCGGTTAAGGCTAAGCTATTAAAGCTACAGCAGCTGGCCTGTGTCTGCATGACGGGCGCAATGCGTACCTGTCCAACGGCAGCATTGGAGGCTCTTCTGGAGCTTACACCGCTTCACTTGGTCATCGGTCAGGTAGCCAAACACACCCTTCTGCAAATAACGGCAGAGTGGTGGGGTAAAGGCAAGGTAGTCTCACCCCAGCGGATGGAAAGGATAAGCGGCAGCCTACCTTTGGCCCCCCTCCCGAGGGATAACGCTACCAAAAAGGTTAACCTCAGGAAAAAGTTCAAGGTTACCCTCAGCAACAAAGTCGAGTGGAGTGACTCCAAACTCGAGATGGTGTTGAGGGAAAGCACCATAAGGTGGTACACCGATGGCTCGAAAATGGCGGAGGGAATCGGCACAGGGATTGTGGGCCCACGTACTAGGCTCTCCATACCCATGGGCGAGTTCCCGAGCATTTTCCAGGCAGAGGTTTATGCCATAAGCCGGTGTATAGAAATAAACCTCCATCGCAACTATCGCAATGAGCGGATAGCCATTCTCAGCGATAGTCAAGCGGCGCTAAAGGCGATCTCCTCTTACGAGGTCAAATCGCTTCTAGTGCAGGAGTGTAGGGATAGGCTGAATTGCTTTGCGGATAGAAACCGGGTGCACCTGGTCTGGGTGCCTGGTCATAAAGGTATAGCCGGTAATGAACTGGCGGACGAGCTCGCCCGCTCCGTGGCCTCCAGCAAAATGGTAGGACCCGAACCCTTTACGGGGGTGGGTCCCCACACCTTGAAGGAGCTGCTCCGTAGAGAGGAAAGGGTAGGCAGAGAGGAGTATTGGCTACAGGCTCATGGCATGAGACACGCCAAACTGCTAATGGGAGGTTACAACCTGAAGAGATTCAAAATTATAATAAACCTCCCAAGGAACAAACTCAGGCTACTGGTCGCATGGTACACTGGTTACTGCAGGCTGAACAGGCATCTGCATAGCATGGGCCTATCAGCTTGCGCCAGCTGTAGTTTCTGCGGCATGGAGCCTGAAACCCCGGAGCATCTGCTGTTTGACAGCCCAGCAGTCTGTAGACGCAGATCAAAGGCCCTTGGAGTGCTGTCTCCGGATAGGGATCGCATTGCCTCGCTACCGCCTGGAAGTCTGCTGGACTTTATCAATGGGCTGGGTCTAAGCGAGACAATGTGAGTAAGGAGAGGGCACAATAGACCAAAGGTCGCAGTGCATTCCTCATCTGCATTCATTCATTCATTCATGCACTCATATTGAAACAAAATTTGAGTTTTCGTACTGCACTGTATGCTTTACACTTTATTACGTAATATTATTATATAATATTACTTATACATATGTATATATAATATTATTATATAATATTACTTATTTGCTTAATAAATTTAAAAAGGAAAATATCCTTATGCATGAATAGAGGAATTTTTGCGAGAAAGAGGAATTTCAGCGAATTGCCTTATCATCACATGGCAGCGCTCCATTTCGTCGTAATTTTTGGTAAACAAATGAGGTTGAAACAAGTGTAAAATGTGATTTTTAAAATAAAGATTTTTTAGGTAAAAAACCTGCTAAAAGAGTAAAATGTAGATTTATTTAAAAGATTATAGTGCAATTTAATTAATTTGAAGTGAAAAATGTGAAAAAAGTGTGTTTAATGTGGTGAAATAGCTCCTTGAAATGGTCCAATTTTGCGAATTTTTGAACTTTAAGGCCGAATATCTCCTAAACTAAGCGTTTGCGTTTTAATCAGGAGGACTTCCTCATTCCAACGGTACCTTTAAATCGCGGCACCAAAGAAATCGGAATTGTGCCTTGTTTGGCTGTGCAAGAAGGTCGGTAGGCTGAAAAAAAATTGTCACGCAAACCGCTAATAATTCTTGAACATTTTGCACAGTAATATTACAATGAAGTTGGTTAGCAGATTTCAATATATGTACATATATGTATAATAAAAGTTCCAAGCTAATGCCTATGCGCTTATATTTATTTTCAATTCCAACAACTTAACGCTTTACTACTTATTATCCGAATTAACATTATATTTTATTTGCTTTTTTGACGGCAGCTATGTAGAATACCTAATAGATCATTCACAAAACTTCGCCATTTCAGCAATTTAACGTTGTTTATTTTCTGTTTTGATATCGGCATTCGTCACAAAATTTGGTAGGAAAGCGGCAGAGTCACTTTCACTGAACGATTTTATATGCAACAAATCTTAAGAGAAGTGTACGGTCCGCTATAGAACAGCTATAAAAATAACTGGATACAATTGGAATTTGAAAATATAGATTGTGACCTCTAACACAAAAAAAGCTTTAAAAAGCATTTTTTTTAATTTCACAATTCTTATGTTAACATACCCTGAAAATTTCAAAACAATCGATTCAGTTTTTTTTAATTCCCAAAAATCGATATTTTTACTGTCACACCAGGCGTGCCCCCTAAAATATTATAATTTTAATTTATTTTAATTACTTTTTGAAAAAAGGAATGAAATGAACACAAATTTTGTAAGATTATGTACGGATATAGGAAGTCCTCCAGATCAAGAAACTATATACATATATATAGTTGTCGCTTATTTGGTTTTGGCAATATTTGTATTTAAAGTTGAAAACTTCATCTATTTAAAATGCATGTTTCTTTGGTTTATAATGAATCTTACATTTATATCCATTATTATCCACTAATACTCCACTAATTCGTTTCTAGGCATTTATTTTATACAATAGTACAAAAATCACTTTAATTCTATATTTAACTTTTAGTGGAATTCTGTAAGCAGTCTCAAGTCAATATTTGAGACATTTGGAGGTAATATCTCAATTTGTGACTTGTTACTATTCACTAAAAGTGGCCATACACGACACACATGTGCATTCGATCTGTATGAAATCGTTTCGTCATACAAGACATACAAATCAATTTTGAGTACGTTCCTCAAATAGTGGACAAGCAAGTGGAAAATTGTTTGTCCTCGATCTTTCCTATTCGGCGACACAAGAAAAATGAGATTTTGTGTGCATACAGCGCCATGTACGACATACATGTGTGCACACCGAGCATACAAAATCAAACATTTTCGCGAACATGGATTGGTATGCGCATAAGCCCATACACGAGTAAATCGCAATCGCACATATACCGATAGAACGCACATGCGTGTCGTGTATGGCCACTTTAAGCAGTCTCTAGCGTTAGTCTCAAAATATTGACTCAAATTTGAGATCTGAGGTTAGCAGGTCACAAAACTAAAAAGAACTCTTGTTTGTTATTTTGAGATAGAATAGGGATCATCATAGATATTAATCGATTGTCGTTTTTTATATTTTGTAAGCAACTCAAACACGAAAGGGTTAAAAATAAAGAAATTTTACATAAATTTCGTAAATATTATGAAACAAAGTTAACATATATTTTTATCTTTATTGGTAATTATGTTTTTTGACCACCGTTACCACCGTCTGTCGTATCAGTCATTTTCCTTAAGGTTCGTACCCAGCTCATAAGTAATTGATCAAGAAAAAATATACATTATTTCTTCAAGTAGTTTTGACAGCTGGTTACGCATTGTGAATGATCCACATTAGAAGAGTAAGAGAGAATAAACAAAGAAAACTTTGTGCGTAAAATGTGTGTATGTATGTGTGTAGTAACATAAATGTTTTCTTGCGATTTAAGGAATGTTATACTTCATAATAATGATTTTAACTAATTTCCTTCAAGAAACAATTGTTGATTTGATGTTTCTTCGCAAAACCAGGTTTGCCATATTCCCATTTTATTGAAAAAAAGTATTAAAAATTACACAAGTTAGCACAAGTAAATTTATCACAGGAATGTTTATTGACCGTTTCTTAAGCGTTTTTTTATATGCAGTTTTTACATTTCTTGAGAGCTGGATACTAAGCTTTACAAATAAAACAATTGAAATTTTTTTTATTTCTCCTTATTTAATTTCTTTGTTTCAGTTTTCATGTTTATACATATCAGTTATATTTTTATATAGAAAACATTGCACACAAAACATAAACAAACTGTACACGAAACAAAAAGTAAAAACAAAAAAAAAAAAAAATCAAACAAACAAAAATTAGTGCTGCTCAGCCGCATCAGAAAGGCCTTAGGTGTTCTTCAAATGCTTACTTTAGCTTTGTCGAGCCAACAAAAGCAATTCCTAGCAAAAACAAATGTAACGGCGATGATGAGTCATCGCAGCGATCAGCTGAAAGGGAAGCTAAGCAAGCACAGTCAGCAGAAGCAGCAAAAATCAGCGCTGACCAGTATGCAAGCACTCGGACAGTGGAGGAAAGCAAAATGCAAGGTAGGAATGTACCTAGCAAAATACGACCGTCTGTTCAGACTGGTTTTGATCGCTACGTAAAAAGGAAATTAAGTTCACTTAAATCAGCGGTCAATTTCAACCAGATACACCAAATGGTAAAAAGGCAGAAATCCTAAATGCAACAGATTTTCCTTCCTGAGCAAAGAGCCTAACGACGACGCAAAGGGTACTACCACAGTCGTGAATGACAAACCCCGTCCAATCTATTTACGTGAGTGGAGCTCAAATACGCTTGTCTCAAATCTAAACAGTATAAAAGCCACAAATAATTTTCACATAGTGCCCTTGCAGAAAGGAAACATAGATGAAACAAAAATTCAGCAATACACTGAAAACAAGTTCCATGGATGTTGTAAAGTACTTGTCAAACAATAACAAGAACTACTACTCTACCAACTCAAAAGGCCTAGTTGTTGTCATAAAATGTATAGAATCTTCGGTAGATTCTAATGTTGTTAAAGAAGTTTTGGAAGAAGGTGGTTTCAATATTAAATCACAACGTAAGATATTTGCTCCATTGGCGTAGATTATAAAACACGGTTGAAATCCGAACTCCTCAAAGTACAGTAACCCGCCCCATCACAAAAATTGTGATATTAAGTACAGAACAACTTAAAAGTTTTTTTCTTCTTTTTAGTGAAATGGTTCCAACAAGCACCGACTCACCCAGACCTTGTCGTATGGGCTCAAAAGTAACCGTCCGGTTCTATAGCGCAACCTGAAGCATTACCCTTAAAACATAGCGGCCGAATTCGTAAAACAATTCAAACTGCCAATCACATATTTCAATACTTATCGTATTTGTAGCATAAAAATCAGCTCAAATAATGATAAGAAGTTTTGTTTCGAATGTAACGCAATCATTACACACAAGTTCCCAAGAAACCCTATGAGCGAGATTTATGTAACGATTTCCAAACGCCCTTTGAACACTTAGTCCTCGCTGACCCTCAATACCAAATCAATGAAGAGCTAATGTTGGAGATTGGAGCGGATATCTACACACATATTATCAGAAGTGGACTCTTCAAATCAGACAATGGTGCAGTGGTAGCGCTGGACCCTGACTGGCACTATATAACTAACTCTATTAATTACTCTAATTAATTTGAAATCTTTCAATCAATATGTTACTTTATTAATACACAATTATTTCGCAGATTTTGCAAGTTGACCGGGATGCTTAATCCAAACAGATACTCCTCTGCATTACTCCCACAAATTACATAATGTAATAGAGGCGCAAGAATGATAGAGGCGTAATGCAGAGAAATATCAAAGATTTCTAGTTA
The DNA here is from genome assembly GCA_037783105.1 of Bactrocera zonata. Classification (NCBI taxonomy): domain Eukaryota; kingdom Metazoa; phylum Arthropoda; class Insecta; order Diptera; family Tephritidae; genus Bactrocera; species Bactrocera zonata. Next base: position 378,103 of record JBAWJQ010002819.1, on the reverse strand, counting down.
AAAGAAATTGAATCATAAAAATAAGAGAAGCTAAATAAAGAATTCTATAGGGGGATTCTCCTGTTCTTGCAAGAATGCAGATTGCAGATTACAAAAACCTCTACCGAAATATACAAGGGCACGAGAGCACCCATTGCAGAATATAATGATATATGAACGGTTGATTCGGTCTATTTATTGTAAATGACTATTGTGCATGGCTATTGTGAATTGGCGCACCTTCTGCATTGATTCTTAATAAAAAAAACTGTAACAAATCTTTATAATTTAAGTAGAAATCATAAAAACTATTTAAAATTTACATGACAACTAGCACAGGGTTGCTTATTTTTTTACGTGTCATTGCACAAAAATAAACAGGTTTTGGTGACCACGAAACTTAATCATCATTTCATCAACGATAACATTGGGCCTAGCAGTAAAATTTGTTTGAAAAACATTGAACATAACGATAACATCTCTTTTACAGCATATACTGGGTCATGGCCAATGGTTTTGTGGAGCAATGCGAACATTTCTTGTAAGAGGGACTATTTATATAATAATTATTATCTGACGTTTTTTTCCAAATTGCTCCATTCTCATCTTCCCCAAGCCATTTTGTTTTCTTTTTAGCAGAATTATTCAAGGTGCTTACATTTTTGCATTTTCTACGATTAGCCGACATATTAATACGGATCAAAAACGCCTAAAATAACTAAAATAAAATTTTTATTTTGTTATCACGTTTCGTCTTCTCATTCAAACCATTTTGTGGTTTCGATGAAGCCACTAATGTCCAATATGCTTTTTGTAGTCATCCATTCAAGGATTGGTGTTTGATGGATTCCAAGTGTTCTTTGTCGGATCTGCGATAGGGCTTGGTATTCACAGAGAATGTGGAAAATTGATTCCTTATTTCCTACTATTTCGCAGCCTCGGCAGATTTTGTTGTAGAGCATACCCACTTTGAACGCATGTTCTCCGAATTGCCCAGTTATGGTAGCAGTTAGTCTGTATATACTTTTCCTGGACCTATTTAATAAGTCGCTATTTCTTTGCATTTTGTTATATTTTTCCATCTCTTATTTGTCACATGTTGAAATTATATATTGAGCTCTCTCCTGATCGATCCTAGCGGTCTTGGTATTAGCTCTGCCTAAGGTTCGTTTAGGAAAGCTCCTGCTTTTGCCAACTCATATGCTTTTTCGTTACCGAAAATGTTCCTTTGGCTGAGAACCCAGATCAAGTCTAGGTGGAGTTTGTATATAAATTGAGCTCAGTGCTTTCTTGCAGTTAAGGACTATGCTGGAATTAGATATGGGCAACGACATGGACAGGAGAGACGCCTGGCTATCTGTGTATATTGCTGATTTATGTATCTTCTCGTAGTTATTCAATAGAGCTTCGGAGGCCTTCTCTATGCTCAGTACTTTCGCTTGGAAGATGCTAGACGAGTATGGTATACGGATAGAGAGAGAAATGTCCAGATCATCAGAATATACTTCCATACCTACTTCGCAGTCCATTTTGGACCCGTCGGTAAAGACTGAGGTGGTATCTTCCTCCCCTATTATGCCCCTTCTCTATTCTCGTCCAGAGGGTATCCTCATGTATCTGTTGAAATCCAGCATTGGGACAACGTAGTCTGATTTAATAACGTTGAGTTGGTTTAGGATATCACTATGACTATAGTTCTTCTGATTCCAACCACCCAATTATTTTGTTCTTATTGCAGAACATGCTGCTATTTTGTGTATAAAGATGTCTATGGGTAGTTGATGTAGGACCACATTAAGCGCGTCAGTCGGACATGACTCGATTTCACCAGTAACACCCGCCCAGGCAGCTCTTTGTATTCCATTTAATTTTCTGATTATTTCTTTAACTACCATACCGGTGTTCCATATGTAAGTATAGGTCTTATGACAGCCGTATACAACCACATGATTATACTAAGTTTAAGGTCCCAATTTTTGCTGAGATTCTCTAGCAAGTGTAGTAGGCCATATAAGCTTTATTTATTCTTCTTTCTATATTTATTTTCCAGGACAGTTTGATGTCAATCTCTACCCCCAAATATTTAGCTGAAGGGTATAGAGAGAGTTTCGTACCTTTCAGTACGTTTTGGTTTTGGTTTTGCTTATGAATAGCATCATTTCTGTATTATTAACACCTAGTTCATTGTTCTTTGCCCATATGTTTAACCTGCTCTTTCCATAGTCTCATTGACTGTTGAAGGAAACATGCCTGATACCAACAATACGGTTATTTTTTTTTGGAACCGTAGAGGTAATTCCTAAGTTAATTAAATGTAAGTATAGAAAGCACTTCCTTTTCGTTGGTACAATAATGTTCTTCGGCTTTGCTTAAAGTTGGGGAAATAAAAGTGATTGGTCTAACGTCTTGCCATAGGACGGTACCTAATGCAAAAGCGAAGGAGTCGGTTGTTAGTTCAAAATCTTTCTCAAAATTTGGATGTGCTAGCATTATATATTTTGATACTAAAGTGTTTTTTTTATTTTATTGAATGCTTCAAAGACCTCATTGTCTAATTATACTTCGATTTTCTTTGAGTTTCGTTTGGAGATATAACTGGCTTCAACTCGTAGTAATGCTGTTAATGGGCTAGCTATTTTCGAATAATCCGGCATAAATCGTCGGTAGTAACCTGACATTCCTAGGAAGGAACTTAAATTCTTGAGAGTTTATGGGACTGCAAATTTGGCTACTGCTTCTACTTTTTCGAGATTGGGTTTTTTTTTATCCCTTTTGAGCTAATTGCGTATCCTAAAAATTCTACTTCTTCCTTTGGCAATGCACATTTGTCAAGTGTGATTTTCATGTTTGTATTTTCCAAAATTTTAAATAATAATTCTATATTTTTAAAGTATTATTCTTCGTTTTTGCCGAATATTATTACATCATCGATGTAAACATAGTATCCTACTCCTATATGTTGACGAAGGATATCATCTAGTGCTCTTTGGAATACTTTCCGTTGCTTACGGAAAATGCGTTTTTTTCTGTATCTGAGTGTCGGAGTAAAATCTGATGAAACCCACTCTTTAAATCGATTACAATAAATAATTTATTATTTTCCAGATTTTCGATGACTTCGTTAATTTCTGGTAACTGAATTAAACTTTCGATAATCTACGACCATTTTATCCTTTTTTCGCCTCGTTTTAAATAATAAGGCAGCGACGACAACGCTTATCTAAATAAAACAAATTGACCGGTATCGACTTCACCGGGGCCCGAAATATGGTTATCTACAGTACTAGATTCCAGCATTAGAAAATACATCAAGCTATCTGACTGTAGAAATGGGTATATAAGAATTGTCGGTAGGTTAGACTTAAAACAATTAGGGAATTAACACAAATTATAAAACAACTACATGGCTGCTCTAATGAAATGACCATTTGAAAACAGAAACAAACTAATAATTACTGAACTTGAAAATACATTACAAACTATTAAACTATCAAAACTTGGAATGTTAAATCCATTTAGTGTAGATATAAAAGAATTAAAACAAATAATAAGCGAGGAAAAAATTAATGTAACAATATCAGATCTTATTGACGCTTCAAAATTTATAATTAAATCAATTTAATTATTTACATATTAATTAAATCAATCCCAATACTCTCTTACACGTCTTATACGTTAGAAGTGAAATAATCGAGATGACTTTCTGTAGCAGTTATTGAGCAAGGATGAGTTAGCCATTAAGCAAACATTGAAATGTGACCTATTAATTTACTATTGTAACACTTAATTTGTTAATAAATTAAAATAAAATGCAGTAAACTAATATTTAAATTTCACTGGCGCACTGGTAGGATCTACGAAAAAGATTCTTAAACGAATCTACTATTAAAAAATTAATAATAATCATAATAATAAAAATAAAAATAAATACACGCGCTGAATAAAAAAACAGTGTATTCTAATGTCATGCTGTTGGATGTCAATATATTGTTCAATGTCAAAGTAAAGCAGTTCAATGTCAAATGAAGTTCAGTGTAGTGTCTTTCAATATCATACCAATGTCAATGTAACTTAAGGACAAATCAATGTCAAAGGAAAGACATCTACAATACAAAAAAATGAATAAGAACGGTTCCAGTGATTTACACGAATATTATTCTTCTTCTTAATTGGCGTAGACACCGCTTACGCGATTATAGCCGAGTTAACAACCGCACGCCAGTCGTTTCTTCTTTTCGCTACGTGGCGCCAAGTGGATATTCCAAGCGAAGCTAGGTCCTTCTCCACTTGGTCCTTCCAACGGAGTGGAGGTCTTCCTCTTCCTCTGCTTCCTCCGGCGGGTAAAACTATTTATTATTAACTATGTAGTTAAGAGAAAAACTCACAGTGTATGAAAAATAATACTCTTGACAATAAAGAATTCGTGCATAAAAAGAGAGTTTTAGAACAAATACTACTAAAATAAATAAAAACTTTACCGATATCTATTACTTAATTTGGTTAAGATAATTTGATAAAAAAATCACTATATAAAAAAATAATTGATCTTAATCTATACACGGCTCTTATCAATGCGCGTTGAAGACGAGTTAGAAACTATAGACAAAAAGTTGAGCTCTTTTAGTATAAATAAAGCAACAACAATGAGCGAAGGAAAAGATAAGCGCGATCTCGTTATGTAAACCATTAAGCTGATTCAACATTTTGACGGCAATAAAAACTACTTGGCGATGTATGTCGACAGCATCGATAGCGTTGTACCTCAGTACACAACTATCTCTTCGGAAAAGGCTACATTTAATTTCAACTGTGTTTCCAGCACTTTAAGAGGTTCTGCTCTTGATATTGTAAGACGGGAGCAACCGTTTGATTGGACAACACTATGACAATTGCTCATTGATGAATTTGGTGAACATACACCTGTGTCTACTCTTATTTTGGAAATCAGTAATATAAAATTTAAAAATAATGTAAAATTATTGTGCGAAGAAATTAACATCGAAGTATGTAGAGTAAAAGATTGTATTAAATTAAAAAATGAAAATATATCAACTAAAACATTTTTGTATAAAGAGCTAGATCAGATTAGTTTAAAGACGCAAATTTAGCAACTGACCATAAGCATAAAATTTTTTAAAGAAAATAATGTATTTGAAGATGATAGAAGACTGAGTAAGACCAAGCTAGATCATAATCAAAGAAACATCTCATTTCCCAGAGTAATGGAAATCTATTTTTTGACTATTCTCATGGCAATAACTATCAGGGATATGCATTGCCACCTAATAACGCAAATCATTTTTATCATTCAAATCCAAATGGATGGATTTATCACCCACAAATGAATACAACTTTGAATTGTGCGCTTAATGCCAATAATGTACCTAAAATAAATTCGCAACAAATAAGAAGACAAAATGAAACTAATTCGAATCAATCTAGAATAAGGCGATACGGCGATACGGCGCTCCTCAACCAATAGAATTTGAGTCGTCAAATTTTCAATTAGAAGCCTCGGAGGATTACCAACGATAGAATTAAAGATGGAACATAAATTTATAAAGTTTTTGATAGATACTGGGTCTTCTACAGGAAAATTATTTTCAACACTGATAGAAATTACACCCACACTAACTTGCTAACCGAGTTGAAAGTCAATGATGGCAAATTTGCTGACACATTCAGGCTCAACCATTTAAATTATGAAGAATGGGAAAAATTGAATAAGTTACTGAAGAAACACAAAACTTTATTTTACAAGGAAGATGAGAAACTTACATTCACTCACAGAATTAAACACAAAATAAAAACTATTCATGAAGATCCAATCAGTACAAAAAGCGGAAGTAAATAAACAAATAAAAGATATGCTAGAACAAAAAATAATTTGCCACAATACTTCTCCATATTCTGCACCGATTTGGGTGGTACCTAAAAAGCTAGATGGTTTGGGTAAAGACAAGTGGAGAATCGTTGTAGATTACCGTAAGTTAAATAATATCACTGTTGATGACAAGTACCCCATTCCAAACATGGACGAGATAGTGGACAAGTTAGGTGGATGTTTATACTTCACGACAATTGATTTGGCGCAAGGATTCCATCAAATCGAAATGGATCCAACAGATAGACAAAAAACAGCCTTTTCTACTCAAAAATGAATTTTTAAAACCAGAAACCGAGTTTCTTGGCCATGTTATTACCCCTTCTGGCACAAAACCAAATCCTAATAAAGTCGTAGAAGTTTTAAATTATCCGATTCCCAAAACGGAAAAGCAAATAAAACAATTTTTGGGTTTAGCGGGATTTTACCGCAAATTTATTCAAAATTTTTCAAAAATAACAAAACCTTTAGCAAATTGTTTAAAGAAAGGCAATATAGTGAATAATTTAGATAAAGAATTTATCAGAGCCGTAGAAACAATCAAGTTATTAATAACAAAAGAGCCGATCTTGGCGTATCCAAATTACGAGAAGTTATTTACGTTAACGACAGACGCCTCTAATGTAGCATTAGGAGCAGTGTTAAGCCAAAATGGACATCCGATCTGTTTCGAATTATTCGGCAAAAGAAAAAGAGCTCTTGGCAATTTTATGGGCTACAAAGTACTTCAGACCGTATTTATATAGTAGAAAATTCTTAATAAATAGTGATCATCGCCCTTTGCAATGGTTACATAATTTAAAAGAGCCAAATGCAAAACTGCAACGGTGGAAGATTAGGTTGAATGAATACGAGTTTGATATCAAATACATTCCTGGTAAAGAAGATCATGTTGCTGATGCGCTATCTCGCGTTAAAATTGAAGAATGTAACGTTAATGAAATAACTGCTTCGAATGTAGCCAAAATCCATTCCGCTGACGAAGACTCCGTTGAGTTTATTAGAATTGCCCAAAGGCTATTGAACGTATTCAAAAACCAACTTAAACAAAATATTTTCTAACAATCTTACTACTATAACTTATACGGAACTTACAACTGAGTTTATAAAGAACATTATTAAAACTTATTTAATAAATAAAAACTCAACCATACTTATGACAGATGACAACAACTTTATAATAGACTGATCACTTCAAACAGATTTAAAATTTACCGAACCATGAAGGTATTAGAAAATATTGAAGATTATTCGGCTTTCGAATCCAAAGAAAAAGAAATTTACCTCGAAGGACTGCATCCGGGAATCGAAAAAGTTGCAATTTGCTTCAAGCAAAAATATTACCACCCTAATTATGTTAAGGAGATAACTAAAATAATTTAATAAGTTACGCCTTCTGTATATGAGACTAGAGAAAAGTTTGTAGTAGACTTTTGGAAATGGGATGATGAAAATTATTTAACATGTATTGATTTGTTTTCTAAATGTGCTGCAGCTGAAAAAGTATCAGCTTAAAATTAGTTAGAAACTAAGAAGGCCGTCCTAAAGATTTTTAATTTTATGGGACCTCCGAAAACATTAAAAATAGACCAGGACCAAGCCATCAATAATGTTAGCATAAAGCAGTGGTGTAAACAATTGAATATAGCAGTCGAAGTCACAAGTGGGGAAAACTGGTATTGGTGACATTGAGCGATTTCATAAAACGATGAATGAAAAATTGCGAATTATTTGCAGCTCTGAGGATAAAGAGTTGAAATACCTTCAAATTGAATAACCATTATTTACCTCACTCATGTTATTTCTCATTCCACTACAAGTGAAAGTCCGTATAACATATTTTTTAATCGAAAACACCCAAAAATAAATCCCCAATTTATTAAAGAACGAAGAATAAATAACATAAATCAAAAGTGATAAGAAAAATAAATAGACACGAATTTTGTTCGCGCCGAAACCTCTAGGAAAAGATTAGATAAAATTAGAAACCCTTATAAAAGAGTAAGACTTGTTCAAACCGAATCTGATGGGGAACATCGTGTAGTAAAGTTTAAAAACAGGAAAGTAAGAAAATACAAAAGCCAATTTAAAAGAAGAAAAAACATTAACTTCGGTTGCACCGAAGCTAAATACCCTTCACAGGTGCATTTCTGTTAGTAACTATGTGTTCAGTTTGGAAGCTATTTGGTATAGTAATCCGTTCTGAAAAATTTTTTTGGAGATTATATTGTTGGCTAAAAAAAATAATCTATACCAAATTTCGTGAATATATCTTGTCAAATGTCAAAGTTGTCCATACGAGAACTTGATTCCGATCGTTCCGTTTGTATGTCAGCTATATGCTATAGTTAACCGATCTGAACAATTTCTTCGGAGATTACAATGTTGCTTTAGAAAATTTCGTGAATATATCTTGTCAAATGTGAAAGTTGTCCATACAAAAACTTGATTCCGATCGTTCAGTTTGTATGACAGCTATATGGTATAGTGGTCCGATATCAGCCGTTCCGACAAATGAGCAGCTTCTTGAGGAGAAAATGACGTTTGCAAAATTTCAAAACGATATCTTAAAAACTGAGGGACTGACGGACAGACAGACGGACATGGCTAAATCGACTCAGTTCGACATACTGATCACTTATACATATATATGTATATACTTTATAGGGTCTCCGCTTCCGTCTGGGTGTTACAAACTTCGTGACAAACTTAATATACCCTGTTCAGGGTATAAATATGTATAACTGATTTATGTTTACAATTTAGTTTTAGTTTTTAAACATTAAATATTTTGAACAAAATAACAAAAAACAAAAAAAAAAAACAACAAGAAAAAAAAGCAAATGGGTTAACACCATTTACTAATATTATTAAGTATTGTATGAATCTGTTAACATTTTAATTCTACTCATTTTGCAAATAATAAAAACAAAAAAACTGCAATGAGGACATTGCAATATTTTAAGATGGGAGGAGTGCCATTGCTACACAATCAAACAATAGATCAATCTCAATACTCTCTTACACGTCTTATACGTTAGAAGTGAAATAATCGAGATGACCTTCTGTAGCAGTTATTAAGCAAGGATGAGTTAGTCATTAAGCCAGTGGTCGGCATGAGAGGATCTGTCACTGAGTTGGTGAGCACGAAAAAAAAGTAGCCCATTGAGAAATTGGAATTAAAATTAAGCAATTTTTATTATTAATTAATAGTATAATGAAAATTAACAAATTGTCTTTTGAGGATATATTCCCTATTATCTTTAAAAGACTTGGAACATTAAAGGCATTGCATGGCATCAAAGGCATTTAGAATCATAAAATATTTCTCGCAGGGCATATTTCGTTTTACGCTATGGTCTTGCGTGATGTTAATTCGTTGATGGCTCGACAACGACTGAACGATAGAGCGTAAGCATACGTGTGAAGTTAGTTTGCAAAATTTTGCTATGAAATGCCGACCACTGCATTAAGCAAACATTGAAATGACGTATTAATTTACTGTTGTAACACTTAAATTTGTTAATAAATTAAAATAAAATCCAATAAACTAATATTTAAATTTCAATTGCACGAAAAAAAATATTTAATGATAATATAAATATAATATTCAAAAGTACAAAAAACACTTTAAAATATTTAAAACAATAGCAGTGGCAAAAAATGACGGAAAATTGGTAACTGAAGAAGAAATAAAAAAGTGCGATAAAATTTATTTATTAAGTTCAATTTTGTAAAATAGAGTTAAATAATGCATTTTGCATGATACATGTTTGACAGATATGTATGTATATTAAATAATGAACACGCTAATTTTACTAAGATAAAAGAAGCCAATAAATCAATCCAGAAAATATAATATTAATAATCATACAATAAAAGGGGTATATTTGATAATTTTTGAAGAAAATGTAACAATAGATAGAAAAAAATAAGAAAACGCCACCGGAAGATTTTTAAAATTAAAGAGAAAAAAAAACTTAAACAATTTTTTGTAAGGGAATAAATTAAAACAACAAATGTTGAATTAAAATTGGAAAATTTTGATTCACAAACCACAATAAAACAAGAAATAAAAAGAAATCATGTTTGGTTGTCACTTAATACACTAATGTTTATAAGCATAATTGGTGTTTTATAACAAATTAATTATATATTTTAAAATAAAAATTGAAATAAAAAATGCAAAAAAGAGAAGAAATGATAAAAAAATTGTCAATTAAAATTAGTCATCTCGAAAATTGGTATTCGAAGACGATACACTTCGATTTAGAGGCGCACTTGAAAATAATTCTCATGACACAATATAACGGGGTTTCCAATGGGTATGATATGATCTCTAAGTGTCGTTCCAGCCATTTTTAATATGTTATATTCTGTAATTTTGTTCATTGTATCTAGTAATCTTTGCAATTTCATCATTGAAAAATATACGCTAGAACAATATTTATAAATTATTCAATTTTATTCTGGAAATAATCGTTCTCCAATTGCAACTTTTCGTGCGCTTTTTCCATATAATGAGCGTCTCACTTTTATCTGAGTGTTGCGGTAAATAAACGAAACTGTCGATTCTGGTGCAAAGAAAATTAACAAATTATTCACGAACAACCAATGCATTCACCTAAATTAATAGATTGCTGGTGTGGTTTTTGGTCAGTGGTGACACTGGTTACATCCAGAAGAAGATAGCACCAAGAAGACGGGACTACGTGCCTCACAGCACGTGCAAAAACCTAATTATTGCGAGGAAAATGTAGAGACTTGATTATTTCAAGAAATTGTGACTTTGACTGGCATCCAAGAAGTTGTGATTTAACACCTTTAGACTACTTCTTGTGCAGTTATTTGTCTTTAGCAATAAACTAGACTTGTTTTATGTTTTAGAATTCAATATTGAACTTGCTATTCGTCATATATGACCAGATTTAGTTAAAAAGGTACTCGAAAATTAGATTCATCGAATTCGTTTCTACAAAAGAAGTCGTGAAGACCGTTCAAATGAAGTTATATTTAGTACTTAATTGTTCGAAAAAAATCATATGATTTTTATTGGAAGACCATGTATGTAAATACGAAAAAAATTTAATTAAGTTCATTTATGCACTATTGCTGAGTTAATTTACCACGAAAACACTGTAAAACATAATAAAGATTTATTTCCATTTTTTGGCCGAATATTTCAAGTTTCTGTAAACAACACAAGATCGGAGAATACAATTGTAGAACCCCCAGAGGTTTTCCATTAATCGATGCCCGAGTATACTAAAATTATGGAGGGAATACTTCTCCAGCCTGCTGAATGGCAGTGAGAGTATAACGCCAGGAGAAGGCGAACGCGATTCGCCAATCGATGACAATGGAGCAGATGTTCTATTGCCCAACCATCAAGAAGTTAGAATAGCAATTACCCGTCTGAAGAACAACAAAGCGGCGAGGGTCAATGGATTGCCGGCCGAGCTATTCAAACACGGCGGCGAAGAACTGATAAGGAGCATGCATCAGCTTCTTTGTAAAATATGGTTGGACGAAATCATGCCCAACGATTGGAATTTAAGTGTGCTACCCCACAATATGCGCCAACTACCGAGGGATCAGCCTCCTCACCATCGAGTATAAGGTTCTATAGAGCGTATTGTGTGAAAGATTAAAGCCCACCGTCAACAAAATGATTAGAACTTATCAGTGTGGCTTTAGACTCGACACTCACCACCTTTTCGTCTATTTCAAAGCTGCACGAAAAGGAGCTGCCTTTATGCCGCGATGTCCAAACGAGGGCTCAGACATTTCGTGTGACTTCTTCAAACTACTTTTGGAGAAAATAATTCGAGCTGCAGAACTAAACCGAGAAGGTATAATCTTCTATAAGGATGTACATATGCTGGCATATGCTGATGACATTGATATCATTGGCCTTAACAACCGCGCGTTAGTTCTGCTTTCTCAATAAAATCAAGACAGGTAAGCTACCAGAATAGACCTAATACCTTCCAGGACAATCGACTACCGAAACGTCTGATTTCTGACTCTTCTTCTTTGCAGCCGAGTTAACAACAGCGCGCCAGCCCAAGCAAAACCAGGTCCTTCTCCACTTGGTCCTTCCAACGGAGTGGAGGTCCTCCTCTTCCTCTGCTTCCCTCAGCGGGTACTGCGTCGAATACTTTTAGAGCTGGAGTGTTTTCCTCCATCCGCACAACATGACCTAGCCAGCGTAGCCGCTGTCTTTCACCATCGAATACGATATTCGCCGTGGCCAACGCGCAAAGGGCCGTAAATCTTTCGCAGAACTTTTCTCTCGAAAACTCGCAACGTCGACTCATCCATTGTTGACATCGTCCAGGCCTCTGTACCATATAGCAGGACGGGAATTATGAGTAACTTATAGAGTTTGGTTCTTGTTTGTCGAGAGAGAACTTTGCCTCAATTGAATACTCAGTCCGAAGTAGCACCTGTTGGCAAGAGTTTTACTGCGTTGGATTTCTAGGCTGACATTGTAGGTGGTGTTTACGCTGGTTCCAAGATAGACGAAATTATCTACAACTTCAAAGTTGCGACTGTCAACAGTGACGTGAGAGTCAAGTCGCGAGTGTGACGACTGTTTGTTTGATGACAGGAGATATTTCGTCTTGCTCTCGTTCACTTCCAGACCCATTTGTTTTGCTTCCTTGTCCATTCTGGAGAAAGCAGAACTAACGACGCGGGTGTTGAGGCCAATGATATCAATATCATCGGCATACGCCAGCAGTTGTACACTCTTATAGAAGATGGTACCTTCTCTATTTAGTTCTGCAGCTAGAACTATTTTCTCCAGAAGCTGGTTGAAAAAGTCGCACGATAGGGAATCGCCTTGTCTGAAACCTCGTTTGGTATCGAACGGCTCGGAGACGTCCTTCCCGATCCCGAAGGAGCTTTGGGTGTTGCTTAACGTCAGTATACACAGCCGTATTAGTTTTGCGGGGATACCAAATTCAGACATCGCGGCATAGAGGCAGCTCCTTTTCGTGTTGTCGAAAGCAGCTTTGAAATCGACGAAGAGGTGGTGTGTGTTGATTCTCCTTTCACGGGTCTTTTCCAAGATTTGGCGCATGGTGAATATCTGGTCGGTTGTACATTTGTCAGGTCTAAAGCGTCCAATCAGTTTGTTGATGGTGGGCTTTAAGCTTTCACACAATACGCTCTATAGAACCTTATACTCGATGGTGAGGAGGCTGATCCCTCGGTAGTTGGCGCATATTGTGGGGTAGCACACTTAAATTCCAATCGTTGGGCATGATTTCGTCCAACCATATTTTACAAAGAAGCTGATGCATGCTCCTTATCACTTCTTGGCCGCAGTGTTTGAATAGCTCGGCCGGCCATCCATCGGCCCCTGCCACTTTGTTGTTCTTCAGATGGGCAATTGCTATTCGAACTTCTTCATGGTTGGGTTATGGAACGTCTGCTCCATCGTCATCGATTGGGGAATCGGGTTCGCCTTCTTCTGGCGTTGTGCGTTCACTGCCATTCAGCAGGTTGGAGAAGTGTTCCCTCCATAATTTCAGTATGCTCTGGTCATCGGTGACTAGATCACCATTAGGGATTCTACAAGAGTATGCTCCGGTCTTGAAACCTTCTGTAAGCCGCCGTTTTTCTTTTTCTGTTTGCAAATGCGTCTCGCTTCCCTCTTCAATTCTCGGTATCTATCCCATCCCGCTCGTGTTGTGGTCGATCGTAACGTTGCGAGGTAGACAGTCTGTTTTCTCTCCGCTGTGATACGGCACTCCTCGTCGTATCAGCTGTTCTTTTGCACTTTCCGAAGACCAATGGTTTCGGTTGCAGCTGTACGTAAGGAGTTTGAAATGCCGTCCCACAGTTTCCTTATACCGGATTGTTGACGAGTGCTCTGAGAGAGCAGGAGTGCAAGCTGAGTAGAAAATCGTTCGGCCGTCTGTTGTGATTGGAGCTTCTCGACGTCGAACCTTCCTTGTGTTTGTTGACGTGCGTTTTTTGCTGCACAGAGGCGGGTGCGAATCTTGGCTGCAACAAGAAAGTGGTCTGAGTCGATGTTAGAACCTCGGAACGTACGCACGTCTAGAACACTGGAGACGTGTCTTCCGTTTATCACAACAAGATCGATCTGGTTAGTGGCTTTTCGATCCGGAGACAGCTGGGCAGCTTGATGTTTCTTCTTGTTCTGGAATCTAGTACCGCATATAACCATATTTTGGGCCCCGGCGAAGTCAATCCGCCTCAACCCATTTGGGGATGTTTCGTCGTGGAGGCTGAATTTATCGACCGTAGTGCCAAAGATACCTTCTTTTCCCATCCTGGCGTTAAATTTGCCAAGTACGATTTTGACATCGTGGCGGGGGCAGCTCTCATAAGTGCGCTCCAAGCGCTCATAGAAGGCATCATTGGTCACATCGTCCTTCTCTTCCGTCGGGCGTGGGCGCAAATGTTGAACAACCTCCATTTGATGTGGATTGTGGCTAGACGTTCATTCACCGGAGTGAATGATAGTACTTGGCGACGGAGTCTCTCTCCCATCACAAATCCAACATCAAACTTGCGCTCCTTTATATGGCCACTGTAGTAAACGCCACAAGGACCTACTCGTCTCTGTCCTTGTTTCATCCATCGCATTTCTTTAACGGCGGTGATGTCAGCCTTTATTTTCACGAGAACATCAACCAGCTGGGCAGCGGCACCTTCCCAATTAAGGGACCGGACATTCCAGGTGCATGCCCTCAATTCGTAGTCCTTATTTCGTTTGCCATGGTCGTCATCAAACGGGGGGTCTTTCATCCGAGGCTGTTGTTGATTTTTCATTGGCGGTGTTTTTTTTTACGTGGCGGGTCCCAAACCCACCGCACAACCCTATGTAGAAGACATTTCGCCTTCTTACTTTAGCTCGCCTTCAAACCGATGTCTAAGGCTACCCAGAGGATACTTGGTCAAAGACCGGAAGTCGTGAGCTGCTTGAGTCATATGTAAAAGAATCGTTTCTGGCCACTCCCAAGTGAATGGCGATCAGAGAACTTTCCTCACTTACGTGAACTTCTACACATGACCCCATCCTCCGCTTTGGTATTTACTAGTACTATTTATATATTACTTAATCACTTCATTGCCATTTTCAATTGGCAATTTGTGCGAAGGAGAGTTTTGCCTCGAGAATCGTTTGCAATATTACCGCCAAATTGATTTAGAACTTTGTGCCGGTTTACCCTTGTTATACTTTGATTGGTTTATCCAAATAAAAAAAAATACACTTACTTTACATAAACGAGACTTTTGGCCGTTGATTTCAATATGGTAAAAGTAGATCAAGTGACGGTTTCTTGAATTTACTGCTCTTCTGAGAGTTTCGCTTTTTCTTGATCTCAATATCGATCATAACTGAAATATATTGTTGTCGCTTTTTATAATCTCCAATAAGCAGTAAATATTTGCGGTTTTTGTTCCGTAATGATTTTAATGTTACATAATAGATGGCACTGTTTCAACTTCTCCATCTTTTTAGCAGGGATTGAAATATTTTTTCAGTTGACATATTTTTTTCCCAAATTTTTGTTTAACTTTCTAGTCTTCTTTACTGCTATAGGTGTCTGTCTACGTAAAAGTTGATGTTGTCGTAAAACAGTATTGCTCATGTTTGAATCTATTTCATCAGCCATCTCCCGAATTCTTTCGTTTGCAGTAGTAATTTTCTGATGCCACATAATTCAAATCGTCAAAATGCGTTTCATGAGAAGTACGAGTATGTTCTTCAGAACATTTTTTTTCAGAGTTACTCATATTAAAAGCACTAACTTCTTGTTACAACAGAGAAATCATAAAGCAATTATTTTATCAAACCCTTGAACAACACTTCTGTTTCTATTACTTATACTACCAATTTTAACAGACACCTCATTCACTTTTTAACGTCCAATAAACAACTTCTTTTTATTCACTATACTCTTTTTACATTTGTCAAAAGAATTTCTACCAAAATAAGAATTAATTTTTTACACTTTACATTTTCACAAAAGAACTTCACTAAACACAAGCCGTTTAACCAAATTGAACTTTCGAAGTTGAATGATTGATAAATCAACTTATACCAGATGAAAAAGCGTGTTTATGCAATTTAGCAATTGGTAAAAGATCTTCAACCGAAAGAAGCTGTTTTATCAAACGCAATTCTGAGAAATTATATTAGCATCAAATGCCTCTAGGCTGTTTTGTAAAAAGTACGTCATGTTTTTTCATTTAAAATTCTGCAAAATATATAATATATATATTTAACTTATACACTGATCTACATATTCGGCATAAGTTGTTAGAAAAACCAAAATTATTATACTATACATAGTCATTATACAAATTCAGCCGGATGTTCGAAAATCCTGGTAAGGATTACATGGGTTCTAGGTCAAGTTTTCGTCAAATTGTATCCATTTCAGGTACAATGATATACTGTCATGAGTAGAATACGTTTTGAAATTTTCATTAAGATAACTCAAATATTGGCCGATATATAAAGCATAAAGTAACCAGGAAGTTCGAAAATCTTTATATTAAGTATATGGGGGCTCAAGAAGTATTGATCGTCTAAATTTCTTTTGCATATCTCATACATTGACTGATATTTTCGAACAAAAGTTAACTATTGGTACTGGGGTCCACATATTCGGTACCTAGGGTCTTGAACGGCTTTGGTTGCATTTGAACAATTTTTTGTCATAAGGTGGCATACACTAAGGTATTATTCGTGCAAAGTTTAATCCCATTATATTAATTGCTTTCTGATTTGTGTACTGGAAAGTAAAGTAATCAAGTGGAATTTCAAATTGTGCTAAATGGGAAGTAGGCGTGGTTATTGCCCGATTTCGCTAATTTTTACAACGTGATATAGGAATATGAATGCCTCGAACCAAATCGAAATTGGTTAGTCGGGACACCAGATATAGGATTTCACCAAAAAGTAGGTGGTGCAACGCCCATCGTCCAATTTTTACCTCGCTCCCTATACAGCCTTGCCATACTATCTCGGGAGCTCTGGCGCATTTAGTTATTGATTTATCGTGCCTTTAGTAGCTTTTAACAGTACCGTTATATGGGGAGGGAGCGGTGTTATCTTCTGATTTCACCCATTTTCACACTGTCTTAAAGATTTGTATTTAGTAAATTTGGTTGTTGTAGCTTAAGTGGTTTAGGAGATATGTTCATTAAACTTTATAGAGGGCGCGCCACGCCAATTTAAAAAAACAAAAATTAGACCACAGGTGTCCCTTGCTGCTGCGATCCTCTGTACCAAATTACAGCTTTATACCTTACTTTAGTGTTTACTTATGGTACTTCATAGGTTTTCTGTTAATGGCGATTTGGGGGGTGACAGTGGTTCGATTAGTACCCACACACCAAGTTTCATAGAGATATCTTATTTTTTACTCAAGTTACAGCTTGCACGGACGGACAGGCAGACAGTCAACCGGATTTCAAGTTTTCTCGTCATCTTGATTATTTATTTATATATTAGGTTGTCAAAAAAGTCTTGCAGTATTTTCGCTAGTTGGCGCTGAAAGCGCGTAGTTCTAGTTTTATTCGTCGCATCGGGTCATGCTATACCTTTTTGGAAAGCTCTTTTCACGCGATAACACGTGTTTGATTGATTGTCGTTTCTTTTACGTCGTTCGTGAGTAATAGCGTCGCAGACATGGAGCAAAATAAAGAGAAAATACGGCATATTTTACAGTACTACTACGATAAAGGCAAAATGCATCTTAAGCCACCAATAAAATTTGTGCAGTTTACGGACCCGATACAGTTTCCATTTCCACCGCACAACGATGGTTTCAACGTTTTCGTTCTGGTGTAGAGGTGGTCGAAGATGCGCCACGCTCCGGAAGGCCTGTTGTCGAAAATTGCGATAAAATCGCTGAATTGGTCGAGAGAGACCGGCATAGTAGTCATCAAACCGTTATAAACCATTTGAAGAAGCTTGGAGTCACTAAGAAGCTCGGTGTATGGGTGTCACACGAATTGATTCAATAAAAATACCGCAAGACTTTTTTGGCAACCTAATATAACCCTATATCTTAGGTGATGTGTACAACCGTTAGGTGAACATTATCATAATACTCTGTAGTAATAGTAACTGGTTGCAAGAGTATAAAAATACTGAAAGAAGTTTGTTTGATTAATGCTATTACTTATAAACTACAAATCTTAGAAATATGTATGTGGATTGGATAGTTTTTAAATTTATTGTTTATGAAAATATCTTGGAAAATTGTTTTATTTCGAGAGAAGCTGTTTTGTCAAAAAAGATCTATTTATGTAGGGTTACCAGATGTACTGATTTTATCACTACGTGTACTGATTTTTAGACCCCCGTACTGATATATTGATTTTTCAATAAAGTGTACTGATTTTCGGCGCAAACGCCTTTTTTTCGCAAATTTATTCAAAATTGACAGCTTTTGTAACAGATAACGCTCCAATCAAGTTTGGTGGCTTGAATCGCAAGGGGTCTAACAATGTGTTGGCCCTACTCAAAGAAAAAGTAAATTCTCGTGTCATTGGTGTTGAGTGCCCTGCTCATATTCTTCATAATTGCGCCCAGCATGGATTAGATCACTTCGGAAAATATGATATTGATGCCCTCGTTTTTAAACTGTTCAAGCATTTCTCGGTGTACACTGTCGAAACAGCTGAATTGAAAGAATTCTGTGGGTTCGTTGATGTTCAGTATCAACCTTTACTTTCACATAGCAAGACTCGATGGCTTAGTTTGTTTCCTGCAGTGGAACGAATTCTCAAACTGTTCCCTGCATTAAAAGCTGCTTACTTTTTATCAATCGAAAAACCTCAAAAATTTATGGAAAATTTCTTTTCTGATGATTTTGCTGAAAGCTATCTCTTGTTTGTCCACTCATTTAGAAAGCGAAGGCAACAGTGTTCTTGAAATTAATTCAATCATTTAATCCGTTGCTAGTTCCTTGCGCGAGAGAATCAAGCACAAGTTTTTGCCTCTTACTCCACTTTCAAATCCTGACACTTTGAAATCAGAAGGAAAAGAAAAGGAATGCCTTGATTTTCATGAAAGAACCGTCAGTGTTTATCAGGAAGCTCTTGAATACTTGTTGAAATGGACTTCATCTCTATCCGAATTAAAAGCTTTCCAATGTTTGAAATTTGATCGCACATCAATAGAAGTTCGATGTGAAAAAGTTGGGCAAACAATGCAGTTTCTTGATTTAAAAAATGTTCATATCCATGAAGAGAAGATAATTGATCAATTGGTGAATTTGAAGAAAGAAAAAGAGAATGACGAGGATTCTATAAAAATTTTTTCACAAACTTCAAATGACCAGATTTGTGCATTTTTTAAAGAGAATTCAAGCAATGATTCCTTTTCTGAAATTTTGAATATTGCGCAGTACTTTTTTTCTATTCTCGGACTAATGCTTATTGTGAAAGAATTTTCTCTTTCATCAATACCAAATGGAGTGATGAACGCAATCGTTTCCTTGTTGAAAATGTTCGCAACATGATTGTCACTAAATATAATTATAAGAACATGTCATGCAACGATTTCCATAAGTATATAATGAAAACTGAAAATGTTGATATGGTAAAAGCAATCGGCAGTGCCAAAAAATATGACCAAAAATATGTAAATTGTACGATGCTGGAAGATAACACTGGTTTACAGCAAAAATGTTCCATGAACGCCACTATCCAAGTTGTATGTGGAATCGCTCGCTGATTTCGAAAATCGAAAAAATTTTTTTTTTATGGATACGTTTTTGAGATATTTGCAATTTACCGTTATTCGACCAAAAAAAAAGGTGTCTTCATTTAATCATGTATATCTCTTTGACCAGTTGAGTAATCTTACTGCGAATTATAGAAAATAAAAGTGAATGAAATTTCCTAAAAATATTGTCTACTCCATTTTTCCATAGGCCTTATAATTTCTGAGAAATTGATTAATCACTTCGTGTTTTTAAATTTTTTTATTAAAAAATTAAAAAAAATAAACTTTGGCAAGGAAAAAATTTTAAAACAAAAGATATTTTTTGAATTTTTTATTTTATTTTATATGAAGTCCTGTTTCTTTATAAAAAACTAAGCTACCAACGAACAAAATCCATGGAAAAATAGGAAAGTTGTACATGATCAAATAAATATATCCAAGTCGCGCACAGTCAATGTATACGTATATGCGTATGTAGTGTGTAAAGTAGGGTGGGATATCTAGCTATGCGCTGTTTCTGTTAAGTAAAAAGTCAATTTTCATGTCGCTTTTAGTTTTTATAAACTCATTTATTTATATATTAGTAATATATCTTAAAACAATGTGTTATTTTTGTCTTAAGTTGATGTTCTTACATTATAGTCGAAATGATTATGTGTTTTGTTTTGTCTTTTTTTTAGTTTATTATCGGTTTCTCTTATGAGAAACCAACAGTAGTCACCCATCATACCGACGTCCCAGAAACCTTGGTATCGATTCTCAATTAATTTCATTTGCTGGTGAAACCTTTCGCCATGCTCGTCACTTTCGTCTCCGAGATTTGCCGGAAAAAAACTTAAATGGGAATGCAGAAAATGAATTTTTAAAGACATATTTACGCCTGGAGAAAAAAGAAAATGTAAATAAGTAAATTATAAAATTTTATATAATTCAATTAAATAAGTTTTGAATAATCACCCATTTCTGCATAATTTTTGATTAAGTCGCTCACTATCTTCTCGTAGTTTGGACTTTTGTGTTTACCGAAACGATCATTTCGAAGGAATCCCACGCTGCTGCCTCAACTGGTGACAATAGTCCTTTGAATTGGTCATTATTTATTGGGGTCCAACAAATATACCTTCTTTTATCTTGGCCTGGGAAATATTTGGGAAAAAATTTTGCAAATAATTGAATGCTTTGCCTTCTTTGTCCAACGCCTTAACAAAATTTTTAATGAGGCCGAGCTTGATGTGCAATGGCGGAAGAATGATTTTTTCCTTCTTTACAAGTGGGAAAAATTTGATATTATCCACACCAATTGTAAATTCAACTCTTTCCGGCCAATCTTTAATGCAATAGTCGTCTTTACGAGCTCGGCTATCCCATTTGCAGAGAAAGCAGCAGTGTTTTGTGTAGCCACTTTGTAGACCTCATAACATTCCACCGACTTTAAGATCGGCACATATTTTCCAATCATGCTCTTCATATTTGATGAATTTTAACAATTTCTCCATTACCTCGTATGTTTCTTTCGTGTTTAGTGCATGCGCGATCCGGATCGAGGGCTTTTTGTTGCTATTATGCAGCAATACGGACTTCAAGCTCAGTTTATTGCTGTCTATGAACAATCGCCACTCCTCGGAATCATATGGTTGACCAAACTCTTTGAATAATCCTGGAATGTCTTTGCAACAGCATACATTGTCTTCCTTCGTATAGTGTTTGGCAAATGGTTCGTGACGATTTCTATAATATGTCACCTTAACATGGGGTGACACGAATTGAAATTGTTGCATTGTTGCATACGAGAGGCATGTAGCTCAGCTTTTTCCTTGGATAATTCCAAATCTCTAATCCAATCGTTCAGTTGCGCTTATGATAGAACGTTTCTCTCGTTTTCCATTAAAAATTCATTACAACTTGATTTCCCATATTCAATCGATTTTTCAGATACTGCTGTTGACAACGAAACTAGATACGCAACTTCAGCTGAATGTGGAACTGGCAATGCAACGGTAGGTACGTTAGCATAAATCACTTTTCTTGATTTTCCAAAGCCAAGTACTTTTGTCATACAAATATAACAATCTTCTGAGTGGGATGTAGGTTCTCGCCATATCATTGGTACATTAAATTTCATATATCGCCTGAAAAAGAAAAAACTTAAAAATTACTATTAAATAAAAAGAAGCATAGTTTTATAATTTTAATACGTACTTTGTTGATCCTGATTAATATTGAACCAATATTATTCGACACAAGGAACACAAAATATTCGGAGTCCATGGTTTATCAATATTTTTAGGCTCAATACCAAAATATTTTGAATATATAGATTGGATCAAATCTCGAAACTGCCTCCGATGCCGTACAAGAGTATATTCACCGCATATGTAACAGAACATATCCGGATCGTTGGTACACTTAAATTCTCGCGTACGTTTATTCATTTTATTTTTAAAAATAGCTCATGGTTTCTTATATTGTAATTATAATCTGCAACCAGCGAGCCTTACAGATATTATGAACTTTCAAGGGGCATTTATCCTTATATATAGCTTGATCGCGAAAAAATAAAAAAAAGCAAAACCTACCTAAACAAAAAAGTTCCTTCATATTAACGAGCCGGGAAAAGAAAATACTACCTGCTGTTGATGTTGGCCTTACAAAAATTAATGAATTTACCATGTGTGTGTGTGCATGTAGGTATGCATGCTTGAATTAAATTTATTTGCATTAGGAATTTTCCGCAAGTAATTACCCTTCGAAAATCTGCCTGTATACCTACACACATGTTAAGCAAATTAACATGACTACAGGGGTTTCGAACCTGACACCTCTTGCTTTCGATGCAAACTACCTACTACAACAGTATTTGAGTACTACTGTTCTAAAAGTATTATTTGATTTTTTTTAAACGAATAGCGTTATTAGTTTATTCTAATGATATTCGAAAACAATCCCACCCCTACTTTACACACTACATACGCATATATGTATGTATGTACGTATACATTGACTTTGCGCGACTTGGATATATTTATTTGATCATGTACAACTTTCCTATTTATCCATGGATTTTGTTCGTTGGTAGCTTAGTTTTTTATAAAGAAACAGGACTTCATATAAAATAAAAAAAAATTTAAAAAATATCTTTTGTTTTAAAATTTTTTCCTTGCCAAAGTTTATTTTTTTTTAATTTTTTCATAAAAAAATTTAAAAACACGAAGTGATTAATCAATTTCTCAGAAATTATAAGGCCTATGGAAAAATGGAGTAGACAATATTTTTAGGAAATTTCATTCACTTTTATTTTCTATAATTTGCAGTAAGATTGCTCAACTGGTCAGTGAGATATACATGATTAAATGAAGACACCTTTTTTTTTGGTCGAATACCGGTAAATTGCAAATATCTCAAAAACGTATCCATAAAAAAAAATTTTTCGAAATCAGCGAGCCATTTCGCATACAAATTGGATAGTGGCATCCGTGGAACAAAAAACAAATTCAAATTTGTGATCCAGTGTAATTAAATTCTACCTATTTGAGATGCTGGAATTTGTGATCTATCTGTACCTTGCTCCTTTTCTTTTTACTTTTTTTTTGCTATTTTGATGGAGACGTACTGATTTTTCGCTGGACCGACCTGGTAACCCTATATTTATGCCAATTCACTTCCAATACTAGTGTGTCCCCTTTATTGTAAAACTGCTTCTCTCATCTTGAACAAAAAATTATAAATATCCAGCAGTTGTTAATTATGTTAAGTCCAGTCTTTCCTTTAGTCTCAAAATACTCAATATAATGAATTTCGGCTTTCGGATTATAATATATCGTACGATCGTACTTGTTTTTGGCCATTATATTGTTTAACGTTAAATATGATTGAAATGGCCCATATCTTCATAACTAATACTATTTAATAATTTCAGCCTCCCCTCATATGCCCAATAATTACTCATGTTATTTTGTTAATACAAGATGGGTTCCAAAGTAAACAAAACTTAAAAAAAAACAGAACAAAGTTATTCTTCTGCTTCAATACAGCTCTTTGCACGTTCGTTCGAACGAGTGTTTTAGCTATACGTCTGCATAACGCTTTTCTTTCATATTTTTTCGAAAATGAAGAAGTCGCACGGTGCCATATCAGGTGAATACGAGGAGTGGTTAATGGGTAAACTGTGATTTTTTTCAAATAATTGGTCACAAGCGTCGATCGAATGTTGGATTCTGAGCAATTTTTGGTCGTCAGTCAATTTGTGCGGAACAAACCGTGCAACACCTTTCGTAAGCCCAAATGTTCGGTAAAAATGCGATAAATCGATGTTTTGGAGATGTTCCATTCCATTTCCATAAATGTCAACGATGATTTTTGATGAATTCACGCACAGTTTCGATGGAATTTCCGGTGATCACGGATTTTGATTGGCTCATATGTTGATCGTCATTTATGTCCTCACGACCACTTCGAAAACGTTGAAAACACTCGTTCACTCTGCTACGGGATAGGCAATCATCGCCATAAACTTGTTTCATCAATTCAAACTTTTCGGTAAAAGTTTTACCAATTTTAAAACAAAATTTAATGTTGGCTCTTTATTCGAAGCTCATTTTCGCACCGACATCAATAATATACTTGCACTTAAAGTGCAATAACTTGTCATGAAATTCTCACTGGACAATCGAAAAAGTTAGCAGATTCTAACGCACCAGTCGACATATAGATGGCTCCACCAGGGGGCGCTGGATTTAAAATGTCCTGTTTACTTTGGAAAACTCATTGTATTGCATCATCATTATAACATGCCTCAGTGAGAATAAGGACATTTTCTGCATAGTATCTGTATAAATATTAGGAGAACAATAAAATTTAACTCCCACCGATTCTCAATTTTTGGACGCTGCTGATACCTAAATTTCATTAACTCATGCATGACAAATTACATCACAAAATAAATAAGCATTGCAGATAATATTCACTTTTTAATAACTAAAAATAGGTATGTACTCGTACACATAGCAAATGTTTATTAATAGAATACTTTCTTCCATGGTACTTTTCTTATGTCATATAGCTGTGCTCATAGTAGTGGTTTCTGCTAGCTAGTTACATATATATGTATATATAACGTACAAATACATTATCGATCCAATTTGCTAATAAATGGGAATCATCATACAGTAGTTTCTTAAAAAAAAATTGCAAAAATCATACTGTTATAGACAACCATACTAGATGGGTCCCTAATCTTATCTGCGAGCATTAACTTTTCTGATCCTAACTCTAACTGATGCCGTTGACGATTAATCAGTCGAACTCTTTCGCATGTACATATGTACATATGTGTTGTGGTTAATAATGCTTTTATCAGGGAATGTTAAAATTGTTGGATGAGGAGTGCATTTATGAATAAATAAGCTCTCTAGTTAAAATAAAAAAAAATACATTTGTAAAATATAACATAATAATATTTATATGTATATATATGTATGTATGCATGACCATATACATATAAGATGTAGGGATGCAAATATGTAAATGGATTAATCGGATTGTGGGTCAATGATGTTCATACAAGTGATATACAAGGTTATGTTTCTATATGCATGTTGTATCAATGCCCCAGCAGAAACGAACCCTTATCATCAATGATCTACATATTGTTCACATATTGTTCACATCTACGTACGTAGTATAACAATTCAGTTTTCATTCGAATGTGAAAATGAAATATTTCGTTGACGCAGTTACAATTTGTGTTTATAAAAGAACGTAGGTGGCACTGTAACAGAAAATTTTAGATTTGTACTTTTCTATATAATAACAATCTATTGTGAATAATATGTTTCGTGTAAGAAATAGTTGTAGCTACTACGTGAAATTGGATCTGTCGATTCTGATTATATGTTGGTGGACGTTAATTCCATATATAGGTAAGTTGGCGATCTCTTATCCGTACTCACACTTATTTAATTATAATAATAATATTGTATTTTGCAAACCTGTTTCTTTCATATGCAAAGAGAGTACGAGTACAGTACTGATATTTTTCATCAATTCTAGTTGGGCTTTTCATTAACTTAGATATAAATCAAAATTTTTAAGAATGACATCATACATAGACGTTAACATAAAAATATAAATGACAGCGCGTTGCTATAGTTTATGCATATCGATTACAATACAAATAATCTTGTTTGCATGACGCATACTTATGTATGGGATTTGTAAAAGCGCGTATGTGGGAAATGTTCTATGGATCATTCTGAACAACTTTGCTTAAGAGACTAAGGGTCCGAAACCACTTCCGAGCCAATGAAGATTAAGGCGAAATTTAAAAAAATTGAATAATTGGTTGTATGGGAGATATGTGCTATAGTTTTCCAATCTGACCGATTCCCACTAATTATTAATAGATTATCAAAATGCACTAATATACTACATTTCATTATCTCAAAAATTGATCACAACGTTTTTATGATCCCTAAAAAACTTCGCCTTAAAAATCACAGGCCTGAATCCGGTTTAAAACCCTCAATCTCATAGGCAAAGTTATTCAGAATGATCCCTAGAATATTTCCCTCATACGCTATTTTTCCATTTCTTTGGCTCATTGTAAATTAACCCGCTCTAATGTGTATACACCAATAATAAATTTAAACATTCTAGACATTTTGTGGTTTTAATGTGTAAAATTTAAATAAAAAATGTTATTAGAGAATTTAACACTTCGGTTAACAGTAACTTTTGAATAATCTTATTTTGGGTATAAGTATGTATGAAAGATCTGTTCCATTTTAATTGCTGTTTTTATACTCTTGCAACCAGTTGCTACAGAGTATTATAGTTTTGCTCACCTAACGGTTGTACGTATCACCTAAAACTAATCAAGATAGATATAAGGTTATATATATATAAATGATGATGACGAGAAAAGTTGAAATCCGGCTGACTGTCTGTCTGTCGGTCCTCCCGTGCAAGCTGTAACTTGAGTAAAAAATTTCGAGTTTGTAGATAGGCGTAATCGAACCATTGCCACGCGCACAAATCGCCATTAAGAGAAAACCTATAAAGTGTCATAACTAAGAACTAAATTAAGGTGTAAAACTGTAATTTGGTACAGGGGACCGCAGCAGCAAGGGAAAATATATGTATATAATACAGTTGAACTTCCATAGCTCAAACTTCTTTAACTCGAAGTTCTCCATAACTCGAACTCGTAAATCAGCAATAGAAGTCAAATTGAATACAAATACTTTTCGATTCGACTTAGGAAAGTTCAACTGTAATTATAATTTTCAGTAAAATGCCAATTGTCAGTTAAGTTCTGGCAAACTTAACCAAAGTTACTTCTTTCGGTAAAGAACCTTTTTTAACTAGAACTGACAGATGCTGTTAACCTAACTGATAAAACAGCCTTAAATTCGTTATTTTTTCCATTGACATTTATTTGTATGAACATATTCAAAATTAAACCTCAACTACAATCCCGTAGATTCTTATACAAAAACGTTTTCGCTTTATTCCTAAATGTAATTTTCACTGCATAGAATAGTTTATTATATGAATAATAGTATAAAGTGTATACCACAGCAAGGCGTGGCCGAATCCACTAGTATACTACTGTGTCCAAAAAATAACATTCAAAAACATTTGAAATTTAAACTGCGCGCGTCGAAGGATTTGGAAAATTAGTTTTTTTTAGTTTGGTAGTTCTGTCAGTCATATTTACGTCAAATTTCATGTCAAAATATTCATTAGTGTTTGAGATACGTGTCGTTATGTGAGCTGCTAAAAGTGAGTTTTTCGTTTTTTGCGATGTCGAAATTTGCTGAGCGAAGAATTTGCATTAAATTTTGTTTACGGAATCAATTTTCTGCTGTGGATACGTTGAGGATGGTGCAAAAAGCCTTTGGTGATGAGGCTATGTCTAAAAAAATTTTTTACAAGTCGTATAGTGAGTTCCAAGCCGACCGTGAACGTGTCGAAGACGAAGAGTGTCCAGGGCGACCATTAACCTCAACCGATGAAGCTCACGTTCAACAAATCAAAGATTTGGTGTTGAAAAACCGTCGATTAACAGTTAGAGACCTTGCTGATGAAGTTGAACGGCTCAGCCAATACCATTTTGAAGGATGTTTTGGGCCTCAAGCGCGTCAAATCTCGACTGGTACCGAAAATATTGAATTTTTTGGGAGAAAGGCGTCGCGTTGAAGTGTGTGAAACGATGCTTTCCGACTACCAGGGTGTCATGGAAAGCATTATAACTGGTGATGAGACTTGGATCTATGCCTACGACCCCGAAACAACCGATCAATCGAGCGAATATCGTGCCTAAAGAGAGCCGAGAGCAAAAAAATCGCGCCAAAGTCGCTCAAAAATCAAGGTCATGTTGACTGTTTTCTTCGATTATCGTGGTGTTGTGCATTACGAATTCCTTCCAACCGGTCAAATAGTCAACAAGGAATATTATTTGAATGTTATGCGTCGTTTGCGTAACGCTATCCGCCTAAAAAGGCCGGAATTGTGGAAAGACAATTCTTGGTTTTTACACTAGGATAATGCACCAACCCATACTGCCCTCGTAATTCGTGATCATTTCACCAAAAACTCAACACATATCGTTCCGCAACCACCGTATGCACCTAACCTGGCTCAAAAGACCGCTCCGGGGACACCGTTTTTATTCGATAGAGGAGGTTCAAGCCGCAGCGAAAACGGAACTGAAGGCCATCCCGGAAAGTGACTACAACCAGTGTTTCGAAAATTGGAAAATCCGTTGGTATAAGTGCATTGCATCGGGAGGAGATTACTTTGAAGGGGATGAAATTGATTTGGAAGAATAAATAAAGAATTTTCAAAATAAATACAATGTCACCTTATTTTTTGGGCACAGTAGTATATATAAATGATCAGCGTTATTTTCTATTAACAGACTAACTTAACTAGACTATATGTAACATACAAACCTTATGCATCTGAAAGTATTTTCTAGCCTTTAATCCTGGCAAGTTACAAGAGAAATGTTCGGTCACACCCGAATTTAGGCCACCGAATTCGAGTTCCAATAACTTCTTGTTAGTTCTTGGTTCTACAGGAATTTTCACTTGTAGTTTTCGTAATAGTATACCCAAATTAAATGAAGACATCTTGCTAATACCCTTTCTAAAAGGATGTAGCGCCACCTTTAACATTGCAGAAATCTGTTAAAGTCGCTTCGTTATGACCCAAAAGTTAGAAACGAATACGCATTTTCTTCTTATGATTTCAAATTTAATTAAAACTTTTTATTCTAACTTTTTCGCCTAATATACGTAGGCGAAACTTACCTAATTGGACATCTTCTTCGAAGTCATTCGCTTTCATATAATTTGACCAATAATTAATTTCGTCTTACATTTATGGCATCGCTTGTTTTTTTTTAGACACGTATAGCCCTGACCATTATAACAAGCCTCCATCAAACATTCGAAAGCTTACGCGAATATCTTCGATGGTGAGGTAAGCGTTTCAGCCACTTAAACTTCCAGGTCTAACAGAAGAATTATGAGTACTCATTTACTACTATGAACAAAAAATAGTGAGACTTTGTTCATAATTTAAAATTTTTTAATTTATTCATTAAATTCTTTGTCGTCCCTCTCAAAGTAATCCCCCTTGGTCACAATACACTTGTGCCAACGTTTTTTCTAATTCTTGAAACAGTTGTTAAAGTCAATTTTCTGAACAGCATTCAATGAGAGTAGCGATTCAAGTTTAAAGTCTTCAATTGATTCAAAACGGTTTCCCCAGAGCGACCGTTTTAGTTTACTGAATAGCCAGAAGTCAATCAGGCGAATACGGTGGTAGCGGCATGACATTGATTGAAAATTTCTCGAAAAACTCACGAAGAATCAATGCAGTATGCGACGGTGCATTATCGTGGTGCAAAAATCAAGAGTTGTTGGGTATCTTTTTACGTATGGTCTTATGTATACAAATTGATATTAATATCCGTTTTTTATAAACAATGCGTCGTAACATATTCAAAATGTAGGTTGAGATAATATATAGTATATGAGAGTCCACATATTGTCAAAAAAAAGATATACTTGTATTATTGTTATAGCCGATATACCTTAACATATTTCTTGTTTCATAACAGGTGCTTACACAATCGATGAAAGAAACTTTCAATACTTAAATAGTATTTCCTCAGAGGATTGGAAGCGTGACTTAGACTTTGGAATCGAATTTGTAAACAGACAGAAAAGGTAAAAACTAAAACTTAAGGGCAATTTTGTACATATTAGGTATAACATACTGCCTTTTACCAACCTTAACAGACTTTAACCGTCAGATGTGCACTAACCAGACATTGTGAATACGCATTTGGTCTGTCGGTTAAGGCCACAACCGATTATCGATTACTAGTTTTTAGTTGTTGATTTTCTTCAAGAATGATAGAAATAAGATTGCGCAATGACGAGTTCAAATTTTATTCGTTCTGCGCATCTACGTCACGGTTGACCAACGTACAATCAGCTGATTTTCAATTGCTTGTTTTTCTTTGCATTAAGAAACAATTTTGTATTATAGGTTGTTTTATTATTTAATTTTATCTCTTTGCTGTGTTTGATTCAACTATATACATTTATGCAAATAAAAATATTCAATATTTTGTGACCAACTATCAATTTATTGCCTTATTTAATTTTCTTTTTTTGCTGTACATACGAGTATTTTCAATTAAGTTTTTATTTAAGGAACGAATCCTAAAATACATTCTAGCTCTGAAAAAATTACTTAAATCTAAGTGCTTCTGGACGTAATTTTTACATACAGTAGAACTCCAATTATCCGAACTCCGACTATCCGAATCGCCGATTATCCGAATCACAAAAAATTGTCCAAAAAAAGTCTAAGTGCGCTATTATTCTTCCCCCACCGAAGCCAGTGTTTGCGCGTCAGCCCGAGTGTGACCACTTGCAACTGCTCACCGTCAAGCGAATGCGTGACCTGGCTGCCCGAAAACGGTTGAAGACCGCAAAACAGCTTACATTGACGGAGATGTTTAAAAAACAATGATTTTTATTTCTAAACTTGTACATAAGTACATTTTATTTATATTTAAAACATGTGAAAATTTCATGTTTCTTTTATTTAATTCAATAAAAAAATAGTGCAATATCAAAACGTAGCTTTTATTCTCTCCAATGGCAATTAAAAAAAAAAAAAAATCCGATTATCCGAATATTTGATTATCCGAATGGGTCCCGGTCCCCATTAATTCGGATAATTGGAGTTCTACTGTATATAGAAATCAGTACCATTTAAGCCGTCAAATACTGCTTGCAAGGCTCTCATATGCTCCATCAACATATCTGTTGATTTTGAGAGTCCTCCTTCAGATAGGTGATCCACCCAAGTATAAGACGAACAATTTTCTGAATTGGCATAAATTTCAGGGTTGTCTTTACCAAGTTTGTGGCAGATGTACCCTGCCAAATTTTCAAGCCCGTCGTTGTTGAGAATCTTCAAGTCATCATTTTTTTCAATTGGGTCAGCGGAATTTAGATCAACTGACACACGTTGAAAAATATTACCTGCAAAAATATAATAAACATACATACATGCGTATAAATAAATTGAATAAATTGTTAATTAAGATTATTATAACAATTAGGATAAGAAACAGTGGTTAGTATGCGAAAACTTAGTTTGTATGTAAGTACATATTTGCATTTGTTAACATCAATACATTTTTATATAAGAATGTTTTCTGTAGTTTTAGGTTTATAATACTATGTAGGTTTAATATTTTGATAATTACCGGTTAGAGATAAGTAATTCCCTTCCATATCTGGGGTGTTGTCGACTTCAACATTTCCTCCATCTGTCTTGACGAAACTCCTTCCTGTCAGAGTGATCGTGAAGACCGCCTTTTAACCTGATTACGCCAAACAAATTTTCTAAAACGTCCTGGTTTAAACGAGACTCCATCCTTTTCTGCCGTTCATTAGCCTCTGCAGGAGTTAATATATGGTTAACGTCAAGAATGATAGAGTACAAGATTGCGCAGATGAGAGACAAAAAACTTTTCGTTCTGCGCATCTACGTGACACGGCTCATAAATTTTGTGAAATAGCTTGAGTAGCAAGTAAATATTGCTTGTTAATACGAGTAATAATTGATTGGTTTTTCGTTTATAAAAATGAAATAAAATATTGAAGGTCCGCGAGATTTTAGATTTTTATTAATTATTATTTTGCAATATAAATATTTTTATTAATTGTTCTATTAAAATACGCACCAAACAAAAAACGGAAAAATTAACTCATTTACAAAAATCACAGTGCAAGTTAAATATGAAAATAATTACAATTATAGATCAATTTGAATATTTAACATAAAACTTAAAATTAAAAGAAATATTTAAATTAAACACTTCAGATCTTATTTTATTCTGCTTGTGTTTTTTATTTGAATATGAATCGACGCAGATTATTTAGTTTTTTTTGCTTTTTAAATATTTTTAGTTATATTTTAGTCATATTAAAAGTGCCTAGTTTGCCTAGTTTTACCAAGAACTTGAACAACCGGCTTTAAAATGCCGCGGTCTATTTCCACCTTCTGAGCCCATGACTGAAGCCTGCGAACTGCTGGAAGCGGAAAATTACTTCTTCTTAAAAGCCTATATCCTTTTGCACTAGCAGAATATAGTGTAATGTAGTTGGCTATGTCAGTCTGCGTCCAAATTTGCCTTTTGGATCCGTTTTTCAATTTTTTTTATCTGAATCGTAGAATTTCCAACGACTTGGGGTTTTCCGCAGGGTTGCCAGGCTCGATATACTGTAGTAATTGTAAAAATTGTCTTCAATATATTTGAAATTTTCTTAAAATAACTCAAATTCAGAATCGAATGCTATTATTTTCAAATATATAAACTAGTTTTAATAGTTTGATTTCAGTTTTGATATTTTATATTATGTAAAATTATAATTGTAAACTTACAGGTGTACAAAACTACATATGCGTATTGAGTAATGGCAACATTGTTCGAATGAAAACGAGAACAAAACGCTTGCCGCTCGTAGCGAAGTGAGAAGATGTTTCTGCCATTAGCGTTTGTATTCTATTTGTGTTCTTAGCCACTCTCCATCATTAATGCCATACTGCGCAAATATATTTTTATTTGATGATTTCTTATATTTTTGAAAATATGTGTTCCCTTTCTATAGCGCATATTATTATTTTAATACATTTCCAGAGGCAACATAGATTTTTAAAATTTAACAAAACAATTATAGAAAAAAACCTCAATTCTTTGAATATTTTGATAAAACAACCAAACTGAAAATATCAAATCATATATTTAAATAAGCATTTTCATTAATTGGAACTGCAATATGTTTAAATACAATATATATAATGGTAACAAGTATCCTTTCTTTTTTATTTATGCAGATATAAATACACCTAATTCTGTTTTTACACGATAGAATGGTTCCCGAGAAATTCGTGTAAAAGAAGATACTGGCCAAGTACAAAAATAATAGATTGGTTCTAGACCTCAAAAAATAAGTTAAAATTAGACTAAATAATATAAAAAAAATATTGTTGTAGTTATTTTAAGAATTTATTTTCGTTTTAATTTATTAAATAAACTAAGTTATAATAAAATAAATTAAAATTTAGATTTCATAAAAAAAATAATATCAGAAATTCATTGCCAAAAAACTTAAATAACATAAAGTACAACCATAAGAAAAATTTAAACATTAAACAATTTTATTTATTGTCACTGTCTGATAATAAACGTAAACGTTTGCGAAAGACTACAATATCACTGCCATCACTGGAATGATTTTGTTGATCATTATCATTTCTAGCCGACTGTGTTGGGACATCAGTAGATTTTTGAACGAAATCAGTTATCTTAGATTGAGTTTTATTTCGCGTTAACCCATTATAAACTTCCCTGTAAGATGCCATTAATGATTTCAGTTCACGTTGAAATTTGGCAGCTCGTTCCTCGTCATGATCATGTTGTTCAAAATGACTACCTAATTTTGTAGCGAGATCAAGACCTTCTTTAATTAGAGATGCTTTCAAAATTGGACGATCTCTTTCGTCACTGTCACTATGTTCTTTATCATAACGAGTCTCAAGGGTGAATTCGATAATTTCATTTTCGCTCAAGCTTTCATCTACCAACAATTCTTCTACATCTGCTAACGATAGGTCATCGAATCCATCCCCACCGATTGCATTGGCCATTGTTATTATATCAGCAAGTTCAGCGTTATTATCGATAACAGGATCTTTGCATTTTACGCATTCTGGCCAAATATTTTTCCAACACGAGTTCAAAGTTGATGGCTTTAATAAATCTAACGCGATCTTGACTTGATTAATGCAGTCCATTATAGAAAATTTTTTCCATTCATCTATGACTGATGATTCCTCATAATTATCAAGTTTTTCTACAACATAATGAAATGAACTTCTTATGTAATACGTTTTAAACGTAGCAATTATCCCCTGGTCTAGTGGCTGTATAAGGGAAGTGGTATTAGGCGGCAAAAAACAAAATTGTACGTTTGGGTGCTCCAAAACTGGATGGCCTGGTGCATTGTCTAGAATCAAAAGAACTTTAAATTCGAGACATTTTTCTTTCATGTAGCGCCTAACTTCTGGGATGAAGTGCTTCTGAAACCACTCTGTGAAAATTGCACTGGTTACCCAAGCCTTTTTGTTCGCCATCCAGTGTACAGGCAATTTATTGAAATCTACACTTTTCATGGAACGTGGTCTTAAGGCACGATGTACTAGGAGTGGCTTAAGAATACGTTCTCCTGAAGCATTGGAACAAAACAACAACGTAATACGTTCCTTTGCTACTTTAAAACCACCGGCTGTTTTCTGCGATTTTGCTACATAAGTTCTTTTAGGCATTCTCTTCCAAAAAAGGCCGCTTTCATCTAAATTCCAAACTTGGTCTGGAGTATATTCTCCATCTTCAATAATTTTTTTTAGTTTTTCGGGAAATTCTTTAGCAGCCAATTCATCAGCGGATGCAGTTTCTCTCTTAATTTTTATATTGTGGAGAGCGTGTCTTTTTAAAAAACCAGTCATCCAACCAGTACTTGCGGAAAATGCATGTTGTTTTGACTGAGATGATGTATCTGGATCAAATTCCTGGATACGTTTATAGATTCTTAATGCTGTCTGCTTGATAGCAAGTCCGTCTACTGGTATTCTCTTTTGGGATTTGTCTTCTATCCAGATTACCAAAGCTTTTTCCATTTTCTTTTTAACAACATCCCTTACATACGATGATGACTGTGCACTTAATTTTGTTCCAGAACATACTGATGCTCTAATTGCCGTTTCATTTTTTTTAATTGTTCTTACAGTAGCTTCATGGATTCCGAAATTATTTCCCACAACCGTTGCGCCTTGTCCCGTTGCAAGTTGATCTAAAATTTTGATTTTGGTATCTAAGCTGATCGCTTTCCTCATTTTTAATGCAGGAGAATTATGTAACATGGGTATGGCTACCAAAATATATTTTATTAATCAAAAATGCAAAAATCTAAAATTAAATATTTGAAACTAACCTGTTATTGGTCTACCAAAATTATATGAGCTTCTACTTTATTTTACTTAGCACTTGTTAAAAATCAGCAAAAACTAACGATCTTTCAATTATAATTGTCAAATAGGAACTAAATTGTGTGTACAATACATTATGTACGTTTTTACTTTTTCAATAATTCGGGGAATCCCGCATTAGTCAGCTGATCAAAGTTGCCACTTTACCAGGAAACAAAAACACGAATTGTGCGTTCACAGTTTAAATGTCAAATATCGGGCAAAGTTGCCACATATGAAATTTACCATAAACTGTGAATACAATAATTGAAAAAAAAACGTGTTAAATCCAATAATTCATGTAAAAAAAGTAATTTTGTTTTTTTTTGTATTCGTGTTATTTCAAATTATGTCGTGTAAAAATAGAAATATTTTTTCGTATTTACTCGTGTTATTTCAAATTCGTGTAAAAATAATTCGTGTAAAAACAGAATTAGGTGTATGTACGTATAAAAGCCCACAACTTGAGATAAGTTTTCCTAATTGTAACTAAAATGAATTTTTACAACTGGCATCACCACCATTAACTGATCTATCACATGTACAGTGGTGTGAACAAAATAGAAACAACTATAGGTGTTGCGAAGTTTTAAAATGTGCTGTTTTCTTATTAAATAAAATTGTTTTTAGATACAAGTATAACTTATATATTTTTTCCTAACAGAGATTAGAATTTCCCACCATGAAAAGGTAAATTAAAACAAACTTTAATGCGTAACTCTAAACCCTGCGAATTATCTTTACCTCTTTTTGTTCACACAACTGTACAATTCCGCTATGAAGTAAACCTCCGCTCTTTAATTTGTTTACAATTAGGGTATTCACAAGGTGTCATATTGTGTCATATCGTCATATTGTCATATTTTTTTATGACTGTCATATTAGCACTGTTGTTGTTTCACATGCAAAATTAAAATATGACTGATACAACACTGCGCGGTATGTTTATTGAGTTCGCTATTCTATCGGCTGTATTTGTTTACAAATACAGCACTGCGTGGTATGTTTATGACAAACAACAGTTAACAGTTAACGGTGCTCACAAGTGTCGTATTTTTTAAGAATATTAAAATATGACATAAGACATACAACAAAGCTTGTGAATTGCCTAAATGTCAGTATTGCCGCAACCACTCTGCGATGAACATTACGTTACGGAGGAATGTAATTGATTTTTTTCGCAACTTGTTATGCCCTTCTCTCCGTAAACTGATATTGCCCTCATCTAGCCCCCGTGCGCACTTTGCTAACTTTGCGGGCTAAAAATGTGCCCATCCCTGACGTAAGCAATTGTTTGTTTACATTTTTCAAGTATAACGGACCTGCGCAATGCGTAATCTCTTTTCTATCATTCTTGGGTTAACGTGAGAAAAGCGCTAGGTAGCAACTTCGTTAGACTCCGCGAACTGAAACCTGCAAGAGTGCTTGGTTATAAAAGTAAAATTATTGTAATCAAAATGCTATAATTACCTATTTCAAACTGCAAATTTCTTTCGAAGGCTTCTGGTGCGAAGTGCATAAAAATTAATCCACTATTTTAGTACTGTTTTATCTTAAGGGAGATGGAAAAATCTCTATTTCGCAGTACTATTTTTCACATTGTTATTATTGCATCCGAATACTGCACAACTCATTTTAAAAAATATAAAATTTCACAATTACAATACAATTCGAATTCACATTCAAAGGCGCGGGCGAATAACAAGTCAACCGTGACGTCAGCAAGAACAGCTGACTGAAAGCAAACATGCGTAATCTCTATTTTATCATTCTTGGATTTTCTAGTTTTAAAATTCTGTATTTTCCATATAGGCTTGAAGGAACTCTGGTGAAGTCAGGAGTAATTGTCCAAAAAGGTGGTATCTCACATACTTATCTTTTGGATGCTTTGCCAAACGAAGAAGCAAAAATGGACAATGACGTTGCTAGTAAGCTTTTGGCTGCTAGTCTTTATATCTTCAATAGTAAATGTCTACCCCATGGAATAAATGGCAAGGATTGCGAAACGTTTTTGTCAAATAAGTCACTTCCAAAAGGAAGCGAATTGTTACAAAATTGTTTAAAAATCATTGAAAAACGACGCAATGGCCACAACACATTTCGAAGATTATTGGATCGCCATTATCAGGATGGCATCTATCAGGTATGTTTTTAATCACTTTTCTAAGCACGTGAAAGTAATATTAATATAAAATTTTTTTAGATGTTGAATCTTGTTTCACCCCTCATGGTGAGTAAATCCTTGCATAACTTGAGTGTGAAAAGAAATCTCGAGGACAAGCAAAGAAACCTAGCTGTTATACAGTGGACTCAATTCGTTGAGCATGATCTCAGTAAACCTGTTGTTACAACAATGAGTAAGCACTTTGAAATAGATTTTAGTCATCTTAACTGTATCTACTAAGTTTTTAAGGAGATGGGAGTCACATTGAATGCTGCGATAATAACAGCTTTGAGCTCATACCCAGATATCGACATCCATTTTGTGCTCCTTTGATAATAAGAAACGATGAATCTCAGTACGCAAAAGTTAACTGTTTCAATTATGTACGTAGTGCTGTTGCTGTCAGCACAAAATGCACATTCGGAGCTGTGGAACAAGTAATTGTTTTTACATACTTATGTACCAAATAATGAAATTAACTAATTTTCTCAGTTAAATCAAGCAACATCCCTTTTGGATTTATCTCAACTATACGGTTTCACAGATGAGGTGCAAAAACGCATGCGCACATGGACAAATGGTCAAATTAAATTCGCCGCCAAGACTTCAAATATCTATAATGATGAACTAGTTGTAGTGCCTGACGACTGGAGTAATCATTGTGCGTTCAAAAATCCGTCCATGCAAACTAGTCAATGTTTCATGGCTGGCGACTCTCGAGTAAACAATAGCCCACTCACAATATCTATTTATACACTATTTATGAGAAATCATAACCAGATTGCCCAAAAACTAACTATTAAATATCCATTATGGCAGGATGAAGATCTTTTCAGAACGGCAAAAGCAATCAACATACAAATCTACAGGAATATTGTTTTTGACGAGTGGGTGCCCACTGTGTTGGGCGAGGATGTTGCTGTTAAAATGAAAGAATTTTCGTTCAGCAAGGAATCTGTGGACGTTGATAGAATTTCAAATGAATTTGGGATCGCAGCCATGCGGTTTTACATGTCCATGATGCCCAATTTTCTGCAGAATTTTACTGAAGTAAAACGTGTGGAATACACTACATCGGGTTCACTTCCGCAAGAAAGTGGGTATGTATTATTATTTCAAATGTATTGCCTTCAACATTTAGATAATATTGTACACTGCAGAGTTATCCGCAACGAAAATTTAGTTTCATTTTTTAATCAAACATATAAGCCTGATTTGGAATATACTCCTGAACAAATTGATACCATACTGGAATCGATTTTGAACCAACATGCCATGAAATTAGATACAATATATGAGGACAGTGTAAGCGCGAAACGTATTGTAATGCAAGAACTCCGCAGTTAATTACTTTTTTTTTAATATATTCAGCTTATTTGGAATAACTTTGGCGTGAATAGACCCACACATGGTGATCTGCTGGCTTACGATATTCAACGAGGGCGAGATCATGGTTTAAGAGGCTATATTGACTATTTGAAGCTTTCAGTTGGACAAAACATCGGTAGCTGGAAAGATCTCGAGAGTTTTATAGAAATTGACGTGCGTAAAAAAAACTAATGGAAATCATATATGGTCACTGGGAAAGCAAAAACATTTATGTGATTGTTCAGATTATTGCATTTGCTTTGTTCAATACCTTAAATTGAAACTGAAATACATATAATTGTCTTTGTTGAGTGTTGCCGTAATGATCATGTACTCATTAATTCACATTTATTTTTAGGACCTAAATGTTTTAAAAGCTACTTATAGTAATGTTGAAAACATTGACCTTCTAGTTGGTGGTATGGCAGAAAAAAAATCACTCGGAGCTGCAGTTGGACCAACGTTTAAATATATTTTGGGTAAGCATCCATCGGTTCTCTATTAACGACGCATATCTCAAATACTAATGAATATTTTGACGTGAAAGCATAGATATCACTAACAGTATTACCAACTTACAAAAAAAAAAATTAACGATTCGTAGTGATTAGCGAAGTAGCGATTTTTTAGTTTCAGTGAAAAGAGTGATTGCGATTTTTAAATCACTGTGATTTTTTATAGCTATTGCGATCGCTACTTTTCTTAATAACATAGATATTTTAAGTACTTCTAAACTGCAATTAAGCCAAACCAAAAATATATAATTTGAAATAAAAGGAATTAATTTTAATGCAATACCTTAAATTTTCCATGATTTTTTTATTTATTAATACTGATTAATATTAATAGTAGTCATGAAAATAAGTGCTCAAATTAAAAAAAATAGTATTTATTTCAAATTGTACATGTTCAGATCTAAAATGGAATAAAAATTAATTGAATTTCAAAAATAAACAGTTTTAGATTGAAAATAACATTAATATAATTCAAATTATAAGATTAAGTCAAAGTAACTAAGTAAGAAAAAGTAAAAACTTAGCTCACATACACATTAAAAGTAAATTTTAAAATCACAACTTAAAAAAACTATTAACTATTACTGATACGCATTTAAAAAAATCGACATTTTTGTCTTTTCATCGTCCAAGCGCATTCTCCTTTCACTTAAAATTTGTCCAGCTTGAGAAAAAAGCCGTTCGCAGGGAACCGATGACGCTAAACATCCTCATTTTATCCGAACTATGGGAGACAGATATGGATGTTTGTATTTGTTGTGCTGCCACCATTTGAAGGGGTCCACATTTCGAGCAATCACTACCTCTTCCAAATAATGCTGAACCTCGATAATGGCTCTTGAATTACAAGTACCTCGCGGCTTGTTTGACGCAATGTTGGACTCTATATAGCTCCATATTGAAAACTCTGAGGTTTCTACTTGTGGTTCTTGGGGTTCATTTGCTTGGGCTTCTTGAATTATTCTACCTACATCTGTAGTGATACGATATTTAAATATTTCGGCTATTGTGGGGTCAGAAAAGGCGAAATTTTTGAAACGAGGATCCAAGAATGATGCCATGCCAAGAGTGTTGCTCCTTTCGGTATTTCCTAATCTTTCATTTATACCCTTTAGTAATTCAAAAGCCACTGCTTTTATTTTACAGGATCTACATAAGTATTGGCTTTCGTTCACCTAGTAAACACGCGTTTGAGACCATTTACAATAGGAATAACCATTGATCCGTTGCAATATTATTGGCCGCTTATTTCTTTTGTGGTGTACTCAAAAGGTTTTAATACAATAAGTAAATCCTTTAGCAACAACCATTCGTCAGGATTAATACGGGGTAATTCCTTATCTATGAGGGCGACAGTACTTTTAATAGCATCTTCCATTTTTATAAAACGTTCAATCATATAAAATGTAGAATTCCAGCGAGTTTCAACGTTTTGAATTAGTTTCAAAGGTTCGGTACCAGCATTGCGTTGAAAACTCATAAATTTTTCATTTGTAGATGTAGTTTTTCTAAAATGAGCGACAATTTGTTTTACTTTTTGTAAAACATTATTAACGTCATGGCCACTTATACTTGCTTTAACAATTAAATTTAAGGTATGCGCAAAGCAACCGAAGTGGCGTAGTTTGAGCTCATTTTGTAAAGCACTCTTTATATTTCTTCGTTTCAATTTGATCACAGTAGTACGTCTGTCAGACTTTTATCCATTTAAACATATTAGGACTAAGCCATGAGGATATCCTTTAAACATAACTCTAGGAAAAATATAAGCAATAGCATTAAAAAGTGTCCATAAAACTAAAGACACTTACATATGTACTTATACGATATTAAATCATTATACATATATAATAAGTAGGGATAACTACAAGAATTGCTTGTTGTTTTATAATATGTAGTGATAACTACAAGAATTGTTTTTCTGTAAATAACAAAATTTTTATTATTTTATACAAACTTAATTATACTTAGACTAAAATAACAATATAGAACTTATCCTACCTGTAAATAACAAAAAAACAACATTCAATGTTAATTATTCATTATTGTTTTTTTGTCCTTTTTTTAACAAATTAATTTTCTTATTCGAGTTACAACGATGTGTCCTCTAAGACTCGCAA
Organism: Bactrocera zonata; assembly: GCA_037783105.1. Classification (NCBI taxonomy): domain Eukaryota; kingdom Metazoa; phylum Arthropoda; class Insecta; order Diptera; family Tephritidae; genus Bactrocera; species Bactrocera zonata. The sequence goes on along the minus strand of JBAWJQ010002819.1, from coordinate 336,726 downwards.
CGTTACACTGAATTCGCATATGTGGCTCGTGGCTCACATCGGCCAGCGCGCAATGCTGCGTAAGCATTCCGACCCGGACACCGACTTATGTACTAATAATTTCTTACATCTCCCCCCTTAAAATAGAAATTTTGGTACAAAATTCCAGTAGTAAGTTACATATAAGATCAGGTTACACGTTGTTTGTATTTGGGATGTTCGGAGTCGGAATAAGTTTAGAGATATGAAATAAGTATGATTCTGATTTCCTATGTTCTGTATCAATTTCATACATTGATGTCGATATTTTCTTTAAAATTTTGTATGGTCCAATTCTTAATTCATCTAATTTTCTTCGGTTTAATCGGTTTCTATTTTCAACATACACCAAGTCCCCAACATCAAATTTATAATCTTTCCTATTTTTATCATATAAACTTTTATTATAATTGTAGTTCCTTATGCTATTTTCAAGAGCCTTTATTCTATCGTTTTCTAGGGCATTATCGTCTTCTTTAATTCTCAATTCTTTTGGTAATATTGCAGTATTTTCACCTTGTAATAAATATTTTGGACTGAACTTAGTGACTGTGTGTTCTGTTTCATTATATTTATCTACACAGTTGTGCGCAACAGTTGTCCATGCTAATTTATTATTTTCATCATTGATTGTGCATCTGATTTTATTGACTAAAGTTTGATTAAGTCTTTCATTTAGGCCATTAGAAAACGGTGCATTTACTGCTGTGAAAATCATTGTAATATTATTTTTTTCTAGATAGTTTTTAAATTCTCTAGAATTGATACCTGGGTATTGATCTGTTAGAATCATTTGTATTTCGTGTTCTTTTAGCACGTTTCCTGTCAATTTTATAAAATCATTGGCATTTTGTGTTTTTGACGTTAATATGTAAGCGAATCTTGTGAAATGATCAACAAGAAAATGTAGATATTTTTTTGTCGATCGTGAACCACCGAATCCACCTATGGTGTCTATGGAAACTATTTCGAGTGGCTTTTTTGCGGGACCAAGATGAGACATTAATCCAATTTTATCTTGTCCTCTTGACTTGTTTTTTATACAAATTTCGCACTCTTTACATATTTCTTTTATATGTTTTAAAATATTTTTCGCTGTATAATATGGTAAGACTTTGTTTTGCATTTGATTTACACCAATGTGACAGAAAGTTTTATGAATGTCTTTAATAAAGTTCATACAAAATTCCTCTGACAGTAAAATTTTCTCTTTCTTTCGAGTTTTTTTTATAATATACATTATTTCTCATAAGTAATCTATCTTTGTTAGAGATTATATCATGATTTTTCTTTTGATCATCAATAATGTCTTCTATTCTTATCAAATTCACAATTTTTAATTGTTCATAATCGTTTTCTTGCGGTTCTAACACTGGATTTTTACTCAAACAGTCTGCTTCTAAATTATCTTTGCCTGGGCGGTATATTATTTGAAAATCATATTGTGATAAGTAATAAGTGAGGTCACCTAACTCTTCATCTGTTCTAGCTTTGATATTCATTTTTCGAGTGGTTTGTGGTCAGAAAATACTTTCAATGATTTGTTTATAAGCCAGTGTTACCAGTATTTTACTGATTCTTTAATTGCTAAGCATTCTAGATAAATAGCTTTCTTTTTCTTTTGTGACTCATTTTCCTTGTATATTCCTTGCAAACTTGCGTCTGTATATATATGTATTGGCAGGTCTGGATCAAAAATAGCTAACACAGGTTGTGTACAAAGGAAATTTTTCATATAATCAAAAGCTTTTTGACAGTCGTCAGACCAATTGAATTTTTGTCCTTTTCGTAATAAATTATGCAAAGGTTCTAGTATTATTGAGATTTTCAGCACATATTCATTATAAAAATTGATTTTTCCTAGGAATTGCCTAATATTCTTTTGATTTTTCGGATTTAGAAAATTTCGAATTGAAATCAGATTATCTTTTAATGGTGAAATTGAGTTATATTTGATAATATGACCTAAATATTGGACAGAGTCTAATGCAAAAGTACATTTTGAAAGTTTTAATCTAAATCCTTCTTCTAGTATTGCTTCCAATAGTTGTGACAAATGATCTATATGTTCTTTGAATGATTTTGAAAAAATTAATATGTCATCAATGTAGTTTACTGTGAAATTTGATAGATTGTGTTTTCTTATTATATTGCTCAATATTCTTTGAAATATCGCTGGCGAAGTTTTCAACCCGAACGGTAAGCAAGTCCATTGAAATTGCCCCTCTTGGGTTACAAATGCGGTTTTTTTTCTATCTTCGATCCTTAATGGAATAGACCAAAACGCTGAATTTATGTCAAATTTTGAAAAATATTTGCAGTTTCTTGTTTTTATAACCAAATCATCAATCAATGGGAATGGTTGTGATTGAGGAACTACTATTTTATTCAAATCTCTAAAATCTATGCATAATCTTGATCTTTCATTTTCATCTCTTTTATATGCTAACGTAACTGGAGCAGCAAAAGGACTATATGATTCTTCTTTAGATTTCTTTTAAGTAACTGTGATATTTGCTCTTCTATTTCTTTTTTATCTTCAATTGTGCATCGATAAGGCCGTTTGCTACAATATTTATCAATTACCAGATCTATTCTGGCTTCATAATCTTTCACAACGCCTATAACGTATTTATCTTTTGCAAATATATTCTTATATTTATCTATAAGATCCTGTATTATTTTCTCTTCATAATAATTCAAGTGATTTGTTAAAACATTAAAACTGTCCAAATCTACATGTTCATTGAAGTTTATTTCATGTGTATATTTCTTTATGGGATTAGAGCTTTTCTGTTCTATTTGTAGTTTTTTTATTTTGAATCAATTTGAACTTCTGTATGCAATCCAATTCTATCAGAAAATCATATTTAAAGTTTTCACTATCAATTATGAATACATCAATATATTTTTCTATATCCAGTATTCTTGCTTTGATTTTTATCAGTTCTTCTGACTTGTACACACCATTAATTGTTCTTAAGTTAACTTTTTGTTTCAAATCAGATCTCTTTTCTTTTAATTGAACTAATTTTGAATTTATTAATGAAACATTTGAGCCTGAATCATAAATAGCGTTTATCGTCAAAGTATCATTCAAAGTTATCTCAAGTCGAATTAATGGTGGGATTATTAGTTTTTTGGATTATTATCACTTAATTCTACTTCTAAAACTGAATTATTGACCTGTTTCATTTTTTTTTTCCTCATTCTTGAACCAACATTTAGCTTCTGGATGGAATCGTGAAGCTTTACCTTTGCTTTTGCATAGATCACATGGTACTCTCTCTGATTTTTCCTTATTGATATAATTCTTACTTTTAATTCCATCTGTACTCTTTTTCTGAACCAAATGTTCCAATTTCCTTATTTCACTATATAACTCTTCCGTCTTTGTTAATTTTTCTCTGTCAATTCTATCAGCTATAAAATTCGGCAAACCAAGAGCAATCAGATCAATTAATGTCCCAATATCAATAGATTTTCTTACTTCTAATAACAATTTTTCTTTTTTTATTGCATATTCTAGAAGAGTACCAGTCTGATATTTAAATTGCATTGCATATCTTATTGAAAACCATCCCTTATTTGCAAATGTATTACAAAAATTATTTCTCCAATCGACCCAACGTGCGTTAACAGTTAATTTCAAGAGAGTGCAACTATACCAATCTGTAGCACCTTTCTCCATAAATGATTTTAAGAGTTCAATTCGTTTATCATCTTTAGTTACATCAATCTTTCGCATTCTGTTTCAAAACTAGTCATTCACTGACCTGCATTTGAATTCTTTCCATTAAATTTCTCAATCGTAAATTCTTTAGCTATTTTGCCGACATGTTTTTCTTCAGTTTTTTCTTGTCTTTTTTCAAGCAACTTTTCTAATACTTGTATCAATGATTGATTTGAACCATTTACAATATCATTACTTTCAGTCTCTTCTTTTTCTTCTAAATATACATCTTTGAATTGTAAATTATTTGTTTCATCTAGATATACATTCTGCAATTCCTTAGTTAAATCAATCCAAACTTTCCTATATTGCCCTTTTTTACTTATCGATTTCTTTATCTTAGTAAATGACCACGTTTTTCTCAATTCCTCGTGAAATGCTGAATCGAGGTAGTTGGGAGGCAATTCGAAAGTTCGGCCATCTGGAGTGGCAATGCTGGTTACGCATAGTACTAATGTCTTTGGTTCACCTGTAGTAGATAGCACTGTGAATGTGAACTGCAGCTTGTCCATTGTGAATTACAACGAGAATGTTGTTTTATAATAAGTAGGGATAACTACAAGAATTGTTTGTTGTTTTATAATATGTAGTGATAACTACAAGAATTGTTTGTGGTTTTATAATATGTAGTGATAACTACAAGAATTGTTTGTTGTTTTATAATATGCAGTGATAACTACAAAAATTGTTTTTCTGTAAATAACAAAATTTTTATTATTTTATACAAACTTAATTATACTTAGACTAAAATAACAATATAGAACTTATCCTACCTGTAAATAACAAGAAAACAACCTTCAATGTTAATTATTCACTATTGTTTTTTTGTCCCTTTTTTTTAACAAATTAATTTTCTTATTCGGGTTACAACGATGTGTCCTCTAAGGCTCGCAACGTTACACTGAATTCGCATATGTGGCTCGTGGCTCACATCGGCCAGCGCGCAATGCTGCGTAAGCATTCCGATCCGGACACCGACTTATGTGCTAATATTTTTTTCAAACACATATATAAATTATAGTTTTAAAAGTAACACGGCTTCTTATTATAAGTATATCATAAAAAATAAAATTACACATTTTGTTCAAAAAATTAATATATATAATTAGTATCAGATTGTACAAAGTTATCGAGCAAATTCACCCATTACTGAGATACCATTACTACTTACTAGTGGAACAACCTTTGTATATTTACTCCGATTACTTTGGCGGTCGGGTAAAAAACAAGAATTTCGGTATAAATGGAGTATGTACGGATAGGGGAGCTTCCAGAGGAGGAATATACAAAAATAATGTTGCTAACACTTATGTTTTTGAAATACCCCCGATTAAAAATTCAAAAGTTTGTATAAATAACACTTAGTATTTCACAATGTTTCACTCAAATTTTTCACATTTTTCACTTTGTATATTTAGATATCCACTCTAAATATTGAAATAACTTCATATTTCAACTTTATTTTGTTATATTTTAGCTAGATTTATTAATTTAAAAAACTCTTAGCACATTCATCGTTGAAAATATTAGATTGTTTACAATTATGGGGAAAACGAGCGTTGCCACGTCTTAAGGACCAAATATGTAGGATTTTCAACGATTTTTCTTTATTTGTATTTTCGGGTGATTCTTTTTTTCTATTTTGACTATAATGAAAAATACTTTCCAACATTTTTCTAAATATAATTGAGTTGTGAACACTTTTTGCTTATACATATGTATATGTATAATATTAGGTTGTCAAAAAAGTCTTGCGGTATTTTCGCTAGTTGGCGCTGAAAGCGCGTAGTTGTAGTTTTAATCGTCGCCCCGGGTCATGCTATACCTTTTTGGAAAGCTCATTTCACGCGCTAACACGGGTTTGATTGATTGTCGTTTCTTTTAAGTCGTTCGTGAGTAATAGCGTCGCAGACATGGAGCAAAATAAAGAGAAAATACGGCATATTTTACAGTACTACTACGATAAAGGCAAAAATTCATCTCAAGCCGCCAATAAAATTTGTGCAGTTTATGGACCCGATACAGTTTCCATTTCCACCGCTCAACGATGGTTTCGATATTTTCGTTCTGGTGTAGAGGTGGTCGAAGATGCGCCACTCTCCGGAAGGCCTGTTGTCGAAAATTGCGATAAAATCGCTGAATTGGTCGAAAGAGACCGGCATAGTAGTCATCAAACCGTTACGAGTATAAACCATTTGAAGAAGCTTGAAGTCACTAAGAAGTTCGATGTATGGGTCCCACACGAATTGATTCAATAAAAATACGCGAAGACTTTTTTGACAACCTAATATGTTATTTATATTCAATATACACAAATAAGTAAAAGATTATAACGATATTATAAAATTTCATCATATCGGGGTGACTGACGTACTTTTGCGTAGTACTCCTTTCTACGTTGGCGGCCTTTTGCCGCGCTTTAAAAAATAACCCTGATCGAGCCAATAACCAGGGTGACTGAAGTACTTTTGCGTAGTACTCCTTTAAAACTCTAAGTATTTTATTAGGTAATATTATTATTTAATATTACTTAGTTGTTTATTAAATGTAAATAAGAAAATGTCAATATGCATGGAAAGATTGTTCATACTCATTCTAATTTGAAATATAATTTATAAATGCTTGCTTTTATGAGAACTAAGATTAAAGAAAATTTTCAGCGAATTGCTCATATTTGCATATTATCATGTGACAGGCTCCATTTTCTCATAATTGTTAGCACTTGAATGATGCTCACTACGAGTGTAATAAGCAATTTAAAAAATATGAATTTCTTACTTATAAAACCTGCAAAAAGTGTAAATAGTGAATTTATTTAAATGTTTATGGTTTAGTTTAATTAATATTTTACTTCATCATGTGCGTAAAATGTGGTGAAACTTGCTTCTTGAAATGTTCGAATTTTGATAATTTTTGAACTTTAAGGTCGAATATGTCGTAAACTAAGCGTTTGCGGTGTCTATAACATTATTTAATCAGGAGGACTTCCTCTTTCCAACGGTACCTTCAAATTATGCCATTTATAAATTACAAAAAATAAATTCCAATCGAAATGTGGAATCCATAAAATGAACGAAGCAAAGCTAACGCGGATACTTAATTAAGATCTGAACAAATTTTGAAAACAATCAATATATAGATTGAATAATAAGTTTGATGTTTCTTACTGGCTAAATATATGTATGTTCTCTTAGAAATAAACAATAACACTATTAAGTCTCAGGAGAAATATGTATATAAAAAATTAATCAAAGTAGCAGTTAGCTTTCATATTAAACTAATTACTAGAATAGAATAGCGTTAAGTAAAAGAATGGAATTACGAAAACTCTTGTGAACTGGTACATAGCCATAAGAATTTGAAAGTACAAAATATCCGTACTAACATAATTTGCAGGCGAATTACCACACGCATCCAAAAGTGGTTTAACATTTAATGTGTAATGTTTTCGATGACAATATGTATGGTATTTTTCCTTATGTAACTATTTGTTGTAGGCAATTCAACCAAGCATGAATAACTTGTTAGCAGAGTAGAGGTTGGCAATAATCTATTATATGTTCGCATGCGGCAACAATTAAATCAAATAAAAATTACCTTCCCAAAAGTAATATTTATATTTAATAATGTTATAATGATTGGAAATTGATTAATATTAATGTCCTTATTATGCCTATTTTTTGGGCAATTATTAAATGATAAATGATGAATGAATGCGGAATCAATATCTGGTTCTGTATGTTGGAAAAGGCCTTCAGTGATAATTTTTTGTCGCGAATAAGTGTATGAAAAGTATTATTACTGGCATTGAGTCTTGGATCTATTCTTACGCCCCGGATCGCTAGGGGCATTGAAAGCTATTCCGCAAATTGACTTTAACAACTGTTACGAGGATTAGAAAGAATTTTGGAGCAAGTGTATTATTAGGGCCAAGGGAGATTACTTTGAGAGGAACGGCATAAATTTTGAAGAATAATTTAAGAATTTTAATATTATGAACAAAGTCTTACTATTTTTTGCTCATAGTATTAAAAGTCCATATATTTTGTGGTATCTGATAGGTGGTGCAAGAAAGTAAGCGAATGGGTTTACAAAATCCATCTAATTTTTTTGTTTCCGCATTATTATTAAAAAATACTCATAATTTAATTATAATTATTTACAAATTTTCCACTTTATTTTAACAACTAATAAACTTTCAAAATTTCAGCCGAACAGTTCTCGAAGATATATCAGAGGCAGCTTCATGCTTTAGACCCAATATTAACGGATTTGGTACAATTTAAAAAAGCAAACGCGGTTGAATTGCTTTGCGCAAATTCTAAATTGAATAATGTGCCGAGAAATATATTTCGTTTACCTTCCGACAAGTAAGTTTATTAAAATGTGTGTACCTTTTGTATGATACATACAGAAAATGGTGATTCTATCATTTACAACTTTGGTGTTGTGGTATTTATATACATATAATTTACTTAATACTTTTAATTAATTTTTTACGACAACTTAACGAAAGCCCAATGTTTCAAACTTGGTATCGCCTTTATAATGCAACAAATTGAATATGTCGTTTTACATATAGCTCATTAATTTTATATAACATTGTGCATTTTCTAATTATCTCAAAAATCTCGTTGAATAATATAAAAAATAATTCGAAAGTTATTTGCGTGTATTATCATTTTCTTTTACAACACGCAATATCTTTGAAAAGAAAATATATTAAACAATTCTAAGTCATTTGGGTTTGTAAATAGAAAACACTTTATTTATAACATAAGTTCTCTTTAGTCTTAACTACTTTTAATATTTTAATAACTACCTTGTAAATTTGTTTTCTTCCAGAAATCCAATGTTACCATGTAATGAACATGTGGAGTTATTGCGTCCATAAGATATTGTAGACTTTTATAGATTGTTGAACAATTGTAAAAAAACATTTAAATAAATGCGTAAAAATTTGGCAGTGATGTTGCAAATACTAAGGCTACCTTTTCTTTTGAAGTAATTTATTTTTTTAATGTTTTTCAAAGAGTAGAAAAGGATGGATAAGTTTCAGCAAAATCTAAAGGGGTCGGGTTCAAAAGTGGTCGATTTGGTATGGAATACCCCATATACTCCTTGCACTTCAACTTTGCATCCAGAGTCATACCAAGACCTTTCGCCAAGGTGGAGTACGATATTACTACATTCCCAATGTGTAAGGGGATATACGTAGCACTTTTATTAGTGAAGTTTATATTGATAGACTTCAACTCGATTAAAGTAATGTATGTACCATTTCTGAGTATATTCTACATTGATTTGATTGATTGAAGACTGCATTATTTTCGACGACTCAGCTTCATTTTTGCCGGCCGTAATGATGCCGGTATCATCTGCAAAAGTGGCGATTGTGCAGTTTGGCCTCGTAGGCATGTCGTTGGTAAACAAAATGTATAACAGTGGTCCCAGGATACTTCTTTGGGGTACACCTGTTTTTATTGGCTACTAAGTCGGTTAGATATTGTGGAAAGAGAAGTCTTAATTTATGAAGTAAGCCATGGTGCCATACTCTATCGAACGCCTGGGTTACGTCAAGAAAAGCAGATGTGCAAGGGTGCTTATTTCCATCGCAACTTTTATTATGCTTGTTATTCCATGGACTTAGTATAATGCCTTTATCTTTAATTATATTCTTAAGTCTTTTAATAATTACAGCTTCAATTAGCTTGTACAAAATAGGCAAGATTGATATTGTTCATAATGATGTCAAACATCTTCCATGACATTGGGACATATCTGAGATTTAAGCAAGCGTTTATTATCCATGTGCGCTTTGCTAATGACCTTCGCGTTAGATTTTTTAGCCTTTTTTGGTTTAAAACTAGTTATTTTCCATTTATTTATTTGTTGCTGGTTGGATATCACCTACGTATTGCGATCCTTCAAGCTGAGGTAAAGGAATAAACGTTTTAGTAACTTTCTCTGAAAAAACTTTCCTAACATAGAAAAATATGCTTTATTTTGGCGTTAATTTTACAAAATAATTAGAAATGTTTTGATTTTTAAATAACTATATTTTGGTGCTGAGAAGTTAAATTGCTTACTTCTTTGTTATATTAAGGAAATCGTGACCATATTTTACGTAGCTTTCTCTTTTTCTTTATGAGATCTAAAATGTCTGTCATTAGATTATTTAGTATACAAGTTTTTTAGTTTCGGAAAAGGAGTACTTTTCCAAACCAATTCTTAAGTAGTTCTTGTAAATGTATAATCTTTATCTTCTAAAATATCTTGAGTTGTTATATTTACTTTAAAATCAATACTTTTGTCGAGAATAACTTTTATATACTGCCAATTCGCATGTCTATTAGACAGATAAGGCGGCATGTGGATTTCTTTGAGATGGCCATTTAGGATTCGAAATACTGCCCGAATGGTCCGAATTTAAGTCCAAAACATTTTCCATGGTATTGAAAGTCTTGGATATTTGTCGAGTGATGAAAAAGTCGATCAGGTCAAGTAATTTTCTTTTGCCAGAAGGCCAGTAAGTTGGTTTGTCAGTTGACATGAATTCGCATCCAATGGCCATAGCTGCTTTAAAGAGCGCTTTCCCCTTCGGTTTCGTAACTCTTGAACCCCATTGCGAGTGTTTTGAGTTAAAGTCACCACCCATGATGAATTTCCTATGCTGTTTTAGAATAAGTTCTGTGTACACGTTCATTTTGATATTGTGTCTTCTTCTTCTTTACTGGCATAGACACCGATTACGCGATTATAGCCGAGTTAAGTTGCGCCAGTCGTTTCTTCCAATTGGTAATTCCAAGAGATCCCAGATCCTTCCCAGCGTCGAATACTTTCAGACATTGTATAAACCTACAAGTAACCAATCCTTCATTTTTCACTAACACATACGCAAAAATCTACTACAAATTAGTCACTTGGTACGGGTTGCCCTTAAATATTCTACTTCAAATTAGGCACTTGGTTCGGGTTGCCCCCAAATATTCTGCTACTAATTAGTCATTTGGTACGGGTTGCCCCCAAATATTCTACTACTAAAACGTTCAAATGCCTCAAATCTGCTATAGTGTGTTGCCGTGTTAGGTTTTAAAATTTATAACTTTAACAATATTTTCATAACATATTCAAATATTTTTCGATTATTTAAATTCCTAAATATTAAATTTAATCAGTTTTGTCCAAAATATTAATTATTGTATCAATATATTATTAAATGTTTTCAATTTTATAAAAAAAATATTTATATAATATTTGTGTAAAAACTATATATTTCGTGCAACCGTGTAATGTGTCAAATCATTTCAACGGACATTTTTTTAAGCTTAAGAAGCTCAGGAAAATTTAAATAGCTATTTTTAGTAAAAATTAAATCATCATTCAAAGAGATATTCAGCGTATGTAAGTATAGTAACATTAATTAATTAAATTTGTTAATATTTGTTTATCTGTCGAAGGCCGCATTTCCATAGTTACCTTGATCTGTGATTTTGAAATGGGAATTTTAACGATTAAGTTTGTACGCTTATTATCAATATTTTTTTTTGTTTTTTAAGTGTTTTTGTGTACCAGGTATAGGACCCTTCTTTCCCCCACTATTCCTTTGATATGGTTTTTAATAAGTATTTGGCTGTGGGTGATTTAGAATATTTTTTAAATATTATTTATTACTTAGTAGTTTGTTTTGAATATTATTCTTGTTGTTCCTGAATTGTACCTGACTTTTTATATTAATTTTTGTTTTTGTTAAAATTAACACAAGCCGATTGTTATGACTTGTATTGTTAATGTTTACAATGGAATTGTACCTGATTTTTTTATATTTATTTTGGTTTTTGTTTAAACAGTTTCCAGTTGATTGTTTTGACATATATTGCCAATGTTATATTTTTAATGTAATTAATATTCATGAATTGTTCCTGACTTTATATAAGTCAGTCAAAAAAGATTGGTAGCGCGCCTACATTGCAACCTCAGAGGTGCTAAGGAAGAGCAATAAATATCCAATAAACTTTTGTTTGAAAAATATTCTTGAAAGTTTTCATTAATGTTTTCCGTTAAAAATACTTTTTCTCAGAAAAAAGTTGATCTACTACATTCTTTTAATTACATATCTGTGCCTTAAAAAGGCAGATTTCGATCAGGTGATCTCAGCTATGAAAAATTCTTGGAAAACAGCTGATTCTTTTGCTACTTGTAGAGTTATACAATGCTTTCAGAGCTGGAGTGTTTTCGTTCATACGTACGACATGACCTAGCAAGTGTAGCTGCTGTCTTTTAATTCGCTGAACTATGTCAATGTCATCGTATATCTCATACAGCTCATCGTTCCATCGAATGCGGTATTCGCCGTGGCCAATTGGCAAAGGACCATAAATTTTTCTCAGAACTTTTCTCTCGAAAACTCGCAACGTCGACTCATCAGATGTTGTCATCGTCCATGCCTCTGCACCATATAGCAGGACGGGGATAATAATGCTATAATACTCAGCTTGAAATGATTTTATAGACTTTGAATGAGTTTCCTAATAAAAAGAGATTTGAAGTTCAAGCGACAAAAGTCACCAGCCATAGAGCGCTCAACTGGTAGTAGCAAAAGCTTACCAGAGACTTTAACTTGGTACCACCTGGAGCAGTTAGCCCTTGGAGTTTACTCTAATCTGCTTATTGGGTTTGGCCCTTTGTGGAGATTCGTGGTGGCTGTGGTCCAGTGTGGAGTCGCACTGCGGCCGGGTGCCGGACCTAAAGTACGACAGATGTTTTAGATGGGTATCGAACCCGACCAGAGTAGAAAAGGTGTCTCTTCCACCTAGACGAATTAGAACCAAAAAGTACGTACAAAATGCATTTATAATTTGGGGTGCTGAACAACGCATTATATGGAACTAAGTGATTTTTAAAAACACCGTGAGGTAAGGCAGGTACTGTTTGTTTGCTGACAGGAATATTTCGTCTTGCCCTCGTTCACTGCCATACCCATTTGCTTTGCTTCCTTATCTAGTCTGGAGAAAGCAGAACTAACGGCGCAGGTGTTGAAGCCAATGGTATTAATATCGTCGGCATTTGCCAGCAGCTGTACACTCTTATGTATAGAGGATTGTAGCTGCTCGATTAAGTTCTGCAGCTTGAATTATTTTCTCCAATAGCAGATTGAAGAAGTCGCTATTGGGAATCGCCTTGTCTGAAGCCTCATTTGTTATCGAACTGCTCGGAGATCCTAATGAAGCTTTTGATATTTTGGTCAGTTTACATAGCCGTATTAGTTTTGCGGGGATACCAAATTCAGACATTGCGGCATAAAGGCAGCTCCTTTTCATGCTGTCAAGAGCGGCTTTGAAATCGACGAAGAGGTGGTGTGTGCCGATTCTCGTTTCACGGGTCTTTTCCAAGATTTGGCGCATGATGAATATTTGGTCGGTTGTTGATTTTCCAGGCCTACAGCCACACTGATAAAGTCCAACCATCTTGTTGACGCTCTATCGAACTTTATATGCGATGTTTGGGAGACTTATCCCGGGGAAGTTGGCGCAGATTGTGGGATCTCCCTTTTTGTCGGTGGGGCCTTCGGCCGGCAGTCCAGTAGCTCCACCTGTAGTGTTTAAGTGGGTTATACATTGCAGTTATACTAATTTTCCCGAAACCAGAATCAGCTGATATGTTGTGAAAAAACCATTCTGAAAAAACGCGCGTTTAAAGATTTAAAGATTGGAGTTGCAGGGCTCCCATTCTGTTCCTTTTCTACAAGAAACGCTGTAGCGACCGTAATAATTTAATTTTCGATTTAAAAATTTGAGAGATATACCTTATTTCTATAAGTGACACTCCGCGAAGAATCAGACTTTAAGTTGCAAGTACAAAATTATATAGTCCCCCCCAAAAACTCTATTCTCGATCCGCCGCAATGTACTGATTGCCAAGAATATGGGCATACCAAATCATATTGCACTCTAAGCAGTGTTTGTGTGGTATGTGCTGATTTAGATTCCACTTCTTACTGCACCCTAAGGAAAGACAAATTAAATAAAAAAAATGCAGCAATTGTGGAGGAAATCACACTACTAACAACAGGGGTTGTCCTGTTTACAAAGATTTGAAATAAAAGTTGTCACAGGGCATTCAAGCACGTCGTAACCATATGTTACAAACACCCCGTAATGAAATAAAAGCAACCTCAGATAATAAATCAAATCCTTGTACTTCTAACAACAATAATATGCAAGGAAGCTTTGCAAATGTGGTGAAAGACAACACTGCAACTGCCGCAAAATCCTCCAAATGGAGGTATTGAAACTAGGATTATAAATCTTACACAGTTTATGACACACTTTATGTCTACCATGCAATGCTGGAAAATTTTTTAAGTAAAAAATTAGCTTACTAAATATCTAATATATATATGGAATGCTAACGGTGCTAACCAACATAAATCAGAGATTATTAGATTTTTGTCTGAAAAAAATATAGATGCTATGCTTATAGCAGAAACTCATATAACAAATAAAAATAATTTCAATATACCGGGATTTAGATTCTATTTTAAAGGACAACAGATATACCACACTATTATGAATAAGCATAATAAGCTGGATATAATATCTCCTGGTAAGCCGACATACTGGCACAGTGATAGAAAAAAAAACCAGACTTAATAGATTTTGCTGTGGTCAAAAATATGGATAAATCGCTGATACATGTACAGACTTATCATCTGATCAGTACTAATAAAATTATACGAACAGCCCATGATATTTGAGCCAAAAGTTTATCTAACATCAAATAAAACTAACTGGTTGAAATATAGACAATATATCCGCAGCGCTTAAACGCGAGGAAAAACACAACACTGAAAATTATTCTAGCAAGTAAAACTCCCTTTGGGAAAGAACAAAAGTCTTCCATGCCACCAGTAGATTCTAACATGCCTCTATGACAGTTGAATGGTAATTGTAGTGATGAGGATAAGGCAAATTGATTTGCAAATAGAATAGAAAACTTATTTCAACGAAATTGCCCAAAGAACAACTTTAAGTTGCCAATCTTTCCCTATACCGTGCTCATCGATAATTCATTTAAGAACAATTGTTGTGTGTGTTTATAGCCTTTTCCCCGTTAGCTATTGGTTGGTGTGTATTTCAATTCCAAGTTATTTTGTCGATGTTTTCTCATGGAAAAACTATAAATTAGTACTCCAAAAGATTTGATTTAACATTTGTGTAAATCATAACCTATTTGAGAAACCGATTTTAAATGTTTGGATTTTATTTTTAAAAGTGAAACGTAAAAATCTTATTTTATGCTTTCTTCAACAGCAACATAAAAAAACATACCTTAAATACAATTATCTGGAGGAAATTATTGAAAAATTTTTCACTGTTGACGTTGGCCAAAACCTTTTGCAATAATATTTGTCCGAATTAAATTATCATTCAATAAATGTAATGATTTAATGTCACTTTGTGACAAAAGAATTTTTCAAAGATTATGAATAACTTAGTAAAAGACTTTGTAAATGAAAGAGATAGAGATGAGAACAAAAGATGAAAAAGTAGTTTATTGATTGAAAGTCTTATATGCTATACATATGTACATATGTGTTAGCCGTGGATGAAAAATGCTAATATACTCTTCCTCTTATTCAAAATAAGGTATGAGATAGAAAGTAAATATTTCAAAAAAAAACTCGTATGGAAACTTGATGAAAACAGAAAATCACAAATGTGTCATGGAAAATTTTCGATTCTATTTTGAGCTTAAAGCTTAGTACGCAGCTCTCAAGAAACGTAAAAACTTCATATAAAAAAACGCTTAAGAAACGGTCCAGAAACGTTCCTGCGATAAAGTTACTTGTGCTAGTACGCAGCTCTTAAGAAAGCTAGTACTAATTTTTAATACTTTTTTTCAATAAAATGTGAATATGGCAAACCTGGTTTTGCAGAGAAACATCAAATCAACAATTGTTTCTTGCAGGAAATTCGAAGTAATCGTCAAATTCATCCTAAATTAGTTGAAATCATTATTATAAAGTATGTTCCATTTTGAAATGTTGTATAAAACCAACCAATCGTCAACAACATTCCTTAAATCTCAATGAAAATATTTGTGTTACCATACACATACATACATACATACATACGCACAAAGTTTGTTTACTTTGTTTATTCTCTCTTGCTCTTCTAATGTGGATCATTCACAATGCGTAACCAGCTGTCAATATTACTTCAGAAATAATGTATTTTTGTTCTTGAGCAATTACTTGAGAGCTGCGTACCAACCTTAATAAAGGAATACCATCATTTCAGACAAACTCGATCGTGAAAATAATTTTCACTTACCTTCACTTGATTCTGGCCGCGATGAAGCTACCCTGTCTAATATTGTAGAATCACTGATGGTGATTTAATTAAGGTCAGAGCTTATAATTTTTCTGCTTAAAGCTTAGTACGCAGCTGTCAAGAAACGTAAAAACTTCATATAAAAAAACGCTTAAGAAACGGTCCAGAAACGTTCCTGCGATAAAGTTACTTGTGCTAGTACGCAGCTCTTAAGAAAGCTAGTACTAATTTTTAATACTTTTTTTCAATAAAATGTGAATATGGCAAACCTGGTTTTGCAAAGAAACATCAAATCAACAATTGTTTCTTGCAGGAAATTCGAAGTAATCGTCAAATTCATCCTAAATTAGTTGAAATCATTATTATAAAGTATGTTCCATTTTGAAATGTTGTATAAAACCAACCAATCGTCAACAACATTCCTTAAATCTCAATGAAAATATTTGTGTTACCATACACATACATACATACATACATACGCACAAAGTTTGTTTACTTTGTTTATTCTCTCTTGCTCTTCTAATGTGGATCATTCACAATGCGTAACCAGCTGTCAATTAGGCAATTCACAAGCTTTGTTGTATGTCTTATGTCATATTTTAATATTCTTAAAAAATACGACACTTGTGAGCACCCTTAACTGTTGTATGTCATATTTTGTCATAAACATACCACGCAGTGCTGTATTTGTAAACAAATACAGCCGATAGAATAGCGAACTCAATAAACATACCGCGCAGTGTTGTATCAGTCATATTTTAATTTTGCAGGTGAAACAACAACAGTGCTAATATGACAGTCATAAAAAAATATGACAATATGACGATATGACATAATATGACACCTTGTGAATACCCTAAATATTACTTCAGAAATAATGTATTTTTGTTCTTGAGCAATTACTTGAGAGCTGCGTACCAACCTTAATGTATTAACGTATCTTTAACGCGCTTTTAAAATATAAGGACCAGTTCATTGAAGGATTGTCCCATGTATGTAAATAATTCGCGCACTGTATTTGTTAGAAATATTACATAAATACAAAAAATTACAAACTAAAATAAAGAAATTTTACGACTTTATATAATAAAAATAAAAATTTTCCTTAAATTCTTAAAAAGATATCTTTATTCTTTCAAAAGCTGCAAAAACCTTGAATATAACATATGTGGCAAAGAGATTCTTTTGATACCCTAATGACCTTCACTATTTGACTTTCAATATTCTAGGTAAACATATAGAAAACTTTTGTGATACGAACCATACGATTGTATCAGTCTCATTCTGAATATTTGTTCCAAAGCAACTGGGGTTCTGTACTACAATATTGTGCAAGAAACCATTGAAATATCGAGGAGTTGTGATACATGTTACGATAAATAGCAACAAACACACTTAAAGCTTTAAACTCTTCTGTTACAATCATACGTTCCCCACCATTTTGATATCTGGCAGATATCATTCCAAACTGTAGATGGCCTGACAGAGTTTACGGCTACTTGCAACTAAATTTTTCACATATTCCACAGGAAGCCACCTTCAGGTATTCTGGAGTAGCCGAATGCAATCTTATGTTGACATTAAATGTTTTTTTTTTTCATTTTTGGCCTTCATTACAAGTAGCAATATGTTTTTCTTGCTACTATTGAGTATAGAGTCTGCTCCTATGGTTCGGATCATTGTCTTCATGCAGTCTCCAACCATGGTTATTTTTGCCTTAAAGCATTTTAGCTGACTTCAGTAAACTCTATTAGAAGCCTTTGAGGGTGCGTAACAATCCTTTGAAAGTTTTGTCTCATCTGTTAACATTACATTGCTACAATCACGTTTGATATTTACCTGCGATTTTTCGAATACAGTACTGCTGCGTTTGATACTAGATCTCTGAGGTCTGTCCTATATTATATTTAGAGATAAAAGTCTCTAATATAGTACCTTAAAAAAAGCTGCTCTTAGACTGAGCAGTGGTTTCTTCTCAAAAAGAAGAATAATTGCACTTTAGATGCCAAGTGATGCCTCAATCGTCTCTGCTAAATATTCATCTACGATTCCAGTTTCTTCATAATGGTCATAACACCTCTTCATTATTATACTCCTCGTATTTAAGTATTTTGCAGTTTTTTAATAGTTCATTTAGGATCTTTTGGATGCTTAGATAGAAAGCCTGCTTCAAAACGAGTCTTATACTGAGCACCCAAGTTTCTTATTTCACGGACCGACGTGGTACAAGTGTTAATTTGCAAAAGGAAACAGTAATTTCAATAACACCATATTTATTATTTTTGCAGTGAACCTGGTTTTTTAATTTAGTATCCGTCAGAGCCATCACAATTACATCCTAAATCAATGACTTTGTTTTCATAGCATTAAGTTATGTATATTTCTCAATATATCGCGATACTGATGTTGTTGTTGGTTATACACATAATTAATTTATATACATATGTATGTATAAGTACGTCGCAACCCTTAATGTGAGTATAATTTATGAGAATCATAATTGAATGCTTGCTTAATACATACAAATGAGGTTTTTAAAAAATTGTTTGTTATCTTGAAAAAAAGCAACAAATATCATTTTACTCTACAGGTTTATTGATAAGATAGGCAACGGTGAGTGTATTGGAATTTGATCGGCTACTATGTGTATATGTGTGTGTGGCAAATAGTAGGTTGGGGTTGCTCGCGGCTGCAGTTTGAAAATGGAAGAGCCATTTATTTAAATTGGGTTAGAACTTCGGTAAAATTTGTTTAATTTCAGTTATTAAATTCAAAATTTTACTTAACACTTATCTGAATAATATTTCTTCTCTACAACGGGATCTTATTAGCCAGTAAATGATTTTAGACAAATTCAGAATTCAGATAGTCAATATTGTTTTTCAGACGCTTTATAAGAAATATATATGTTGTTTGCATGAGTCTGCAATTCAAAAATTTGTTTTATGCGTGTTCTTTTACATATGACTATACAATGTGCAGACCTCCGAATACAGTAAATACGCTAATGTTTAGTATAAAGCCAATATAGAGTTGCATTTCTCTTTCAAAAAGCGGAAAATCGGGCGATGTAACATCTCAATTTTAACCATCGTTTAGGTAAATTTTCATACTCATGTTCACGCACGTATACCATAAGTGAAAAATCGACAAAAATAATAAAAATACCCAACGAAATAGCAATCTGGGGTCATAATTATATTGCATACATGTGTAAGTACGTACATACGGAAGTATGTGTGTTGTGTATTCGCGCACAGGTGACTGGAACGATAATGAAAGATGATAGTCGAATCGAACTGACAATGATAAGAATTCTCTTAGTCACAATTTTCATTGTTTCTAAAGTTTTGGATTTTCAAAACTGGATTCTACAAACAGTTGCGCCCTCGATTCCATAAAGTTACAACAAATATAATAGATAGATTACCTACATTCGTAGAAGTTTTTCATACCTGAAAAGTGAATTGACGCTAAAAATTAGGTAAATTACCGTTACGTTAATATGTGAAGAAAGTGGTTATACTGTTAACATCAAAGTGAAAAATAATTAATTTAAGAAATAAATTAAAATGATGACATATAATATTTATGAAAGAGTAAATTAAAACCATTACTTCATTATAAAGCAATTTTATTGGGCCTCTGTAGATAAGACAACGAATGTTATGCCAATGACCCAGTAAATAGTGCAAATATATTCTTACATTAAGATTCATGAGTAAGAATTGTTGAACAGTTGTATCTAATCAGAAAAGTACCACACTTCCCATACACATATTTAATGCTTTGCTATTAAATTTTTATACATATTACTGTGATCAAATTGAAAGGTTAATTTTGTCCATTTCGTCTCCTTCAAAGTAAATCCCTCCCGCTGCAATAAACTTGTGCCAAAGAATTTTCCAGTTATCATAGCACTTGGAAAAATCCTCCGTCGTGAGTCTCCTTCGATTCAGCTTTTATATCCTCAATTGAGTCAAAACGGTGTCCTCGGATTGCTCATGTGAATTTGCTGAATAGCCAGAAGTAACTCTAAGGTAAATCAGGCGAATGCGGTATTTGCGGCACGATATTAGTTAAAAATTTGGCGAAATGATCTCGAATAACCAATGCAGTATGAGATGAAGCATTATCGCACTTCTTTGTTCAATAAATTCAGACATAGTAAAAATCAAAGAATTCACTTTTAGAGCCTCACAAAACAACGCGTATATCAAATGCTAATAAATATTTTGACGTGAAATTTAGCATAGATGTTACTAACAGTACTACCTACTTACAGAAAAAATTTACCGATTCGAAAAACTCACGAAGTATAAATAAAAAATCACCTTTAAATTTGATCACAGTAGTACACGTACTACAAAAAACAATTAACTTCATATATGCGTAAATCAAATGCAGTGTACTTAATAATTTACCTTCTTCAGAACGATAAATTATATGCCAAAAAGTAAGCTTTATACTTGTGTGCAGGTATATATTATATTATACTATACATATATAAAATGTTAATATGTAAATTGGGTTTAGTTAAATAATCTATGTAATTCCTAAATTAAAAAAATTACACAATCACGTATATTTCTGTATACGTGTAAATGTTTGAAATTAAATCACTTATTTTTTAGAATTTAAGTTCAGTTTAGTATAGATTCTTCAATAATTCGACAAGTCTATCAGCCTGGGTAGCTTAGACAAGTTTCATACTTAGTATTGAGTCAAACCTTAAAAAGTCAGAAAATATGATGATGACTGAATATACGTATTTGCTATTGAAATTTTTAGTTCGAAAAAAAATTGCTTAAATTTTTAAATTATTTTAAACAAAAAAATATATTTATTGCAAGGAATTCCTCCAATGTGAATACACGAATTATATTAATTTATTTTTCGACCACTGGCAATGCTGTAAACTTTTAAAACAGATATTAAAATTTACTGAATAAGTGCGTGTATTCTTTATAATGGATCGAATAAATTGGATTTTCCAAAAAATACGATATTCAACTTTTATTTCATTATTGAATTCAATTCTGTATTTCTAATTTCAAAATATGGTTATTTGTACATATAATAGTTCCTGACATACCTTCCTGTACTGATCATGCACTGAATATTTCTTCAACTTGAAACATTTAATTGTTATATCATGTTTCAACTAAAGATGATTTACAAAAATATTTTTACATAACTATATTTAAGGCTATGATGGTGCAGAATAATTACGGTGGCAAGTCCAGTAATAATGAACATCAACAGGACCTGTCCAATGTTCAAATAGGTAATGTCGACGACAAACCCACTTACGCTTTGGAACATTTAGCCACTTTCAAAGTAAAGTATGAATCCGAGATACGTAATCCAAAAGAAAAGCTAAAGATTCTAATGAAGTTGGATGAGTCAGGAGCCATTTGGTCTCAGAAAATGTATATGTCCTTTAGTGGACAATGGCTGGTAATGTTGGACTCTGAAATGAAGGAAATTGAAAATTTCCCAGGTTCTCTGATAAAAGAACCAATGGCGTTCATCAGTGAGGACCCATTAGAGATTTACAATAATATTCTCGTATTTACAGTACCAGGTGTCTCTTTGGGAACGACAGAAATGCACTTTTTTCAGGTAATATTTTACCTTGGTTTTAAAATTTTAACTTAATAATATTATTCGAAATGAGTGTATTTATGAACACAGGTAACGAATGTGTCGTCAAAACATTTGGTTGAAGACTTGAAGCAATTGAGCACTGGCAAAACGGTACTGATTGATCGAAATTTGACACCTATCAAAGTATTTAAAGCCGAAAGACCCTCCCATAATGCTCGCGATCAATATGGTATTGCTACAGCTGCTGCAAAAATGGCTACACAAAAGAATGTTCATGATGCTGAGCAAAGCTTGCGTGACATTCAGGTCTTAAATCATTGTTTCGAAGACATCGAAAGATTTGTAGCACGTCTGCAATATGCTGCAGAGGCACTGCGCGAATTAGAATTACGTCATAATGATCACAACCCACATGGAGAGGGACTGCTAATATTACGGTCACGCCCACCCATTGAAAGCGAGTTTTATGATATTTTTGCAAAAGTCAAAATGGCCATAAATTATGTTGTTAAGCTAAATCATAATTTCTCTAACGGAACGGAACCGATTTCTGATTTATTCATTTCATTGCGTACCATTGTGAATGTTTGTAATGATGTACATGTTAGTGCTAATATACCAGAGAATGTTGTAAACCCTCTGCTGCGACGTGATACCATACAATTTTTATCTAGTTGTTTAAATGCATCGGACACTGATTTCTGGAGATATTTAGGAAAAAACTGGACTACAGCAAAGGAATATCATAAAGATCATAAAGGATCGTACCATCCGATATTCTACGATGATTGGTCACCGGATTGGATAGTTGACGAAGAAGTTACATACATAACACCGCCAAAACCTAATTCGCCGGTAACTCCACGTATTTTAGCAAGTAATGCTATTTGGCTGTCACGTTTGCAATCAAGAAACGTGAAAATTGCAGAAGTGGTGTATAATAGCAAAGCAAATAACGATAAAGAGTTGAATGCTTCAATTGGAGAATATCTTGAGGTAAATGTATATTTCCTGTTTATAAAAATACCTACCCCTAAGTTTCAAATAAAATTATTTTTAGGTTATAGATGATACACGTAACTGGTGGAAAGTCAGAAATTCAGTGGGCAACGTCGGTTATGTTCCGCATACAGTCCTTAAACCACATAACTTTGAAGGGCATTCCAATTACTCAATGAAGGATGCAGACTCTATTGCCTCATCCTTGCAAGAAGCAGGTATGCATACTTTTATTGTTTTAAAAAATATAATGCTGCGAGCAGTGAAATAGTAGTGGGTGTTAGAGCTTTACATATCTGTGAGTTATGTAAAATGCCAAACAATTTTAACATACATTGAAATGCAAAAGTGGATCATATTTTCCAGGCTATGTTTATTACTAAAAATATTTTGATTTGAATATGTACAAGATATATTTATTTACAAAGATGTGTTTATGTATGAAAATTTTGGGGAGCAGTAAAATAGTAGTAAAGTACTAAAAATTTTTTTAAAAAATACTGAAGGATTTTTGCAAGTTTCGTCTATAGGAGATCTTAGTAATTGGTATCATGGCCATGATTTTTGATACCAGCAATACATCGCTTCTTCAGAGAATCTACGAGACTGTGGCATCTTTTCAGTGGTATGCTCTGCCATGATTGCTGCATTACGGTCCACAACTCGTTGTTGTTTTTGTGTTTATCCTTCTACACGGCTTTCTTGACATCTGCCCAACGGTTTTCAATAGGATGGAGGCCAAGGGATTGAGCTGGCCTATCCATGACCTCAACTCCTTTAACCCGAAACCACTATTTTGCCACCCTACTGGTGTGCTTTGGGTCATTATCCTGCGGAAATATCCTTTTCAGCGGCATGTCCTCTTCAGTAAATGGTATCATAATATCCTGCATTATATCCACGCATGCGTATCGGTCCATCTTGTGAATTGGGACAAGACAAAAAAATTGGGCCTGTAAGAAAAACAGCCCAAACCAAGATATTCAAACCGCCATGCTTCAAAGTTTTTGTGCTGAATCTGGGGTCGTACTCTGTATTAGGGGAGCGTCTTAAATACTGACGGGACCTTTTACCGCCGTATAGAACAACTTTCGACACATCTATCCACAAAATGTTTCGCCATTTCTCAATCGCCCAATTCAGGTGTCCTTAGGCGAATTTAAGGCGTCTTGCTACATGATATTTTTTTTGTATAACGGTCTTTTTCGAGGACTGCGGACGCATAAAATATGTTAATATAGAAGTCTTCTCACTGTATGAACACCGCAGGCCAGGTTAAGTTCATTCCGAATCTCCATAGCTGACATTCTAGGTCGAGTCTTGGCGCATCTTACAACTATTCGCGTAAAATTCTCAGAAACAATCCATCTTGTGCCCCTATTTTCGTCTTTTTTTTTTATAAATAATTGCATTGCGAATCGTTGTGACTTAACACCCTACAAGTCTTTCCACTCCCTTGTAGGATTTACCGTTGTTTATGACAGATTGAATCCATTCTCGTTTTTCTTCACTACAGTGCTTCCCGCGGCCCAATAAAAGGGAAAAAGTCATTCTATTGCTCGCTTATAAAAACAGATATCCCAATAAAATTGGCTCTAAAAAAGTAAAGGTAAGTGTTTCACACTTATTGTTGTGAATAACAGGACCGTTATACTTCAGAGAATATAACTAAAATAATGATGGATGGCAATATCATAAAATAAACAAAATTTAAAGCAAAACTCTCTTGGCCAATAAGCACTACTATTTCAATGCTCGCAACTGTATATGTTTATATAGGGTGGGTCATCTAACGTTTTAAATTTGAATTATCTATATTTCGACATTGGAAACGTCAAATACCATTCGGAAAGTGACAGATATTCAGTAAAAAGTCTAAAATTTACGAAATGGGTCGCTATTCACTAGAAGAAAACCGGGAAATATTGAAAACTTTTTTCCAAAGTTCGTTTGACCGAGGATGGTCAATTTTACTGAAAAATCCTCTTTTCGGACGAGGCTCATTTCCACCTCGATGGTTACGTTAACAAGCAGAATTATCCCATTTGGGGCACAGAAAACCCGCACGTAATCGTCGAGAAGCCAATGCACCCAGCACGAATCACTGTATGGTGCGGATTTTGGTCTGGTGGAATCATCGGCCCATTTTTCTTCGAAAATGAAGTAAGAACCGCCGTAACCATCAATTAGCGATATCGCGCAATGGTAACCGAATTTTTCTTCAAGCAAATTGAAGAGGAAGGCTTGGACAACATTTGGTTCTAGCAGGACGGCGCTACGTGCCATACAGCAAACGCTACACTCAATCTTTTACACCCAATGTTCGAATTTAAAATTTTATATGGCCCACCCTATATTAACACCATGTCAAAAACATATGTTTATATAAGAATAAAATTACAAGGATTTTTCTCTATTCTTTTACAGAGGCAATCAATGTGAACCAAAGCAATGCGAGCAACATATATCGAAATACACTCACTCCTTTTGTTGATGGAGCAGAATGCGAATCGATGACTTCTAATAATATAGCAAAATCTATGCCACGCTCCTACAGCATGCCGAATGTTCCGATTCCACCCCCTATGCCTCCTCCAACAGAGAGTGAGACACCGACACCAAGTGGTACTCTCAAGCGTAATATGGCTGCTGCTGGCAGTTTAGCAGGTATTTACGAAAATTACTTACGCTGCCAGTATTGCCTTGTTTATTGCTAAGCCTAAATTTAAAAGAAGTAAGGATGGGCTAAGTTCGGGTGCAACCGAATATTTTATACTCTTGCAACTTACAAGAAATAAAGCCAGGGAAATACTTTATGGCGTAAAACCTCAACCTGAGGATCGAAATCCAAGCAATTTCATATATAAATTTACTATACATATATAACTCTGATACTATTAACATGTTACATACATATGATGTTCGAAAACCCTGAAATTAGTTATATG
Organism: Bactrocera zonata; assembly: GCA_037783105.1. NCBI lineage: Eukaryota > Metazoa > Arthropoda > Insecta > Diptera > Tephritidae > Bactrocera > Bactrocera zonata. Next base: position 311,083 of record JBAWJQ010002819.1, on the reverse strand, counting down.
GCGGGTAAGTCAAGTTTTCGCTCAAATTTATCTATTTTAGGCTTAAAGATACACTGTTATGAGTAAAACACGCTACTCACATATTGGCTGATATACATATATATGCAGTATAAAGTATAAAGGTATATGGGTGCCAAAGGAAGTATTTGGTCCAATTCAACCCATTTTTGCCATACAGACATACCATTATCAGAGAGTACTATCTAATCTAAAAACCACATTTTGTCGAAAATGGTCTATCTAATATAAAAACCAAATCTTGTCGAAAATGGTCTGTCGGGTTCCTGATTAGGATTGCGCCAAAAAGTTGTCCAATGCCAGTCGTCGAATTTCCTTAAATATTTCAGAGTTTACCGTAAACTGTTCATTGTGGTTTTCTATTAAATTATTATTTATTTTAATTGATATAAATGCGAAGTCGTAGTGATCTGGGGTTCCTCCAGTCGGCACGATTCCGATTACTTTGGCGGAGGGGTAAAAAAACCGAATTTCTATATAAATGGGGTATGTACGGTTAGGGGAGCTTCTCCAGAGGAGGAATATCCAAAAATAATATAAAATAACTAATATTTTTTAAAATATTCACGTTTTAAGTTCAAAAATTTGCACTAATAACACATGGTATTTCTCATTGTTTCATTGAATTTTTTTTACAATTTTCATTTGGTATATTTAAATATACGCTCTAAACATTGATATAAGTTCACATTTGACCTTATTTTTGTAATATTTTCCGTAAGTTTATTAATTTAAAAATCACTTAGCACACTCTTCGTTGCAAAGGCTAGATTGTTTACAATTATGAGGAAAACGAGCGTTGCCACATCTTAAACACCAAATTTGTAGGATTCTTAACGATTTTTCTTTGTTTGTTTTTTGCGTGATTCTTGTTTCTATATTAAATATAATAAAAACTACTTTCCAACAACTTTCAAGTTATAATATTGAGTTGTGAACTCTTTCCATATATGTATGTGTAATATGTTTCATAAACACAAATAAGTAAAAATCTATGATAATATTGTAAAATGTATATCATATCGAGGTGACTGAAGTACTTTCGCGTAGTACTCCTTTCTGCGTTGGCGGTCTTCGGCCACGCTTTAAAAAAATAACCCTGGCCGAGCGAATACTCGAGGTGACTGAAGTACTTTCGCGTAGTACTCCTTTCTGCGTTAAAAATAAAAAAAAGTATTGAGTATTGAGAGAAAAAGAGGAATTTCAGCGAATTGCCTTATCATCACATGGCAGCGCTCCATTTCGTTGTAATTTTTGGTAAACAAATGAGGTTCAAACGGGTGTAAAATGCAATTTTTAAAATAAAGATTTTTTTATTTAAAAAACCTGCGAAAAGTGTAAAATGTGGATTTATTTAAAAGTTTATAGTGTAATTTAATTAATTTGAAGTGAAAAATGTGAATAAAGTGTGCTTAAGGTGGTGAAATAGCTTCTTGAAATGTTCGAATTTTACGAATTTTTGAACTTTAATGTCGAATATCTCGTAAACTAGCTTTTGCGGTACCTATAACCGCACATATTTTTTTAATCAGGAGGACTTCCTCTTTTCAACGGTACCTTCAAATCGCGGCGCCAAAGAAATCGGAATTGTGCCCTCCAGTCCATTTCCAAATTGTACCTACATATTTCGTTAAGACCACGTTTTACCTTATTTCTTTTTACCTGTGATAAAAAATACTCTATTAGGTTTAGTTCTAATTTCGTTTCTAGGTAGTCTGCGTGAGGATATGAATGTTTAAGTTTTTCTTGTTGAAAGCGTAATATTTCTTCGTGCCATAATATGATGTAATAAGTTAAATTTGTTATGTGGAATATGTCTCCAAGAGTTTCGTATTTTAGGACTTTTTCGTTTTGTACTAGAATGTATTCACCTTTGTGTAATCAATGATGTCAGCCATTGTCCATGCGAAAAGTGTTATTGTTGTAATTTTTTAAATCTAAAAATAAGAGCTGGGTTTTAATATTGTCTTTGTGGGCAAATCTGCTCATATTACTAATTCTTATTTTATTAACTAAATTTTTTTTTTAACTATTTGTTAAATCGGGATTTAATCTTATTACGTTCACCTATTACTTTTTCGTAATTTACGTTTCCTGGTTTTGTTTTTTTCATGCTTTTGTAATGGAAATTGAGCATATTAGACTAAACTTGTTTAACCTTTATCTGCTCTTCGCGTCGAAAACGACGCAAAAGCAATACATTTTTTTAATTTTTATGAAAAAGGGCGGCAAGAAGTCAACTGAATTTCTCGAATTTGTTAATAACATTAATTTGCTTTGTTTAAACTGTTTTTCGTTCAACAAGTTTTGTTTTGTGGATTGCGTTAAAAAAATTACGTTGGCTACCCTCCTGCGTCGTTTTCGACGCATATGAGAAAACATCTGTTTTTTGGCGGGAAACTAATTTGTCATTGTTCGTTTCGCGAGTTATTGGGTTTTTTGCAAGTGATGAAGTTATTTGTGATTAATTTATACATAAAAGAGATATAAAAGAAAAAATGCAATATGTGCCAACCAAATTATTTGTCAAGTGAAGAAATGGGAGTTTTTCTAACTGAAAGTGAAGCAGAAGATAATTGCAGTTTTCCTGATGCTAGTGACGAAGTGTACGTGCCAGAAGGGTCAAAAGCTAATGAAAGTGATAACTCTTCAAGTGATAGAGATTCTGGTGGTGAAGATTATATTCCAACAACTGATGCTAACGATAGTCATGGTTACACTGCAAATACCGATCCATTGTACGTATCAAAGGATGGTACAATATGGCAGCCAGAACCATTTCAGCCGCAAAGTGGTAAATTTAGGAATGAAAATGTTATCAGTCTTTCGCCTGGCGTCACTCGATTTGCAAAAGCCCGTGTCAACGACATAAAAGATGCTTTTCTCCTATTCTTGCCTCCACATCTAGAAAACATAATTCTAAAGCATACAAATGCATTTGCCAAAGCTAAGTATGGCAACGAATTCATGCGAATTGATTCCAGTCTGTTGCAAGCTTATATCGGTATATTGATTTTAGCTGGTGTATATAGGTAAAATAGCGCTGCGTATTTAGGAACCCATTATAGAAAAATTTTATGTATATTTTAGATCAAAAAACGAGTCAACGGTTGATTTGTTCGATGCAGAGTATGGTCGTCCCATATTTAGGGCTATTATGCCGAAAAAGACGTTTGAATATATCAATCAAGTAATTCGATTTGATGATAGCATCAGCCGGAGGCAAAAAACATGTGACGATAAATTTGCACCGATCCGAGATGTTTTTGAAAAATGGTCGAATTCATTAGCTGATTATTACAACCCTCATGAATGTGTTACCGTAGATGAACAGCTGCTGGGTTTTAGGGGTCGATGCAAATTTCGTCAATATATGCCTTCGAAACCAGAGAAATATGGAATTAAGTTTTGGTTGTGCGTCTGTTCTGAGGCTTGCTATATTTGGAAAATTCAGCCCTACTTGGGTAAACCAGTCGGTGCAAGCTCATGTGAAAAAAATCAGGGTCAACGTGTTGTTTTGGATTTGGTTCGTGGGTTGAAGGGACACAACGTGACAATGGATAATTTTTTTTCTTCATACGGCCTCGGCCAGGAATTGCTAACAAAAGGTGTCACGATGGTGGGAACTATGAGGAAAAATAAGAGATCTATTCCGCCAAATCTTCTGAAATGCAAAAAACTACCTTTGTACCATTCAACATTTGCATTCACAAGCAACACAACGCTTGTTTCATATGTTGGTAGAAAAAATAAGTGTACAATTTTACAAAGCACTTTGCATAACTCTAAAGGAATCGAGCCCGGAGTTAAAAAGCTACCAACAATTATAAATTATTATAACAAAACTAAAGGTTTGTTATAGATGAGTTCCGATTTACTTGTTTATATTCGTATATTTGCTTGTTTCATTCAAAATAGGCGGTGTCGATACGGTTTATAAGATGCTTTCCTGCTACAGTTGCAAGAGGAAAACTAATAGATGGCCGATGGCTGTGTTTGCTAATATAATTGACATATCGGCTTTGAATGCGTTAATCATTTTCAAGGAAATTAATCCTAATTGGCAGACTTCACAAAAAAACACAATAAGAAAGAACTTTCTACGGGAGCTAGGATTATCACTTGCTAGACCATTTATGACATGTAGAACTGGAAAGCCGAGGTCAAGTTCATCCGCGAATTTTCTCGATATGGCATCTTCACCAAATGCATCGAAAAGATCAAAAAGCGTTCCTCCACAAACTAAAGGAAGGCAAAGATGTGCGATGTGTTTGGAAAGTAATTTTGCATCAAAAAATAACATGCATACTACAATTTGTTGCTTTTGTTCAAAAGGTACATGCAAAAACATACACAACCGAAACGTATGCGTCAAGTGCATAGAAAATAAATTAATTTAAGTTTGGAAAAAATTTAAAACAGTATTTTTTCGGTTAAGCAAACAGAAACGACAAAATTAATGTTGGTTTTCGCCGTCCATGTTTTCAATTTTCCACTAAAAACAATGGGAAGTACATATGCGTCGAAAACGACGCATGAGGGTAGACAATGTAAGTTATTTTTAGGAGCAGATGAAGGTTAAGAGTATATGGTAAATTTCCATGACTAACTTTATTATAAAATACATCTGCTGGTTTGAAATTTGTGACTGAATGTATAGTCAAATTATTATGTTGTGCAGCTTGTATTATTGTTTCCAGTTCGCTTATTATTGAATGTTCTTCTTTTTTTGTACATCGAGCTATCTCGATTAGGGTTCGTTTAACTTGTCCGTTTGTTGAACTAAGTCTTGGGTAACAGTAAAATATTTCGAGTTTGAGTTTTTGCATCATAGATTTAAATTTAGGGCTAGAAAAATTTGGTTCGTTGTCAAAATTTTATTGTTTACATCAGGAAACGGTTTGCTCTAAATTTGTTCATCAATGTTAGATTTATCGTCAGTGATTTCAGAACAGTTAATTTCGAGTACGCATCGATACAAGTAATAAATTTCAGTTTCTGAGCTTTACAAATCGTCACCTAAAATGCAAAAGGCCGTAACTAACATTTTTAGTATTTTACAGGAGAAGCAAAAAACGTTATAGATTAAAGACTACTTAAAGCTAAATATCCAAATTGTAGATTTAAGCTTAGAAAACAAAGACGGATTTGTTTCTGAAAACCAAATTAATGGGAAAAAAGCAGTTTTTAAGAAAAAGCCGTAACTGCTTGAAAAGAAATGGTGTATAAAATGAAAACAATGGTGAAAATGTGCTTTTAGGCTGTAAATATTTTAACACAAAAGAAATTATTTATTTAATACATTTAATTCGAGAAAATAAAAATTAAATTAAACTGGTTAAGAAAAACAAAATAATTCATTTGAAAACAACAAAACCTGCAATACAAATAGCAAATCAGAATAGGTTTAAGATGTAAGGGGTATATTATCATAAAAGCTGTGGCAGTCAGCCGGAAGTAAAAATTTAAGTTCCTGCAGGTGTTCCCATTTCTTTTTGGATATTGATATTCTTTCGGTATGTAGCTGTGAAGGTTCGATGTCCCTAAATTTTTGTTGTGTACGTTGTGGCAAAACGTTATAATCGTCGTTGATATTTGTTTTATAATAAATTATTCCAGATGGATCATATGCCAAGGCACGTATCATATAAACAGTTGGCTCTCCGGATTTTTTGCGTGTATTGAAGATACTGAGTTTTTTATACATAATTTATACATGTGTGTTAAATTTTACCTGGTCGAATAGATACGTAGCGTTTAGGAATACTTTCGTAGTCAAGGAAATACTTGTAATCAACATGATGCACTTTTAGAGGAAATGGGTTCTTTCGAGACTCTCTAATCAAGCCAGACAGCTTAGATGGTAAATTTATTTGTCTCTTGTTGATTTTTCTTTGAATGAGGGAGTGGGTCGAATCACACTCCATTTGTGTATGTCCTACTATTAAATATTTATGTTCTACCGTTATGTTTTCTTGAACACATAAAGATAATATTGCATTAGAGAGAATCACATGTCGGTTCTGGTAGAAACAACCATCGGAATATATAATTATGTGATGAATATTTGGTGACTTTTTAATGGAATTTTTTATGTATTTTATTATACATGTAGCAAAGGTAGAAGCAACAAGGGTACCATCTGTTTCGTCCCAGACAAAATTGTAAGATTCATGTGAAATAACGTTATAAATTGTGAAATTGTGCACTTGTAATTTCATTTTATAGTACGTGGCATTTGCATTTGTCTGTGGAATCAATTTCACTGCCTGCATGTCAATGCATAACAACAAGTGTAATCCTGCTTTGGCGTTTTCTATGTCAATTAACTTTTCATTTCTCATGTCTTGTATATCCTTTCTATGAATGTCGTACTGACCTTGGGTTAAGTTCTTCGATTCGTATGATGTGCAGGTGTCGCACATATCATTTTTTAGCTTAAATATACAACAGTTTTGTTTTTTTAATACTGCCATAAATGTTGGAAAAGATACATGAACTACTTCATTAGTCTCGCAGTCTTTAGAATAAACTTCATAGACATGTTTGTAGCTTTTAAAATCGGACTGCAAGTACAGTTTCTCCGAATACTGTCTTCGGTAGTGTGATTCAAGCTTAGGAATGTCATGCAACCATTTTTCCAGAAAATTTAAACGTTTTTGAAATAAGACTCCTTCATTAGTAGTGCTTTACGTTCTGATGTTATTTTGTTTTGTTCTTCTGGCGAAATATTGGTGCCATGGGAGTCATTGAAATTTACCCAATTCCTCACCATTTTCTCATTTAATCCAAGCGTAGATAAAAACATATGAAAGCACAAATCAGCAAGCGAACACGTTTAGAATGATGTTTTAAATAGTAACGTTTTGTAATTGATATTCTAGAGTTCTCAACACCAATTCGCTTTATGTTTGCGCGTTCAACAAGATTAACGACATAAATTTTTTTGTGATCCCATGACATTTTCCAGAACCCATTAAATATTTCCTTACGATTTTCTTCGGAAAATGTAGAACAATTCCGTACAGCACTTTTCTCACAGAATTTTGAAGTACATCCAGCTTTAAGTTCTCTTGGAGCTTTTTCACTAAAAATGCCTTTCGATAGTCCCATGTATTTTTTTCCTTTCAATCGGTTTATTATATTTCTAGACCTTTTATTATTTTTTTTTAAGTTTTTCATTACAACCATTTTCACAATTAGAACTCATTTTATTAATTTTGTTTTATTCCGGGAATAAAGGCAGTAACACAATAACACAATTTGATAAAGAATGAAAGATAATGAAAACAACTGTAATTACGGATAACACAATGTGTCATATTGAAATTGAATCAAATAGAATGAAAAAAGGGTAGTACGGCTTTTTGGTTTATGAAATTGTTGAAGTTGTAGTTGCGGCCTTCTGATTCTCGCCTATAAAGTCGTTATTTTTGGACGCATAATTTGCTATGTACACGTGTTTCGGTTAAGTACTTCATAATCAATCAAAAAGTCAATTTTGAATTTTTTATTATTTACGGCCTTTTGCATTTTAGGTGACGAAATATATGTACATATGTATATGTAAATGTTGTGCCCCTTCTTTTTGCGGCTGTTCCAATTGGAATTAATTTCGTGTGAAGTTCATATTTGCTTTTATTAAAACTAAAACAGTTTTAGCAGATTCTTCATTTCAAGCCAGTAATATAATTTTTGTATTTGCTTACTATTTTTATTGTAATAACGATGTGCCCCATTTTTTGTTTGTAATGATTAAACATTGGTCTTTTTTATTCGTAACGTCCATCACAAATAATTTGGTATAGAGGACTTTGTTTTGAAATATTTCTTTAAGGGGTAATTGTATTTCCTACAAGTCTTCTTCTGTTCTTTTTTCCGGGCTTGTAAAATATTTTTGGTGCGAATTCTTCGATTATAGCATGCCATCTTTTTATTTTTAAGGTTGGTATCCAGCTCTCAAGTAATTGCTCAAGAAAAAAAATACATTATTTCGTCAAGTTAATCTGACAGCAAGTTACGCATTGTGAATGATCCACATTAGAAAAGCAAGGGAGAATAAACAAAGAAAATAAACTTTGTGCGTAATATGTATGTATGTATGTGTGTTGTAACATAAGTATTTTCCTTGCGATTTGAGGAATGTTGTTGATGATTGGTAAGTTTTATACAACATTTCAAAATGAAATATACTTCATAATAATGATTTTAACAAATTTAGGATGAATTTAACGATTACTTTTAATTTCCTTCAAGAAACAATTGTTGATTTGATGTTTCTTCGCAAAACCAGGTTTGCCATATTCGCATTTTATTGAAAAAAAGTATTAAAAATTAGTATTAGATTACTTTATAGCTGCATGCTAGCACAAGTAAATTTATCGCAGGAAATTTTCTTGTCCGTTTCTTAAGCGTTTTTTTATATGAAGTTTTTACATTTCTTGAGAGCTGGATACTAAGCTTCACATTGGGATTTCTTGGTGACACAGCAAAAAAAAAAAGGCTGATGATTGGTAAACTTTTTTAAGTTTTCTAAATATAGTTGCGGAATCTTTTTAATGCCCATACAATGGCATAAAGTTCGTATAGCAGAACTTGGTTCAGTTTTATTAAGTGTTTTAGAAATAGGTTTATCATTTTGTGATATTGCTATATTTGTTTTGTGAAATATGGTCGAATAACTCAGTTTTGTTTGTAAGCAACTGTTTTTAGCTTTTCTGAAATTTCATCTTTGTCTAAGTTTATTTCAATTTTCTTTGACATGTGTAGTGAAACATGGCCATTTTCGCCGGATACTAATGTTGTTGAGGGTTTTACAATTGCTACATAATCTTGAATAAATTTTCGATAGTAACCTGTCATACCTACATAGCTTCGGAGATGTCGTATAGTTTTTGGATTTGGAAACTCAAAAATTGTTTAAATTTTTTTGGGATTAGTTTTATTATATTTTTTGCCACATTGTAACCTTCCATATTTCCATGTTGGCATTTTTTAAAATGTAAATAACTTTTTTATATTCTTGCAACCTGTTGCTACAGAGTATTATAGTTTTGTTAACCTAACGGTTGTATGTATCACCTAAAACTAAGCGAGATAGATATAGGGTTATATACAAGTACCTATATAAATGATCAGGGTGACGAAAAAAGTTGCAATCCGGTTGACTGTCTGTCCGTCGGTCCGTGCAATCTGCTCACATCCCATATAACGGTAATGTTAAAAACTACTAAAAGCGCTATAAATCAATAACTAAATATGCCAGAGTCAGTAAATTTCACCTCCTAGATTGTATAAATGGGCTTTATGAGAGCCGGTGTGAAAATTGGCCGATGGGCGTGGAACATTTTGGTGAAATCGCATATCCGAGATCCAAGCAAACTGATTTCGTCAAAATTTGTTATGTAGCATTCTTCTCATATTCCTATCTCCATGTCCGAAAATGAAGCGAAATCAGACTTCAATCACGCCTACACTTATATACCTAATAAAAAGATTTGGACTTCCGATTGATTTATGCTGGATATATTGGCCCTTTCTTGCTTGTTTAATTTATTTTATGCTTATCTAAACTTTCTGCTCGTTGGAATATTTCAGGAGCATTTTTCAATTTAAAAATTCATATTTCTAATTGTTTACTCATAATGCCATTTTTTTCAATATCTTAATTTTTCATTAAGATTTCGTGGAAGCACGATTTTAAGTCGAGTGTTGAAAAATAACTTGACTTCCCTTAATTTGATAAAATTATATTAAAATCTGGTAATGAGCACTATCCGCAATAGTGATTTCATTATTTTTTTTTTAATCGACAACCATTCTAAATTTACGTGTGCCATTAATTCCCTTCTTAGGGACAATCTAGATAGGTGAATTGTACGAACTCTTGCTTGCTCTGACAATTCCATTATCCAAAGTTTTTCGATTTCTTCATTAAGGAAATTATTTTTAGTCAATGGGTATGGATATTGTTTACTCCAAACAGGTGAGTATGTTGTTAAACGAATTTCAGCTCTTAAATCTGTTCGAAATGGTAAAATGATATTTATTTTTTAATGAATATTATTAAATTAAAAAAATATTAAATTGTTTTATATATTACTTTATTCAACTTTTTTCGTTTTTTATTTTCATTACCTTTTTGTAAATGAATATCATATTCAGAAGTATGGCCTCTCATTGAATAAATGCACAACTCTTCTAAATTTAAAGAAAAATATTTTTCTAAAATAATATTGGCGGTAATTTCTTCGACTGGCGCTGTAGAACGTTTTTGTTCCACAATTTCAATATTTTCTTTATTTTTGATATTTCCGTTAATTTAGGCTATAGATATTTTTCATTCTTCAATTTTAATTTGATTTTTATTTTTTATATTTTCGGTACTTCATCCCATCCGCGGCAACGGTGCCACCGGGATTTTATATTTCCGGCTGAATAAAACCATTTCTGTTTTGTTTGGATTTATGGCGAGTCCACTTCCGACCGCCCACTTTGTTACTACGCTGAGGTATCCCTGCGTCAACTCGTACACGGTGTTAAGGAACTTTCCTTTGACCATAAGTGCTACATCGTCTGCGTAGGCAATCACCCGACAGCCGCGATCCTCTAGTTTTTTGAGCAATTCGTCAACGACTAGGATCCATAGAAGAGGAGAGAGAACCCCACCTTGTGGTGTTCCCCTACTCACACTACGCCTCGCACGCCCGCTGCCCCATTCCGTTTCGATTACTCTGTCGCATAGAAGACTGAGAATGAGGCACTTGAGGTTCGATTCAACCCCAAGACCGTCAAGGGCAGTTAATACTGCTTCAGGCAGGACATTGTTGAAAGCTCCCTCGATATCAAGGAAGGTCCCAACAGCGAAGTCCTTGGCTTCAATGGCCTCCTCAAGCCATGACACGATAGTATGCAAAGCAGTGTCCACTGACCTGCCTTTACGATAAGCATGTTGTGCTCTTGACAAATAGTCTCTCGGAATGCTCTTCCTTATATACCAGTCCACCAGCCGCTCCAGAGTCTTTAACAAGAAGGAGGAAAGGCTGATTGGCCTGAAATCTTTGGCCGTGACATGGAAGACCCTGCCAGCCTTCGGGATAAACATGACCTTGACTCGTCTCCAGGCCCCCGGAATGTAACCTAATCTGATGCAGTTCGCATAGATAGGTGCCAACCAGTCGCATGACACCTTAACAGCCTGTTGCAGCTGCGCTGGTATGATGCCGTCTGGTCCCGGGGACTTGAACGGTTTGAACGAGTTAATCGCCCACGTCAAGTGACGCTCATCGTCATGCGGCATCCCGAGAGGACCCCTCACAGAGGATATGTTGCTCGGGAAGTGAGCGTCGAGAAGCGTCTGAAGTGTTTCTTCACTACTGAGAGCCCACTTCCCATTAGCGCCCTTTAGATACCCCAGGGACACTGAGGTTTTTGCGAGAATACGCCTGAATCTCGAGGACTCGTGACAGCCCTCCACTTTTTCACAGAAGCACTTCCACGAGGTCCTCTTGGCCTTTCTTAACTCGGACTTATAAATTGAAAGTCCTACTTTATACAAGGCCCATTCATCAGATAGCCCACTTCTGCGGGCCTTATTGAATAGCCGTCTACAAGACGCCCTGATCTCTGAGAGCTCCGTAGTCCACCATAGAGGTTTCTCTTTGCCCTTCGGTGATTTCAGTGGACAAGACCTCTCCAGCGCAGCATTACACGCCGAGCTGAAGACTTCGACCCACTCCTCCACCACATCGGTAGTGGCCAACGAGTCCACCCCCGGTGCGTGTGGGAGAGTTTGCCTAAGCCTCCTGCGGTAACCTACCCAGTCCGTGTTCCTAGGGTTCCTGAAAGATTTCCTAGGCGGACCTTCACCAACTAGACTAAACTCGATGTACCTGTGATCCGAAAAGGAGTGATCACCGAGGACCCTCCAGTTCGAGATCAGCGGGGCAATCGCTTGTGAGGCAAGGGTGAGGGAGATGAGCCAGAGATCCCCGGTGTCGCATTCCAATTTCGCTGTCACTATGTCAGCGCTGCTGAAATTAGGTAAAAGAAATACCGATAGTTCATTCCTTACCAGCATACAGGCTCTGTTCCTACCTGCATCCTTGGCTGTCAGGAGCCTATGGCTCTTTGTCCTCAATCCAGAGATCCCGTTGCCAGTCAGCCACGGTTCCTGGATCAGGACGACATCAGCTCCGTCTTGTTCCAAACGGAGCAATAGGTTGGCGGAGGCCGAATTCGCATGCTGGAGGTTAATCTGGAGGAATTTCATCCTTCAGATTTTCCCCCAGGAGCGCTATTTCAGCGCCCAAGTCGTGATCGACCCGAACCTCCTCAAACAGTTGTTCGAGGCTGAAGACGGAGTCGCCAATTGACGAACTGCCCCCAACACTCGCCACGTCTGAGAGATTCGGATCTGATTCCACGGTCATATGACCGTCGACGCCCTCTGGCGCATCGATTTCCACAGTCGTTTGACTGTCAGCACCCCTTGGTACATCCACCGCAGTCACCGTAGCCTGGGGACCATCAGCCCTGGCATCTGATGGAAGTACTTTCAGCACTACCATCTCAAAACCATAGCTAATGGCTCCTCTTGTTTTGCTGAGAGGACCGATGGATTCCGTGTTTAGCATTATCAGCGCTTGCCGATACGGTTCATCAGTTCTCTCCAGCCTTAAGACTTTCCAGTCCTGCGTTGGAAGTGAGGGATTGCAATATCTGAGGATTTCCTCAATCTCACTCGGCGTGGAAGGTTCGGCCGGCAGCCAAACGCGAGCCCTAGGACGGAGAGGAAGATCCTCTTTGGCCACGGCCTCCAGTCTGGCCTCCAGTCTGGCACCTTCTTGTACAAGATGGCCGATCTCTCGTCAGCGCAACTCGTGAGCTTGTGCAGCCCCTGGTGCCAACCGGCACTCACACATTTCGGGGGTGGCCCCGGGTTTTCCTTGACCACCCTCAGGAAGACCGACGAGATAGCCGCCGCTACCCTCTTCCATTCCTCATGGGAGATGGCACCATTCTCCCTACTACGGTCGAGCACCCCCAGTATTATGGCCCCAGCGCCTTTGGCGATTTCGCTAAAGGTTGGCGCCTTTCCCGTTCACGGTTTCTTAACAAGGGAGGTTTCTCCCTCGTGCGACCTCTGCCGCTTGACCGCCGGTTCTGTCCTGCTGGTTTCCGGTCCTGCCCTATCGTCCTCGCTCAGCACCTTCCTGGCTTACTCAAGTGTACTAGCGTGTTGCTCAGAAACCTGACAAACATGCTTGTCACCATAGCGTTCCACGATTTTGGCCGCCAATCGACGGTCTGATTTTAGCTTTCTAGCTAAAGCTGCTTTGCTTTTACCCCCTGCGGATCCCTTCATAACTCTAGCTGAGGTTCCCCTGCTAGTGCTGGCGATTCCGCCGCGTATGAAGGATCCACCCTTTGCTACGTCTGTTGCCGGCAGGTTAGCGCCGGTTACCCCCAGTCTGCTACCTGAGGAGACAACTACTGGAGTCTTAGCCGTATTGCTGCCATATCTCGGTGACGGTTTCGTCGCCATAGGAGCAGCGTCCCCACCTGGGTTGGATCTAGGTGCCGATTTCGACAGCCCTTCACCTCTCTTCGTCGTTCTTCCGTCAATTTTGTTGTTTGTTGAATTGTCCATGCGAAAAGGGTCCCCACTCAGAGCCGCTATCCGTCCCCCGGAAAGGTAGTCGCCTTTTATGGTCCCAAGGTTATCTCAATGATGAGGCCAAGGCGAGGGTTGACGTACGCCCTTATGAGGCAATACGTTCAGAGCCGACCAGCGCAAAGAAGGAGTCATCTCAACATACACCTACCACGCCAACTTAACGACGACGGGGGGGGGGACGTACTCTGAGGCCTGCCAGGGTTTTAACGGGACGGGGGCAGTTGCGACATAAGCCTGTCAGCCATTTCTGATGAGTGTCACCTCATCATACTCAGGTGTCAGAATGCCGCCACCACCAGCCCAGGGTTCTACCAAATCCGATAAAAGTTTCTCAAAAGCCAGTCCAGAGCCAAAGTCGTCCAGGGAGTTGTTAGGCCGTGAAGGCCTAAAACTGTTAACATAACCTCGATTTTTGATCTACTTTGACTTGATCGTCTGTTTTTTGGTTATAAGCTTAGATCCAAGACTAATCGCCGAATGCCAATCTTTCAAAATGGTTTTCACTGATCCTTCTGATATTCCAACGATGCCAGTACGATCTGACTGTTAATCGTGGATTCTCAAGCACCAATTCTCATTATTTTATGTGTTGATCATCAGTTGATATTGTTGGCCGTCCTGGATGTGGTTCATCAACGCGTTCTCGACCCTCTTTGAACAATTTGGTAACACTTGTTCGCAACAAGCAATTATCATCGAAGGCCTTTACCAACATTCTGAAAGTTTCGGCTCCAGAAATTTGATTCCACACATAAAATTTAATGGAACTTCTTTGTTGAATAATTTCTCTCACCGTGAAAATCGCTGAATGCACATTGTGTACTTCAGAAAGACAGGTGTGTACTAAACACTAATAATTATTATGCCGGAAATTTGGCAGAGATATCACTGACAGTCATACCAACCTAGAAATAAAATTATTTAAATTATTTAGGTCCAAATATTTTATGCCTACAGTATTATATTGCCGTTAATTTAAGTAAACGAGTAGTCACTTTGTAAATCGCGAAGATGAGTTCAAATGTTTTTATATGTAATATAATATTACAGTGAGCTTATTCGCAACTTAAATAAATATCAAGTCTTATTGAGCCGCGGATAAAGCGCATTGTTTACAATTGCCTTTAGCCAGCTGTGTCAAAGCTCGGTTTTACTTATTTACCAAATTTTCTAACTTCCGATTGGTTTTTTGCGGTATAATTAGATCAATCGATAAAATTACTTATTAAAATATTGCAAATAATGTACTTTATAATTTAATGCCGGAAGTATATGAAACCGGTAATCGATTTATTCCAGTTTCCATATACGACTTATTTTGTTTTGGTTATTCTAATAGACTTTATAATGAAATATCAGGGCATCGCAAACGACATAGTGATTTCAGAAATTCCAGCCATGTTTAAACCTACTATGTATGTTGGTCAATATGTGGGATACTTTATTGAAATTAAGTGCACAAGTTTTCTTGAACAAAAATTTAAAGCTTGTATAAACAGAAATGATCTAAACTTCATATCATATTATACCACATATTTATGTAGTTTATTAGAGTGATACTTGTATAACATTTCGAACACGGCGAAAAATGTAGAAACAAACAAAGTAACTCCCTTATAAGATACCAAATTTGTTTGTACTCATTCTGTCTTTCGGAATAACGCATATTGAATTGTTGAACATCATTTTTTTGTATAAAGTTTCGCAAAATCCGCCTTTGAGCTTTGCTTGTTTAATATTAAGAATATTCTAAAGTTAGAGTACGTTCAAACAGTTCTGTTTTTACTTTTTAGAAAGACCTTAGTATAAGTATTTCCTACTGGATTCTGGGTCTTATCTTCCTTCATATAAATTGACTCCTGACTGACTGACTTTAATTTAATTTTTTCGCTTCATTTAATTTTTCATATTCATACTGTACTAGCTCTTAATACTTACATAAGTAATAAATATTAAACCTATCTTACCTGTTATAAATTTTAACTGAAAATAGCTTTGATAGCGATGTATTTACTTATAGATTTACTCAATAATAATTTAAATATACATTACACAATGTCTAAGTTCTAAGTGCTCTGCGAATATTAATATTTGATTTTTACTATTTACGAAAGCTATGAGAGCTCGCAATGACACTGAAGCCAATGACGAGTTCTTTTTGCTGCAAGGGTCAATTAATGAGGAATTGAGAACTACACTATATCAGCGAGAACGACGCAAGGATCTAGAAATATTAACAACACCTAATATATACATAAACCAGTATTCGTCACCCAAGGAAGTAGAGGAATGGCTGCGTGCTAAAGGTTTCCCAAATAGCATTGTGTCCAAGTTGTGCAAATTAAATGGGGAGGAACTATTTGCATTATCACCGCATGTTATCGAGGGTTATTTCGGCCAAAAAGAGAGTAGACGTTTAATTTCTCAAATAGTACTTCAGAAGAATATCTGTGAAGTGAGTCAGACAAATCAATTTCTTGTTTATATGATTTTAAATGTCCATATATACTCTTTTTTATAGTATAAAACTGTTCGTTCTTCCGAGCTATCGGCGAAATTGGCGAAAGCCCGTCAAAAAGCGGACCAACAACGCAACGATTCAAATGAAGTATCCTAATTAGAAGTATTGAATTATACATTTTCTGGTGTTTAATTAAGATGGAAATTTGTGGTTTGTTTTGCATAGAACAATAAATCCCCATTCTCTCTACATCTCTTTTGGTTTTAACAGAAAATGTTATCAAAATCACAGACTAAAATACGACACTGATACGATGTAACCATTCACACAGTTCTATAATATATGTATGTATACAAAAATATATACACTGTTTCGTAAATATAATGTTTCATAGTTATTTATGGTAAATACGGACTCTAAGCCGGCCATAACTGTGTTATAATATATACATACATATGTGTACATATGCTTGCAAAGGATTCTCTTTTCAGCTCATAATGGCCAATGTCCATCTTGGTCTTGCCTAGTTGCCATTGGAGGAGTAAGTTTTCACTTGAGCAGCTCGGCGTCTTATTATTACCTTTGTACCTATTTTACTCAGGACCGTAGCAACCTCTAAACGTAAATCAACTGATGACAACTGATTGCCCTCCGCAATCTTTTCTCTCCGAATTCTTTTGTATAGGAGACAAGAATTAGACATTGCAAAATCGAACTAGCCATCTTCTACTTCTCAACCATATTTTATAGCGGCCCATGATACTATCAATGAGCATCACCTATGTATGTGTGAAATATACCCGCTCATTACGTATGGTCTTTCAACGGTAATATATTTCCTGTTGGCTTTGTCATACCGTACTTGGGATTGGGGCGGGCCTGTCCATATTTGATCATTGTAACTCTCGGTGAATTAACGGATATAGATTGAAGCCACGAAGTCGAATCTATTGATAGAAAAATTGTTCAGGAAACTACATTACTTGTCGTTTTTAATTATATTTGTTCAAATGAGTTAAAAGATATCGCTATACGGGTATTTCTAACACTTCCTTTGTTCCCATGGCGGGTATTGCGTGGATAACTTGCAAAGCTGGAGTGTTTTCATACATACGTACGACATGACCTAGCCAACGCAGCCGCCGTCTTTTAATTTGCTGAACTATGTCAATGTCGTCCTATACC
This sequence comes from Bactrocera zonata, assembly GCA_037783105.1. Taxonomy (NCBI): domain Eukaryota; kingdom Metazoa; phylum Arthropoda; class Insecta; order Diptera; family Tephritidae; genus Bactrocera; species Bactrocera zonata. The sequence goes on along the minus strand of JBAWJQ010002819.1, from coordinate 293,741 downwards.
TCATATAGCTCATCGTTCCATCGAATGTGATATTTGGCGTAGCCAACACACAAAGGACCATACGAGGTATGATAATTAAGTAATGAGACTGATTCCATAAGAACCGTATATTTAGAAATTATTCTACAACTCTGCCATCCCATCCCCATCTGCGCATTCGCGTCAGTCATCACCGCGACTGGTCTCCCACTCCGCCCCTGGTCTTTCACGCTTTCACGCCCCTCCTTAAACTCTTTGTGGCATCGAAACACCTGGGCACGACTAAGAGCGCTATCACCATGCACTCTTACATTTGTAGCGTACGTTTCCGAAGCTGTTTTGCCCAATCTGGCGCAAAATTTTATCACGACGCGTTGCTCTTGATTTCGTTTTTCCATTTTCGTGACGAGCACTACAAACACACGTCTACTCAACGTGACGCAGCAAGCGAACTAAACAACTAAACAAGCCAGAGCGATGGTACATATATCAAGCCAGAGCGGTGGTACATATATCAATGGAGCGGGGAGGGATGCCAGAAAGGAGAAGGGAATTTCAAGGTCACAGGTTTACCACAAGCGCGGCAATAAAATCAGTCTCATTACTTAATTGTCAAACCTCGTAAATCTTCCGCAGGACCTTTCTCTTGAAAACTCGTAACGTCGACTCATCAGATGTTGTCATCCTTTGCACCATATAGCAGGACGGGAATAATCCTAAATTACGCAGCACCCATATGGCCGCCTGGATGCAGTGGCACGCAGATGAGGAAACTACAGACCTGTCAAAATACTGCACTCCGGACCGCGACGGGATGCCTTTTGATGTCTTCTATCGAACATCTACATAGTGAGACGCTTATGCTCCCAGTTAAGGAGCATAATGAACTCCTCTCCAGGCAGTTCCTGCAGGGATGTTTTCGCAGAAACCACCCCTGCAGTCACCTGCTTGGAGCGGAACCGCCTCCTAGGAGCATCAAAAGGTCCTTCTTGGACTACGTCGACGACATCGTACAGTACGTCGACCGGACTTCGGACGGAACGGACTTGCGACAGGCAGTGTCCGCCATTCACAGTGGAGCTACCAACACCTTTACCGACTCCCTTCCCGTGAATGCCGTTCTTGGAGTCAAACCACCACCTTCAGCAGACGAAGAGCTCCAGCTGCCGCGAGAAACGCGAGTGACCCTTGCGCAACTTCGTTCTGGATACTGTACCAGGTTAAACTCCTACCTATCCAGAATAGACCCTGACATACCTAATGTATGTCCTGCATGCAACGAGTCTCCGCATGACACTGACCACCTCTTTGCATGCCCTACAAACCCTACACATCTAACACCCCCCTCCCTCTGGTCCGACCCCGTCGAAACAGCGCGTTTCCTGGGCCTACCGTTAGATGACGTCGACGACAACACATATGACACTTGTCACCCTAACGAGGATTAATATTCCGTTACAACAACAACAACAACGGGAATAATGAATGACTTATAGAGTTGTTTGCTTTGCTTCCTTATCTAGTCTGGAGAAAGCAGAACTAACGGATGTTAAAGCCCATGATATTAACATCATCAGCATATGCCAGCAGCAGATTAAGTTCTGCAGCTCGAATTATTTTCTCCAGCAGCAGATTGAAGAAGCCGTACGATAAGGGGTCGCCTTGCCTGAAACCTCGTTTGGTATCGAACGGCTCGGAGGGGCCGTGAAAAGCAGCTTTGAAATCTACGAAGAGGTGATGCGTGTCGATTCCCTTTTTCAAGATTTGTCGTATAGTGAATATCTGGTCAGTTATTGATTTTTCAGGTCTAAAGCTACACTAATAAGGTCTAATCAGTTTGTTGATGATGGGTTTTAATCTTTCACACCATACGCTTGATAGAACCTTATACGCGATGTTGAGGAGGCTTATACCATGGTAGTTGACGCATATTGTGAGGTCTCCCTTTTTGTGGATTGGGCAGAGCGCACTTAAATTCCAATTGTTGGGCATACTTTCGTCCGACAATATTCTATAAAGAAACTGATGCATGATCCTTATCAGTTCTTCGCCGCCGTATTTAAATAGCTCGGCCAGCAATCCATCGGTCCTCGCCGCTTTGTTGTTCTTCAGACGGGTAATTGATATTCGAACTTCTTCATGGTTGGGCAATGGAACGTCTGCTCCATCGTTACCGATTGGGGAATCGGGTTCGCCTTCTCCTGGCGTTATACTTTCACTGCCATTCAGCAAGCCTTCCCGGCATTCCCTCCATATTTTAGTATACTCTGGGCATCGATTACTAGATCACCTATGGGGGTTCTACAAGAATGTACTCTGGTCTTGTGTTGTTTACATTAACTTAAAATATTCAGCCAAAAATGGTCGATTACAATTTACAATTATTATTCTTTTACCTTCTTGTAAGGGACATCATAGATTTTGCTTACTCAATAGCTATGTGATTCGTGATATTGGTGGCGTTAACTTCCCCACCTCTAAATCGAAACGTATCGTCTTCGAATACAAATTTTCGAGGTGATTAATTTTAATTGTCAATTTTTTTATCTCTTCTTTTCTTTTTAGCATTTTTATTTCAATTTTTATTTTAAAATATATAATTAATTTGTTTTTAAAAAACCAATTGTGCGTATAAACAATAGTGTATTAAGGGGGAGTCTGCTATAGAGGCCTTAAAAAAATCGAATTTGTTTTTTTTTTTCTTAAGTCTCTTTAAAAATAATCTAAGAATATGTCCCAAAGTTATAGATGGGAATTTGAAATATTTTCGAAACTAGAAGGGAAATAGTGGTCTAATGTCTAGCAGATATATTAGCGCGTTTACGAGGTGTGTTCAAAAAGTATCGCGAATTTTGTGTTTTTTCAAAAATTATTTATTTATTTATGAATATCTATTTTGTCCCTTCAAGGTAATCTCCACGAGATATTATACACTTGTGCCAACGGTTTTTCCAATCTTCGAAGCACTTCAAAAAATCATTTTTTTATCTTCTTCAGCTCCTCCTTCGATGCCGTCTTTATCTCGTCAGGAAAAGCGTAACGTCGTCCTTTCATGGGCCTCTTCAGTTTAGGGAACAAGAAAAAGTCACAGGGGGCCAGATCTGGGGAATACGGTGGCTGCGGCATCATTAGTGTGTTGTTATTGGCCAAAAAGTCGCGCACCAGCAACGATGTGTGTGAGCAGGGGCGTTATCGTGGTGCAAAAGCCAATTTTTGTTCTTCCACAAATCCGGGCGTTTCTGGCGGATTGCTTCGCGCAAATTGCGCATAACTTGCAGGTAATATTCCTTATTGACCGTTCTTCCCTGTGGCAAGAACTCATGATGCACCACGTCCCTGCAATCGAAGAAAACTGTCAGTTACGATTCCCGATACTTTTTGAACACACCTCGTAGTTGTGAATTTTCAATAAATAGGTCCCATATTGTAGATATCATGGCAAATTTATTGGTTTGTAAACACTGACTTCTTTCGATTTTCTTATCAAGTCGTATGAACTTCCCAATTTCGATAAAGTCGTTTCGACTCATTGTTTTCGAAAACAAGCGGGTCACAAATTTTTATTCTAAAAATATGAGATATCCAAATTTTCTGCCTCATATGCGCCACGAGCACACAACAAAGTAAATGAATGCATCTACTTTTTTGCGTTTAGTTCCCACTTAGTTCCTAGCACCCTTAAGGTAGTAGTCTGGTAACTTGGGTCAAAAAATCGAAATTTTTTTTTTCTTAATTTGAAATATACTGTGAAAATTTCAGACAGAAATTCGAAATATTTCGGAAGTTATAACGAGTTTCCTAGAGCGCTTCGGAGTTTTTGAACTTTAAACGCATTTTTCTCAAAACATTGTTTTTCTGGTCGGCCCGGGTCCTAACTTTTTTTCTACTGAACCGATTGCTTTCAAATTTTAACAGGCTGTTCTACACACTTATAGTTCTCGTCGCAACTAACGATAATTTTTTTCACTCCTAACTTTTTATTAGACACCCCTTTCTTTGCTAAAATAAAATGACTTTTTCTTTCAAAGTCCGCCATTTTGTTATTAACCCTTGAAATTTAACTTCAGTAATTCCGACCAGAATGACATGTATAAAGATTAAGAATAAACAAAAATATTTGATTTCAGATCATCCGGGCCACCCACGTACATTTTTTTTTTGAGGTTCCAACTTCGAGTGACAATAATAATAGTAATAAAGTATTAAATTTGAGACAGTCCCAAAATCTATTACATTTTACTATCCAGAGATGTTTTTACACTTGAATGAAAATAAATATGTATAGCAAATATTAAATTTTCTATAACATACTCAAAAAACATAATTACCGATAAAAAAATAAAAATATATGTTGACTTTGTTTCATAGTATTTACGAAATTTATGTATAATTGATTTATTTTTAACTCTTTCGTGTTTAAGTTGCTTATAAAATATAAAAAAATGACAATCGATTAATATCTATGATAATCTCAGTATATTCAAAATGGCAAAAGAGTTCTTTATAGTTTTTTGACTTGCTAACTATCAGGTCACAAATTTGAGACAATATTTTGAGACTAACGATAGAGACTGTTTAGTGAATAGTAACTAGGCACAAATTGAGACTTTACCTCAAAATAGTGACTAGAGACTGCTTTCAGAATCGCGCTATTAGTGTTAAATACTTGTGAGCTAGTCGCGAATTGCTTGTTGTTGTTTTCTATGAAGTCGTCACGGTCAGGTGTTCCTGAAATCCATTTCCAAACCATCCCCATTCTATTAATATCTTTTTTTATCCTTTAAGGATACCTTAATTTATTTTGAAAAATTGATGTTCTTTGATTAACTTACGGGTGGTTTTGTGAATGAAATACATATTTGCTTTTTGATGCTGCTTTAGTAAGAGCATTTGTTAAATCTGTAGGTGTTAAAGTGAAAAGTATTTGGTTTAGTAATAGTTATACAGTCACTTAGAGTTATAAAGTCCCTGCAAGTTATTTGAGTTTCGTATTCTGTCACCTGTGTGGCATTTGTCAATGTACTAAATTGGTTCTTTAATTGAGCTATTTTAGCTTTAGACTGGCCGTTTCGGCAGCCACTAATCTAGCTATCTCCTCTGGGGTGAAATTATCAACTGATATTTTTGAAAATTGATATATTATTTCGTCCACTTTAAAAATTTTTATACAATTTTATTTCAGTCTTTCTTTTTTAATACGAGCACTTGTAAGTTTCATTCATATCAGATTTACAATAACTCACAGTTATTAAGCTTAAAATATTTTATATTACTGGGATTATTTCCTATAAAATATTTTCTTATTTCCTTTTTATATATGTATTTAGCTCTTAAATATCCTTAAAATATTAGCTTAATACTTTTCGTTCTTCTCTTCGTTGCAGCTATCTTGGTTGGTGGTTTTTAACCCTTTGCACTCGGGACCTTTTTTGCGTTCCGCACCAGCAACTCGAAGCGTTTTGTAGCGTATTTGGGTAATTTCTTACCTCTAACTTAAAATTATTACATACATACATAAAGTAACTTAATAAACTTATAAAGTAAAACTTTTATATTTTAATATTAAATGCATTTTTACATATTTAAGATGATCATTTTTCAAACGTTATTCTTTGTAATTTTGACTTCTGACACCTCTCATTTCATCACTACTGCTGTTATTATCAATGTCTTGAAGCTCTCTGTGTAGAGCCGTAATTTCCTCGTTAAGCACCGTGAAATCAAATTTATCTTCACTTGAACTTAATTCGGTATTACGTTCCATGTTTTAGGGATCAAAAACTTTCAATTCATTAATCTCTATGTCATGACTGTCAGGTTCGAACTGATGGCGAAAAAGAGGCGGCTTTTTGGTTGCGGACTAATCCCAGATAAGAAAATCTTATCTCCAACTCCGTTTACACTTCATAGGAGTATATAGAAAGAGCGTAAGAACCCACGAAAAAAGTAAACGAAAACAGTTAGTCCCACGTATCGAGTTACCACAGCAAAGCAAGTGGTGAGCGATAGTCACCTCCCGACTTGCGACAGCACACCTCATGGTAAATGAGAGTCACCTCTCGAGTGCAAAGGGTTAAAAAGAAATCATATCACTCTTATTGGAAAACCCCGTACATATAATTTTATATTTTTGTTTATGTATGCACATTTTTATTAACCCAACATATGCATGTTCAAAGATATGTGGAGATATTAAGACCACACATTCAATATTAAAACGATTTTATTGACAAGGTCAGAAAAGACGTGTTTTCTCGCTGGCGTCTGTACAAAAAGTGACGCTACTTAAAACTGTACCTTAAGAATTAGGAATTCAGTTTCAACTGTGAATTTCCAAGAATGTACGGAAAATGTAATAATAGAATAACTGACAGAGAATGAGATAATAAATAACTTACAGAGAACGAAATGATAGAATAACTGGCAACAGTGCTGCCAGATGTGATAAATCTTGTCTGTGTGCCCACAGTACTCCCCCTCAAATAAAGTCCTGCTGGACTTTTAAAGGTTGAGTTCCTTTACTAGATCCTAGTCCGGGTGCTTGGTTGTGAGTTGTCTGTTAACTCAATGTATGCTGGCTTCAGCACGTCGATTGAGACTGTTTTGTCTGCCCCATTGATCCTGATGATGTAGGTTTTGTCGTTTACACACTGGATGACTACAGGGGGCCAGTGTATGGTTGTTCCAGAGGCTTCTTGATGGAGTCTACTCTCTTGAAGACGTGGGTGCACGTGTCAAGGTTTTTGAGTAGGAACAGCTTGTGTTTGGTGTGATGAGCTGTTGATGTTGGCCTGATTGCTTGGATGATTTGCCTGTATTTCACCTGGTGTGCTTGATGCAACAAAGAAATCACCGGGTAAACGCAGTGTAGTCCCGAAAAGCATTTGAGCAGGAGATGCTTTCAGATCTGGTTTGTATGCGGTTCGGAGTCCTAGTAGAACTGACGGTAGCATGTCCGGCCAAGGTGTCTCATTGTTGCACATGAGAGCCGCCTTGAGTGTGCGCTGCCAACGTTCCATCAGACCATTCGATTGAGGATGATATGGTGTCGTTCTGATACGATGAATGCCCAGCATTCGTGAGAGTGAGGTGAATAGTGCTGACTCGAACTGCAGACCTTGATCAGTGGTGATTGTCAACGGTGTACCAAATTGACAAATCCACTGAGTGTAAAAGGCGTGTGCAACTGTCGCAGCTGTCATGTTGTTGAGTGGTATGGCGTGTGGCCATCTGCTGAAGCGGTCAATGATCGTCAGACAGTAGCGAAGGTCCTTGACTCTGGGCAGCTCTATGTGATCCAGGTGGACGTGCTCGAAGCGATTGTCTGGTACGTCAAAGTGGTTTGGTGTGGTGCGATTGTGACGATGGACCTTGGAACGTTGACATGGTATGCAGTGTCTGGACCAGAGGAGTGCGTCTTTTCTAATACCTGGCCAGACGAATCTTCCGGTGAGTTCCTTGACTGTGGCCCTGCCACTAGGATGAGAAAGACCATGGATGATGTCAAAGGCCTGGTGTCTGAGTGGCTGTGGAAGATAAGGTCGCACAGTATTATTGGTCACATCACATAGTATATCATGACCTTCTATGTTTAGCAGGTGCAGCTTGAGAGATGTGTTGGATTGGACATCATCAAGCTGGTCATCCTGGAGTTGTGCCAGCGCAATGGTCTCAGCATCAAGTTTGGTTGGCATGGTTATGGCATTAATTCTCGAAAGCGCATCAGCTACGACATTTTCTGTGCCCTTGGTATGGAAAATCTGAGTTGAGAACTGTGAAATGTAGTCCAAGTGACGTAGTTGGCGAGGTGATGCCTTGTCAGCACGTTGAGAAAATGCGTAGATGATTGGCTTGTGGTCGGTGAAGATGCTGAAGTTTCTTCCCTCAAGAATGTGCTTGAAAAACTTGATGGCGGCAAAGATGGCTAGAAGTTCACGATCGTACGTGGAGTATCTGGTCTCTGCTGGACTGAGCTTGCGGGAGAAAAAGGCCAGTGGTTGCCATGAGTCGCTGTTCAAGGACGCCCCCAATGGCTGTATTCGAGGCGACGTAGATCGCTGACGGTAGATCGCTGACGGTTTCTGGCTTTGGGTAATCGGCGATTGCTTGCGTGCGTTCGGCGGGCGGAGTGTAGCCGTCTTTGTTGATGGTGTACCCCAGGTAGATGACTTCAGACTTGCCAAACTGGCACTTCTTTAGATTGATGGTGAGATGATGTGCACGCAGGACTTCAAAGATGGTGGTGAGATGTCGTAGGTGCTGTTCGTGGGACTGAGAATAGACAATCAGATCATCTATGAAGCAGCCCACGAAGTCTAAATCTCTGAGGATGTTGTCCATATGTCTTTGAAAAGTCTGCGTGGCGTTGCGTAGTCCGGGTGGCATACCCAGAAATTCGAAAAGTCCAAAAGGAGTGGTTACAGCTGTCTTGGCAATGTCTGACTTGGCCATGGGTATCTGGTGGTAAGCCCTGACTAAGTCGATGGTGGAGAAAACGGTGGATCCCCATGTCATCCCCATGAGGGACTGGATATCGATCTGGAACTGTATTTGCGTTTAGTTTTCGATAGTCACCTATGGTGCGCCATCCACCAGTTTTCTTTGGCACCATATGGATAGGGCTGGTCCATGGGCTGCTCGATGGACGGATCACGCTATGATGTAGCAGGAGGTCAAAGTAATCTTTAGCTATTTGTAGTTTCTCGCCGGTGAGACGTCGTGGGCGCTCAAATACTGGTGGCCCAGTTGTCTCAATGTGATGAGCGACTTGACTGTCAGTGGCTGTGACAGGATTGGTGCTGGGATGAGTTATGTCTAAGAATTGGTTGAGTAATTGCAGGTATTTGGCGTCATGTGCACCAGGACAGATTGAGCCATCGATTGTTGAAATGCTTTGTACCGTGGCCTCAGATAGTGTGCCCTGAGTTGTGCATGACCAGGTTGTATCCATAAGACATCGTCCTTTGAGATCTAGAAGCAATGCAAAGTGGACCAGGAAGTCTGCACCGAGAATGGCTGACTTAACATCTGCAATTATAAAAGACCAATTAAATGTACGGCGAAGATTGAAATCAAGGGTGATGACTTTTCGACCGTAGGTTCGGATAACGGTCCCGTTGGCTGCGAAGAGAGTCAGATCATCTTCTTTGAGCGTGTGAGTGATGGCAGACTTTGGCATGAGAGAGATCACTGATCCAAAATCGACAAGAAATCTCATGTTTGTTGTGCGATCATGAATGTGAAGGCGATGCTCTCTGGTTGGTGGTGTGTTAGCCTCTATGCTGTCGCCGGCCGCCTGGATGGTCGACAGCGAAGTTAGTTTTCCGCCGATGAGTCGAAGGTGCAAGGACGCTTGCACTTTTTGGCTCTTCTTCTTCTTCTTCTTCTTGTCTGAGGCTGGCTCTTCCTTCGATGATGACTGCTGGAAACGGCCAGATGCAGGTTGGGGTCGGTCTCGAGTAATTCCCCGCTCCTTGATACAGGTCACTAGATCGGCTATGGCAAGTTTAAGGCCTGACAAGTCCTTGGCATGCTGGTGAGGAGAGAATTTTCGAATTTGTCGCCCCTGTGTGCTGCCTGGGCAGGCTGGTGATGTGTAGCCATAACGGAATGGCCAGCCTGGATTTCCATTAGCTCGTCTGCAACTTCAGCAAGCTCATCTGGAGGGGCATCTCTGAGCAGTTTGAGACACCGGCTGGTTGATGGTGGTAATAATGTAAACCATTTTATACGCAGTAAGTCCTCTGAGGCCCTGTCGCCCATGAGAATTCTGAGCTGGCGCAGGAGCTGGCTAGGTTTTTTATCATCGAGTTGAACCTCCGTAAGCGCTCGGTGAAGCTGGCGGTCGATGGATTCTGAAAACCGCTTCAATATCTCGTCCTTCAGCTTCGCGTACTTGTCGGTCTCTGGTGAATTCTGCAGGAAGTCCGCTAGCTGTAACATTGAATCAGTGTCCAAAGCACTAACGACTTGATTGTAACGTGATGCGTCATTTGTGATACGGGCCACCTGTAGTGCTGCTTCAACCTGAACAAAGCACAAACGAGGCTGGATGGACCAGAACGGCGGAAGTTTGCAACAGGACACAGCTACAATTGATGCAGTGTTCTGGGCTTCATCGGCGGCACCGATGGTCAGAGTCGGGTCGTTTGTGGTCAAGTGCGAGAAGATTGGTGTCAAGCCGTTTGGATTACCCGTCGACGTGTTTGGCGAGTTACAATTCACTGATTTGTTTGGCGTATGCTCCAATGGCATGTCAATGAATCGATTGAGAGCACGTGGTCACTGGTTTGCACAAATTTTAGACACTGAAGAACCAGATATTGCAACGAGCGTGAATCTGCAATTAATATTAGCGGTTGCACTCATTTGTACTTTAACGCGTGGAGAGACAAAGTTTAATCCAATTTGATCACGTCGGATTCCAATTCGATCACGTCGGGTCCAATTTGATCAGGTCGGGGTCAGCAATTATGTGGAGATATTAAGACCACACATTTAATATTAAAACGATTTTATTGACGAGATCAGAAAAGACGTGTTTTCTCGCTGGCGTCTGTAGAAAAAGTGACGCTACTTAAAACTGTAACTTAAGAATTAGGAATTCAGTTTCAACTGTGAGTTTCCAAGAATGTACAGAAAATGAAATAATAGAATAACTGACAGAGAATGAGATAATAAATAACTGACAGAGAATGAAATGATAGAATAACTGGCAACAGTGCTGCCAGATGTGATACATCTTGTCTGTGTGCCCACAGATATATGAACAGTTTTAAGACAAAACAAGCTTAGGAGGCGCGCAGAATTTGGCCTTTGTTTAGGGCGGCAAATTGTCTCAGGCCGACCCTACTTATCCCACATTTTCAACATGTTGGATGGAGTGTCAACGAGCCTTCCAAGGAATATCTTTGTACGAAGGCAATTTACAGTTAGGTATTTTATTTGCATATATGTTTCGTTCAATTTCGTCAGTAGTTGTCGAATCTTAAACATTTTATCCGAGTTGGGATGCTCGCTAGGAAGCATCTTAGAATTGTAATTTCAACTTTTCAAAATTGTTCGCTGACATTGTTTCCTGTATGAAAGGTGTTGCAATTTTTAATTCAAATATTTCATCACTCTGGGAAGATGTACCAAAGACATTTATCAATTACTCCAATAAATTGCTGGATGTTGATTTCAAACACATGAAAATTCCTAGCTAGGATCCCTTTGTATAATGTAAGGTTTGCTCACTGATATTAAGGGAAAATTCTTAGGGAAATATTAAAAAAAATAAACTGGATGGGCGTTTCGCAATTCAAAACCTTAACGTAAGAGTAAAGCCAATATCAAGTATGCATATGTAAAAATGAACTCCACCTTAAAACAAAGGTTTTCGGCTTCTTACTAGTAATGTCACATCAAATAAAAATTAGCAATCTTCTTTTTTTACTGTATTGTGTGTTCGGAAGGAGGTTGTAACATTGCTGTTACTTTATGTAAAAAATACTCTATTTAATTTAGTGTGGTCTTTGAAATTAGAAAGGGAAACATACCATATGTACACAAATATGAAAATAGTTAATTGGTGTAAAAAATTAATATATGCATGCAAAAATTACATATTTACATACATTTCTGTCAACTCTATTATACGGTATTATATTAATTTATTTATTATTATTATTTATTATAATTGAAATTACAATAAATGTGAAAAAACTCTAGCTAGGGCTATCGGTTACATTTGGTTAAATAATATATAATTTATGAATATTTAAAAATTTTAAATAATTGAAAATATTTTTGACATTGTCTTCGTTTGGGATGTTTGGTATGGATATGGGAACCCAAGAATGATAGAAACAAGATTGCGCAATGACGAGTTCAAATTTTGTTCGTTCTGCGCATCTACGTCACGGTTTACCAACGTACAATCAGCTGAATTTCAGTTGCTTGTTTTTCTTTGCAGTAAGAATCAATTTTGTATTGCAGGTATACAAAAACATGAATATAATCAAAAGTTAACATCAATATAAGCGAATATTAATAAAAAAATTTCAATATAAGTGAATACATTATTTTATAGTGAACATTTACCTACATATTAATTTCATTGTATTTCCGTTGTATTATTTAATTTTATCTCTTTGCTGTGTTTGTTTCAACACTACATTTATGCAAATAAAAATATTGAATATTTTGTGACCAACTATCAATTTATTGTCTTATTTAATTTTCTTTTTACATTCTAGCCCTGAAAAACAATTATTTTCTTTGGTGTTACAATTTACAAAATTACTTAAATCTAAGTACTTCTGGACGTAATTTTTACATAGTATGTATATGCAAATATGTAAGGACTACGAATTGAGGGCATGCACCTGGAATGTCCGGTCCCCTAATTGGGAAGGTGCCGCTGCCCAGCTGGTTGATGTTCTCGTGAAAATAAAGGCTGACATCACCGCCGTCCAAGAAATTCGATGGACGGGGCAAGGACAAAGACAAGTACATAGGTCCTTGTGGTATTTACTACAGTGGCCATATAAAGGAGCGCAAGTTTGGTGTGGGATTCGTGGTGGGAGAGAGACTCCGTCGCCGAGTACTATCATTCACTCCTGTGAATGAACGTCTAGTCACAATCAAAGCGAGGTTCTTCAACATATCGCTGATTTGCGCCCACGCCCCGACGGAAGAGAAGGACGATGTGACCAAAGATGCCTTCTATGAGCGCTTGGAGCACACCTATGAGCGCTGCCCCCGCCACGATGTCAAAATTGTGCTTGGCGACTTTAACGCCAGGGTAGGCAAAGAAGGTATCTTTGTACGACGGTCGGTAAATTCAGCCTTCACGAGGAAACATCCCCAAACGGGTTGAGGCTGATCGACTTCGCCGGGGCCCGAAATATAGTTATCTGTGGCACTAGATTCCAGCACAAGAAAATACATCAAGCTACCTGGCTGTCTCCGGATCAAAAGCCACCAACCAGATCGGTCATGTTGTGATAGATGGAAGACACGTCTCCAGAGTTCTAGATGTGCGTACGCTCCGAGGTCCTAGCATCGAATCGGGCAACAATCTTGTTGCAGCCAAGATTCGCACCCCCTCTGTGCAGCAAAAAACGCACGCCAACAAACACAAGGAAGGTTCGACGTCGAGAAGCTGCAATCATAACAGACGGCCGAACGATTTTCTACTCGGCTTGCACTCCTGCTCTCTGAGAGCACTCGTCAACAACTACAAATAGTACTATAAAGGTACTGTGGGACGGCATTTCAAACTCCTCACGTACAGCTGCAACCGAAACCATTGGTTATCGGAAAGTGCAAAAGAACATCTGGTACGACGAGGATTGCCGTGTCGCAGCGGAGAGAAAATAGGCTGCCTACCTCGCAACGTTGCGATCGACCACGACACGAGCGGGATGGGATAGATACCGAGAGTTGATGAGGGAAGCGAGACGCATTTGCAGAAAGAAAAAGGAAGAGGCCGAAATGCGTGAGTATGAAGAGCTTGATAAGCTGGCCGACAGGGGTAATGCTCGAAAATTCTACGAAAAAATGCAGCGGCTTACAGAAGGTTTCAAGACCGGAGCATACTCTTGTAGAACCCCCAGAGGTGATCTAGTCACCGATGTCCAGAACATACTTTAATTATGGAGGGAACACTTCTCCAGCCTGCTGAATGGCAGTGAACGCACAACGCCAGGAGAAAGCGAACCCGATTCCCAATCGATGACGATGGAGCAGACGTTCCATTGCCCGACCATGAAGAGGTTCGAATAGCAATTGCCCGCCTGAAGAACAACAAAGCGGCAAGGGCCGATGGATTGCCGGCCGAGCTATTCAAACACGGCGGCGAAGAACTGGTAAGGAGCATGCATCAGCTTCTTTGTAAAATATGGTCGGACGAAAGTATGCCCAACGATTGGAATTTAAGTGTACTATGCCCAATCCATAAAACAGGAGACCCCACAATCTGCGCCAACTACCGTGGGATTAGCCTCCTCAACATCGCATGTAAGGTTCTATCGAGCGTATTGTGTGAAAGATTAAAGCCCGCCGTCAACAAACTGATTGGACCTTATCAGTGTGGCTTTAGACCTGGCAATTCAACAACCGACCAGATATTCACCATGTGCCAAATCTTGGAAAAGACCTGTGAAAGGAGAATTGACACACACCACCTCTTCGTCGATTTCAAAGTTGCTTTCGACAGCACGAAAAGGAGCTGCCTCTATGCCGCGATGTCTGAGCCGTTCGATACCAAACGAGGTTTCAGACAAGGCGACTCCCTATCGTACGACTTTTTCAATCTGCTGCTGGAGAAAATTATTCGAGCTGCAGAACTGAATCTAGCAGGTACAATCTCTTATAAGAGTGTACAGCTGCTAGCGTATGCCGATGATATTGATATGAGCGGCCTCAACACCCGCGCGTTCTGCTTTCTCCAGACTGAACAAGGAAGCAACGCAAATGGCTCTGGCAGTGAACGAGAGCAAGACGAAATATCTCCTGTCATCAAACAAACAGTCGTCGCACTCGCGACTTGGCTCCCACGTCACTGTTGACAGTCATAACTTTGAAGTTGTAGATAATTTCGTCTATCTTGGAACCAGCGTAAACACCACCACCTGAAGAGTAAAGTCCTCTCTCGACGAACAAAAGCCAAACTCTATAAGTCGCTCATAATTCCCGTCCTGCTATATGGTGTAGAGGCTTGGACGATGACAACAACCGATGAGTCGCCGTTACGAGTTTTCGAGAGAAAGGTTCTGCGAAAGATTTATGGTCCTTTGCGCGTTGGCCACGGCGAATATCGCATTCGATGGAACGATGAGCTGTACGAGATATACGACGCCATTGATATAGTGCAGCGAATTAAAAGACAGCGGCTACGCTGGCTGGGTCATGTTGTTCGGACGAAACACTCCAGCTCTGAAAGTATTCGACGCAATATCCGCCGGGGGAAGCAGAGGAAGAGGAAGACCTCCACCCCGTTGGAAGGACCAAGTGGAGAAGGACCTGGCTTCGCTTGGAATATCCAATTGGCGCCACGTAGCGAAGAGAAGAAACGACTGGCGCGCTGTTGTTGACTCGGCTATAATCGCGTAAGCGGTGTCTACGCCAGTAAAGAAGAAGAAGATGTATATGCAAATCAGTACCATTTAAGTCATCAAATACTGCTTGCAAGGCTCTCATATACTCCATCAACATATCTGTTGGTTTTGAGAGTCCTCCTTTAGATAGCTGATCCACCCAAGTATAAGGCGAATAGGCACAAATTTCGGGGTTGTCCTTACCAAGCTTGTGGCAGATGTACCCTGCCAAATTTTCAAGCCCGTCGTTGTTGAGAATCTTCAAGTCATCATTTTTTTCAATTGGGTCAGCGGAATTTAGATGAACTGACACACGTTGAAAAATATTACCTGCAAAAATATAATAAACATACATACATGCGTATAAATAAATGGAATAAATTGTTAGTTAAGATTATTATTACAATTAGGATAAGAAACAGTGGTTAGTATGCAAAAACTTAGTTTGTATGTAAGTACATATTTGCATTTGTTAACATCAATACATTTTTATATAAGAATGTTTTCTGTAGTTTTAGGTTTATAATACTATGTACGTTTAATATTTTGATAATTACCGGTTAGAGATAAGTAATTCCCTTTCAAATCTGGGGTGTTGTCGACTTCTACATTTCCTTCATCTGTAATCGGTCCTTCGTTGTGACCA
This sequence comes from Bactrocera zonata, assembly GCA_037783105.1. Taxonomy (NCBI): domain Eukaryota; kingdom Metazoa; phylum Arthropoda; class Insecta; order Diptera; family Tephritidae; genus Bactrocera; species Bactrocera zonata. Next base: position 278,033 of record JBAWJQ010002819.1, on the reverse strand, counting down.
GGTATATAGGAACGTAGCCTATACTTGAACTCCTTCCTGTCAGGGTGATCGTGAAGACCGCCTTTTAACCTGATTACGCCAAACAAATTTTCTAAAACGTCCTGGTCTAAACGAGACTCCATCCTTTTCTGCCGTTCGTTAGCCTCTGCAGAGGTTAATCTGGTTAACGGGAGCAAAGCGCTAGGTAGCAACTTCGTTAGAAAAGTAAAATTGATGTAATCAAAATGCTATAATTACCCATTTCAAACTGCAAATTTCTTTCGAAGGCTTCTGGCGCGAAGTGCACAAAAATGAACCCACTGTTTTAGTACTGTTTTATCCTAAGGGAAATGGAAAAATCTCCATTTCGTAGCACTATTTTTAACATTTTTATTATTGCATCCGAGCACTGCGCAACTCATTTTAAAAAATATAAAATTTTACAATTAATACTACACGGGAAAATACAATTCGAATTCACATTCAAAGGCGCGGGTGAATAATAAGTCAACCGTGACGGAAGCAAGAACAGCTGACTGAAAACAAACATGCGCATTGCGTAATCTCTTTCTCTATCATTCTTAATGGGAACCGTATTCATGTCCTGACTTGTTAGTAAGGCAATAAATATAAACTGGTATAACAAATTTACATTTTTATACTCTTGTAACCAGTTGCTAGAGTATTATAGTTTTGTATCACCTAAAACTAAGCGAGATAGATATAGGGTTATGTACAAGTATATAAATGATCAGGATGACGATAAAAGTTGAAATCCGGTTGACTGTCTGCCCGTCCAACCGTCCGTGCAAGCTGTAACATGAGTAAAAATATGAGAAATCTCGATGAAACTTGGTCCTCCTTAGTACAAAAAAAAATTCGAGTTCGTAGATGGGCGTAATCGGAATTGGACCTCTGCCACGCCCACAAATCACCCTGAAAACATATAAAGTACCATAACCAAGCGCTAAATTAAGATATAAAGCTGTAATTTGGTACAGAGGATCGCAGTAGCAAAGGAACCTGTTGGCAAAAATTATGAAAAAATGGGCGTGGTCCCGTCCTCTCACAAATTTTATGTACATACCTCTTTAACCACTTAAGCATCAAAACCCAAATTTGCAAAATCAAATCTTATAAGAACTTCTACCGACAGTGCGAAATGGAAAATATCTCCATTCACTTCCCATATAACGGTACTGTTAAAAACTACTAAAAAGCGATAAATCAATAACTAAATACGCCAGAGCGGCCGAGATAGTATGACAAGGCTTTATGAGAGCTGGTTTAAAAATTACACGATGGGCGTTGCATCCCTTTTATTTGGTGAAATCCCATATCTTGGGACCCGACTTCGACAAAATTTAGTACGTGGCATTCTTCTTACGTTCTTATGTTACATTATTAAAATGAACGATATCGGACAACAATCACGCCTACTTCCCATATAGCACAATTTTAAATTCCACTTGATTCGTTCAGTTTCCAGTACACAAATCAAGAAGCAAATCATATATCGGGATAAAACTTTGCACGAGTAATGTGTTTAGTCTGTGCCATCTTATGACTAAAAGTTTAAATCCAATAAAAACTGTTCAAGTCCGTAGGTACCGAATATTTAGATCCCGGTAACTATAGTTGACTTTTGATCGAAAATATCGGTCAATGTGTGATATATATAACTGAAATTAAAGGATAATTCTTCTCTTAAAATGGTAGGTCTGTATGTCAAAAATTGGTTGAATCGGACCGATACTTCCCTTAGCCCCCTTTTACTTAATATAAAGAAGTTCGAGGTGTCTTTGTACCGCATATATCGGCCAATATGTGAGATATCCCAATGAAAATAAGAGAGCGCGTTTTATTCATCAGCGTTTCTTTGTGCCGAAAATAGATAAATTTGAACGAAAACTTGGCCTAGCAACTATATAACTAGTATCAGGATTTTCGAACATCCGGCTGACTTTACTCTATATGATTGGTTTTGCACCTTAAAGTAGTTCCCTAACTTTAGTTCTGGTAAGTTGCAAGAATATGACATGTTCGGTTACACTCGAACTTAGCCCTTTCATGTTTATGTTATGTTATTACGTTTTTGTTTTACATAATGAGGTGAAACAAGAACGCTAACGTGTACTTGTGGCTTTTGAATTCAGCTATTTATATACTAGTACAACACCTCTGGAGAGCCTGTATGTGAATCCAGTTTTACAAACAACTCTTGGCTATTAACTTTCACACAGCATACATATGTATAATTAAGTAGATAACTGTTTATTCTAATCTTAATTTTGTCGAAATTATTCCACAACTCTATTTAGTATATTATAATACTACTTGGGTTGTAAGCATGCTCTTTTAGCTTCGTTATCCTATATATTTATATTTATGAATAGCTTAAATTTTTTGCAGCTGCAGAGTTTATTTGGATGAGAAATGGTTACTCATAATTTTTTGCATTTGCATTAAAAAATATTTTATGAGAGAAATGAGCACTGCAATTATTGTGTATATTTGAGTCCTTAGCACCCAATCCGCCATTTACTGAAAATTTCGATCAGCGAGTTCGATAATTTTTACGAATTATAATAATGTTCACTGCAAAATATCCTAGAGAAAAAATTATCCTTATCGGAAAAATTGCGGTAGGTAAATTCACGCGAACACACATTTTCCGACATTATTATTTATTTATTAGCAAACTACGGGATTCAGTAGCAAGAACTGCAATTATTTGACAGACTCGATTTTAATTTATATTTTATTCGAGTGTTGTTGAAGATTCTCCAGTAACAACGCGACAGAAATTCAGTTTTTCATAAAAGTGTTGCGAAAATTTCCAGCTTATACGGCATACTGGTACGACTTCTGAGTCACGAATATTTTGTTTGAAAATTGGATATTTTAACTCACCTTAAGGATATCCTTCCAACTGTAAGTTCACAAAATTGCCTTGGCCCTTTGGTGAATCAACTTATTTTTCGAAACACCGAGCACAACATACTTGGCACACGAAAAACTTCAAACAAAGGGAATATTGGAACAAGCAAATAACTGCACCAATATTGTGACTCTGTTGTTTTTCTGCAGATACTCAGAAACGATGTAATTTACTTTCTGTGATTGATTTTTATAATGTAACTAGAGAACTCGTCCACGCTTTACTGTGGCTGACACATACTCGTAGATAATACTACTAAATACAGTTGAATTTGGGCTCTGCACGAGAGAAATCAACCGGTGAATAAGATTTGCTAAGTTGGAAAGCGAAAGCTCTGTGCAAAGTGGGTGTATCGCAAATTCGTAATCTAACAAAAACAACGAATTGCTGATTAGGGTAAGTGTTTAAGTGCTATTTAATCGTAATAACATCGAATATTTGCGTTGGTGTGTGGCAATAGAAACATGTCTCCAACATTCCACACTGGAGTCCAATCGACAGTCGTTCTAATGGACTGCAAATGACGAACCGGTTCTTAAGCATGGAAAGACGAAAAACTCGACTGACATCACTCTTTTGGGATGTACATACATGCTATAATATTATCGACTGATCACTGAGCCAGTTGTAATCCATTTCACTGCGTATTTGGTTACAGTTCTATTCTACTACCCCAAATATTTAGCAATTGTATCAATTTTCGTTTCCGATAAAATATTCCTCGCTAGAGAGCTCTGATAATGAACGCGTCCGATCGCTGCTAAATTCAAAGCGATATAAGAAGAACCTCTACCTCCGTCGCGCTATTTATAGGCACGCTCCCGCCATTCCGGCGGCCGGTACATTAGTTTGAAAAATCTCGTGGGGTTCAACCTGAGTTTGCAATGTAAACGGAAAAAATGTGATTATTTACAACATCACATTAGAAACCTCAAAAATAACAGTACTTCTCCACTATTTAATGAATGTTATTATACCTATAAAACTTTCTCTTCATGTGCTCTATCTATTAAAAAAAACCATGAAAATTCGTTGCGTAGTTTTAAAGATTTAAGCATACATAGGGATATAGGGACAGAGAAAGCGACTTAGTTTTATACTATGTAGTGAAGTGGAGGAATCGATAGAATTTCTGTCCAACATATTGCGAAAGGTAAACAGGATTGGGCTCCCTAGATGCCACATTTCTGAGTTTCAATCAAAAAGACAAACATTCGAAATAACACTCTTACACTGGTTGCAAAGAAATATGAAAATTTTTACACTTTGAATTTTTTCCTGTTGGACAATTTGTTTGTCACTCTATATTTTTCAATATATTTTTTGAAATTTCATAAATTGCGTTTTTTTTTGATAATTTTTCGAATGCATCAACATTGAAACTATTGTACATGGATATACATACATATGTACATAGTATATACATATTATGGCAGTACATACATACATATGTGCATGCTATGGCAAAGTTAACCAAAAACAGGTCTTTCATTAAATCAATTGCTCTCGTTTGGGAGTAATTTTTCCAAAAAAAAAAAAACAAAAGGCAATTGAACTATATTTTGATTAAATTTCTGATTCTTCGATTACAAATGCAATTTCTGCTAATTCAGATTCTTTTTGCGATTGTCATAAAGACAGTTGTGGTGATAAATTAAATTCGATTTATTTTCCTTTCGTTTTGAAATAGAATACACTAAAGTTTAACCATATCATCTTACGAGGTTTGTACCAAAACTATCGCGAATATTGAATTTTCGTAAGCTACATGTATTTCATGTTTTTTTCGTTACATTATGTACTCACAACCCTTTCTTATGTTGACAAGGTCGGACATTTTGAATGTTTAGTTAATTTGTGACAGCGTTTTGCTTGGACACGTCTTGCGACTTAGATTTTTGCTTCTACCAAAATATAGTTCGAAGAATCTTTATAAAATTTTGTGTAAAAAACAAAATTAAGTTTGCGGATGCATTCCGAATGTCGACTGTGCCTAATAGTAAAGCCGTCTTGGTCAAAAGTAAAGTTTATCGGTGGTATCAAATGTTCTAATAGGGTCGAGGAAATACGGCTTTTTGACTTGTGAGTGCATCGTTGGTTATGCGCGAATATTTGGCCAAAAAAAAATACATTATTCGACATATTCTGTCTTTATGTTTTAATTTATCAATGCTAGGGATAAAATCTTAGCGCAATCGATATAGTATGTGAACGCTTTAACGCTCGAAAACAAAAATTATGTCTTAAATTAAGTATATATGGTATAAGTATATTTTATACCATAAAATTTTGTATTGTAATGCCTATACAACAAACAAAGCTAAGAACTTCTGTTTTATTAACACTTTTTCTTTGAACACACACCCTAATGTATAAAAATACATTTTAAAGCTTGTGAAGCAGAAATGCTCTGTTGCATTTGCTGCAGACTTTATGAATGAAATGCAACCTATGTACATGCGGCGCAAAAATGCCACTTTATTCAATGACATGGAGCGAGTAGTTTGCGATATTTGCCAATACATTCACATAACGCGAAACTGTGCACACATAGTATGTACATATAAATATCGTAAGCCTGGCTGATCTGTTTTGAGTTAGAGAAAACAAAACATTGTTTTAACAGTAGAGGCAAAATTTATAGTACAATAAAACTAATTTAAAATTGGAAATAAGACTTAATATCCAAATAATTGACTTAAAACGACTTAAGATTGTATCCAAAAAGATCAACTAAAGTAAAATATTATTTCGATGGGAAACAGGAACTTCATTCATGCAAAACAAGTAATCTTCTCAACAGAATATACTTATGTACATATGTATATGTAAATAAGTATATGCACAAGTAAATAAGAGTTTGCATATTATTTTAATCTCACAAACAAATAATTAAAACTAAAAAATAATTAGGCATTTTGCTCTAAAAAATGAGACAGCAGCTAATCACACCACATCAACAGAGAGAAAAAGGTTCATTTCAAATTAATGCAACGCAAACACGCATACATGAGCAGCCCCTCGATTTTGCTTTTGTTAGGCAGTGAATTGAAGTAGATATAATATATGAATGTACTACGTAAATATCGCTGTAAAGTGTGTACAATACGTGTGCTTGGCCTGAGACTTTAGGTAACTTACCGTCTCAGTTGGTTCGTATTGCACTTGGGCGACCATATCGACAGGCAATTTTCTTATAAATAACGGCAAGTTCAATTCATACGAGTTAGTTTGTTTTTGGCAGCAGTGGCAGTCTTGATTTCAATTAGGTTTTCATTTCTGCTTATATGTGATATATGTATGTATGTGCATTTTTTGTGGAGCTTGGTTTCGGTACAACGGCTTTGTATGGCGGCAAATCGAAAATTTCAAAAACGTTTACGTTGCATGCAAAACGAATTTATGATCGTATAAAAAAGTAGTACCTAACTTAAGGAAGTGTGAAGTGAAAAAGTGTTGCAAAAATTTATAATTATAAATACTTAAATATACAAACACAAATACGTAGCAGATAGAGCATAGTGAGACGAAATATAAAATTTTTAATTTCTCAAACTACAAAAATTATCTTTTTGTATACAAAGTAAGTTGATTAATACAGTCCATATGCATTGTACATACATATGTACATACGCTAACGATTTTCGACATATTTTAAAACATATTAATAAAACCGTAGTTTTGTTTTTATTATTTGTTTAAACTATTTTAGGAAACGGTGAAGCGAAAAAAATCATATTTAGCCCTTTAACTTTTTAAAATTAACAAATTTTTAATTTGTTCGCCCTATGGCCACTAACAAAAGTATGTATTCGCTTAATCTCGCAATGATTTACCGTTACATTTCTAAGTATAGATTCGGATTCATATTAAGCAGTAAGTCTTTGTGATTAATTGTAAGTGCAGTACAAAATAGGGAAAAGTTCTGAAATTTCTTCAGACGTGCGAAAAATCGGGATTGATTTTAAATCAAAAGAAAAATCTCTTCGGCAAATTGCGGAAACCGTAAAATTATCGAAGGCTTAAGTTCAAATAATAATTAAAAATTATAAAAAGAGTGGTTTTTACTTAAGTAAGTCGCGATCAGGACGCCCACCTAAGATAGACGGACGAATGCAGCGGCGAATCGAAGGCTAAAGTTCAAATAATAATTAAAAATTATAAAAAGAGTGGTTTTTACTTAAGTAAGTCGCGATCAGGACGCCCACCTAAGATAGACGGACGAATGCAGCGGCGAATCGTACGGAAAATAAAAGAAGACCTACGACAGACTTCTGTAAAAATAGCAAAAAATTGGAAAAATATTATGGAATATCAGTTAATGCAAAACTATAAGCCGCAGTCTAAAACAAATTGACTTGTTCGTCAGAGTGACTAGAAAAAAAACCATTACTTGGGAATGTAAACAGAACCAAAAGTTTTGCCCACGCAGAAAACCTACATTTTGGGAATACATAGTGTTCACTGATGAATGTAAGTTCAATATTTTTAAAGGTGATGGACACCCAAAAGTTTGGCGTAAAACGAAAACCGCACTTGATCCCAAAAATGTGGTTTCAACCGTAAAACACGGTGGAGGATCAGTGATGGTATGGGGCTGCATGGCAGCAAATGGCGTTGGTATTTTAAGGTTCATAGAGAGAATAAAGGATAAGCACATGTATGTATATACAGATTTTAAAGACAGCAGTACAAAAATTAAATTTAGAGGGAAGATCCATATTTTTGCAGAATAGTGACGCTAAGCATTCTTCGATGCTGGTGCGAGAATGGTTACTATATAATGTGAAACAAAATATAGAACATCTTCCGCAGTTACCAGATTTAAATGTTATAGAGCATTTTTGGGATCATCTTAAAAAAGGTAAAACATCAATATCCACACTTAAAACGGTTTTACTTGAGGAATGGGCTAAAATATCGGAAGAAACCACTAAAACATTGGCTCTTTCAATGTCAAATGGACTGTCTGCTATGAAACAAGGCAAAGGAGGCCACACTACTTATTAAGATTATTATTATTTTTTTATATTTACAACGTATGTATATTTTTGTGAATCCGCTTTTAAGTATAAAACCAAATAATTCGTGAATTGGAATTTGATTTACTTAAATATGAAAGTATTCTTTTAGTTTTTGTTCTCTCGTTATAAAATAAATTGCTTCTTAAGCAAAAACATTGCTTTACTATTTATTACACACATATTGAAAAATGTGTAGTGTAGGTCTACTTTTGTGAGCCTGTGTAGGTAAAATTAAAAACAGTAGATATGCAATGAAAACTCATTTTGCTTACATATGGTATGTTGCTTTATTGTTTAGCTTAAAAGCTATCTGTCATGAAAAAGCTTATAATAAGATTTTCCAGTTGTAAAATGTCATCAAATCTCATATCATTTTAACGACAGGCCATTCAAAGTTAGGACCGGTACCTCCAACACGGTAAACTTATAGTTTATCACCAATTCATTTTGCCACCAAGATTGCGCTACAAGTTTAGCTGCGTTATTTTTATCTTTTCATAATTTTCCGAAATAATAAAAGAAAAATTGAGCATTGTTTAATAATGGAATCATCGACATCATAGCAAAAGTGTGTTCATTTGAAATGATTAAAACCTAGAAAGACTTCATCTAAGTCTGATCTTCATTGATGATAATAGTTTTGCAATTAAATCCTGTTTGGTTCTCTCCTATGTGAATAATTAAGTTAATACATATCTGGTGGTATGAATTTACCAAAAATTTGTCAATTTTGATATGAATCCACATTTTATCGAATATTTAACGACTAACGTTGAGGATTTAGGGAATTTAAAGAGGAAGTATTTATATAACAATCTGAATAAATTTGATTGATATTATTCTCATGTAACATGCTGCTTCATTTCATTTCATCTAAATTTGGTACGTTACATTCTTTTCACATTCAAATATAACACTGCGAATATGGTGTACGAATTTATGGTATGCCACCTTATGACCAAAAATTTTCCAAGCCAAGGCATCGAATATTTGAACCCTAATAATAGGTTGTCAAAAAAGTCTTGCGGTATTTTCGCTAATTGGCGCTGAAAGCACGTAATTCTAGTTTTATTCGTCGCATGTCATGCTATACCTTTTTGGAAAGCTCATTTCACGCGCTAACACGTGTTTGATTGATTGTCGTTTCTTTTAAGTCGTTCGTGAGTTATAGCGTCGCAAACATGGAGCAAAATAAAGAGAAAATGCGGTATATTTTACAGTCCTACTCCGATAAAGGCAAAAATGCATCTCCACCGCACAACGATGGTTTCAACGTTTTCGTTCTGGTGTAGAGGTGGTCGAAGATGCGCCACGCTCCGGAAGGCCTGTCGTCGAAAATTGCAATAAAATCGCTGAATTGGTCGAAAGAGACCGGCATAGTAGTCATCAAACCGTTATAAACCATTGGAAGAAGCTTGGAGTCACTAAGAAGATGGGTGCCACACGAATTGATTCAATAAAAATACCGCAAGACTTTTTTACCACCAAATAACAGGTTTTTCAATAAGAGCGCTACAAAAGTTTTTTGGATGTCAATGAAAATCGTTATTCCTGTGAAAGTAGATACGATGCCATTATGTATGAAGCTCGATTTTTTTTCATGGCCACAATGAGCACGCTTGCACAAGTGCAGACGCTGAACTTAATTTTCGAGGTGCAATAACGTCGCCGGCCCATAAGCCGCACCAAACCTTAATTTTGAAATGGTGACTTTTGCAGTACATGTTATTTGCTGCCTGACCAATAACGCATATTTTGTTTATTGATGAAGTAATTTAGCCAGAAATGAGCGTGATCGCTGAAGATGATTTTTCAATGTAAAATTTGATCTTGTAAGGATGTAGGTCAAGATCTTTTCGCAAAATTCGCCATAACGACGTCTCAGAGATGCCCAACGACGTGTGAGAAACTGATTTGTACTGTGCCTGTGGATTCAAATTTTTACGCTAGATTCTCAATTGTTGATCTGACAGGATGATTATGACGGCCATAAATGGGACGTGTCGCTCTTAAAGTTGAGGCCGCTGACTCCGAATTTCGGTAGTAAGTTTTAATAAATTCGACTCGTTGTCGGATCGTATATCTTTCCATGATGAAATGGCAAACCTTACTGAAGAGAAATGTCAAAACAGCGGGAAAAATATGGCGTCGTTTGCCGTCTCTATCGGTCAACTTTTGTAGCTCCCTATTGAAAAGCCTATATCTATAGATGATTTTTTCCCTAAGAATAGAATATTTGATCCTTCCTTGTTTAGCGGAAGTAGCGACCTGATAAATACGATTTTATAATTCCATAATGCTGTTTTGGTAAAATCGTAACCGGGGAATTTTTTGTTTTTCAGATTCTTGATTTCCTCACTTAGCTCACTGCTTGTGCAACTTGATATTTCTTTGCTTTCTAGACTGGAAGCAGTAGGATAATCTACGTGTGTTTCATACTCATAATATTTCGGCTTTTTTTGAATCGTCTCTGCCCCAGCTATCAACACTTATTTTATTGAGCCATACTTGAGTTTCTGGTGCTTGTAGTCTTTTACAGCTTTTCTAAAGAGAGTAGTCGGAATTTCTTCCATTGCTTAGGGACTGAGGATATTTTGTAAAACTTTCATTTTTATACCTCTTCATTTTCAGATTAAGATCTTTAAAAACTTTATTGAAAATTGATTTACCAGCTGGGCAACGAGTTTGTTGCCACTTACGTCGTAGCTTTCTCTTTAATTTATTTATTTCACTTATATCATTGGGATATTGAGAGTTTCTAACAATTTTCCTTAATTCTGATGGACTTTCCCAAACTGCGTATTGCATACTTGTTGTTAAGTGTAAAATTTCAGATTCCAACTGGTCTGTAATTAATATAGAGTCATATTTACTTTCGTAATATTCCATGAACTTTCTAAAGTATTCCCAATCTTTACATTTATTATACAATGCCTCTGTTTTGTCTTTAAAGAGGACGGTTGCAATATAAGTTAAATACATTAGAAAATGATCCGAGTTAAGGTCATAAGCCTGATTGATTGACTAATAGTTCAGGGAGACTTTGCCGACAATGGAAAAGTCTGTTAGATCTGGAATCTTCCAGTTGACTGCACCAGCCTTGAACCCCAGTGCGTGTTCTTTCCGTTAAAATTTCCACCCATTGTGAATCTATACCTTTGTCTGTTTATTAAGTGTTGACAGTCTTCAGATTAGATTTGATGCCTTGGATGCCTACACACAGAGGTAAGTGAGACTGAACTTTTAACTCCGTAAATAGTCACTGTTGTATCTTGAAACTTATCAGTTAAAAGTTTTTCTTCCTCAAACTTTTTAATCGTATTTTTAACTAAAATTGTAAACAATGAACAGCTGTTTGTGTAAACATAAGCAAATAACCATACAACATAGGGTGCTCACGGAGCATAGAGGTTATTTTTAATCTAATAAGCACATAACCCGATAACCACCTTACCGTGAACAGCCTAACAATTTCGATTTCATTCCTATGTTTGATTAACCTATTTAAGTCCCACAAAAGAATTTTTATAAATTTAGACATCTTTAATATTAACAAGTAAGAAAGGGCTAAGTTCGGGTGCAACCGAACATTTTATGTTCTTGCAATTTGCAGGAATCAAAGCCAGGGAAATGTCTTACGAAGTAAAACGTCAACCAGAGGATCGGAATCTAAGCAATTTTATATATACATACACCATATTTAACTTATACACTGACCTACATACATATGTATTCGGCATAAGATTTGTTAGAAAACCCCAAATCATTACACATAGTTATTATACAAAATCAGCCGGATGTTTGAAAATCCTGGTAATGGTTATATGGGTGCTAGGTCAAGTTTTCGCCCAATTGTTCATTTTAGGCACAATAATTTACTATTATAAGTCAAAGGCGTTCTGAAATTTTCATTGAAATAACTCAAATATTGGCAGTTCGAAAGTCTTTATTAGGTATATGGGGGCTCAGGGAAGTATTGACCCGATTCCAACCATTTTGGATACATAGAATTACTACTGCAGGAAAAGGATTCTGACCGCTATTTTCGATCAAAAGTCAACCATAGGTACTGGGCTTGAACAGTTTTGGTTTCATTTAAACAATTTTTTGTTACAAGATGGCATACACTAAAGGCGTTATTCGTGTAAAGTTTAATACCATTATGTTAGTTCCTTCTTGATTTGTGTACGGGAAAGTAAAATAATCAAGTGGAATTTAAAATTGTGCCATATGGGAAGTAGGTGTGGTTATTGTCCGATTTAAATCATTTTCGCAGAATAACATGGGAATGTGAAAAGAATGGCACATTCCAAATTTTGTCGAATCGGTTTGGTCGGGTCCCGAGATATGAAATTCCACCAAAAAGTGAGCGGTGCGACGCCCATCGTCCAAATTTTACCCCGTCCTCTATAAAGCCTTGTCATACTATCCCGGCGGCAAATTTTTACGTTTCTGGCGCATTTAGTTATTGATTTATCGCGCTTTTAGTAGTTTTGACACTATCGGTAGTTTTTATTGTAATGTTCGGGCTGGGTGAATTTGGTTGTTGTAGCTTTAGCGGTTTAGGAGATATGCACATTAAACATATTAGGAGGCGGAGCCACGCCCACTTTTTCAACATTTTGTATCCACAGGTGCCCCTTGCTACTGCGATCTCCTGTTCCAAATTACAGTTTTATACCTTAATTTAGTCCTTAGTTATGGCATTTAATAAGTTTTCGGTTAATGGCGATTTGTGGGCGTGGTAGTGATTCGATTACGCCTATCTACGAACTCGAACTGTTTTTTGTACTAAGAAACCTGTATACCAAGTTTCATCAAGATATCTCAATTTTTACTCAAGTTACAGTTTGCACGGGCAGACGGAGAGAGAGACAGATAGTTAACCAGATTTCAACTTTTCTAGTCATCCTGAATATTTATATACCTCGATTAGTTTTAGATGATACGTATAACCGCTAGGTGAACAAAACTACAATACTCTGTAGCAACAGGTTGCAAGAGTATAAAAAGCATGCATAAGCTATTTTGGAAGGAAGTGTTGAATTCGTCTTGCTTGTTGAGTTTCTATAAGGTCTGTGATAAAATGCTGTTTTTGGATATATTATCATTATTATTTGCTTTTAAAACATGAGCAAAAGTAGATTTTTTTGATGTTTTAGCTGTAATTTTAGGAACTACTTCTTAATAAGGTTCATTGTTTTTTTGTTTTGAAGTCTACAGGATCGTCTACCTTTGGAGCTAGACCATCACCTTTTTTTGGCCAATTGTATTAGCTCGTATTTTTTGTAATTCTTTGGCAAGCAAAAGACCGTAGTTAGCTGGATGTGCTACGCTACAGTCACAGAATTTACCGGCTTACCGGCACACTTAACATTTGGTTTTTTGCCACAATAGTTTTGCGTGTGGCCAAATAACTGGCAATGTTTGCATTGTGGTATCATCTTAGGCAGTTTTACCGGTTCAATAGAAACAATTGAATTTGATAAAGTATTGGTTTCGTCAATCTTTATATGTTCCCCTCGGGATCGAATATTACCAAAAAACATGTCGAGGGGAGTTTTAGCTTTCCATTGAAGTCGATCGACAGCACTCGGTGCATTTAATCCTTATTCTTTTAAGTCATTAATAATCGATTTCGGATCATACAATTTTTACAAATTTTTTACAGTAACTCTAATTGGCCGTAGTCTGTAAACTATGGAGAAAGTGTTTACTTTGTATGTTCCATTATTTCAAAGTTTAATGGTAAAATTGTTTTTTGCTTCCGATTTTGCAATAGCATATACATACATACAAATGTATGTAGTTGCTGATAATTACTGCCGTTGGCATCTTCAGACACCATAATTGGTGAAGGCCGCGAAAAATAAATATTATGTGTATGTATAATTATACATATATTTTTTCATCTCTTGACTTATGTAGCAGAAAACTCTGCACAAATATAAGAGTTTAGGTAAGGGGTGATCAAAAAACTTAATTCCAGAGCTACACAACAACAACATCTATATGTAAAATATTATTGCAACATCATTTTTGGGATAACAAAAATACATCAACTTAAAAATGTATTTTTACAGAATGAAATGCGTTTGCTACAGCTAAGTCAATGTGAGCCAATGTCAGCAATAGATTTTTGCGCCGTTAATTTCGAGCGTTCCATCGCGAGTCAGTGGCAGTGCAAGTCAACTTGTTAACTGCAACTTTTGTGTATACTTACATGTATGTATACATATGTACATACATACATACATAAATAAAAATAAGACTGATTTACTGAGGAAAGGATTAGCATGCTTGAAAAAAATAATATATTTGTTTAATATATTTTTATGGCCGTAATGTTTTTAAATTAACTTTTGTGCATAAGCATAAATTAGAATAAGACTGATTTACTGATATACTTTTTTATGGCAGTTATTTAAATGAACATTCCTAATATCAAGATATTCATTTTTTTGCAATAACATTTTTACTACACTTTTTTGTACATACAATCAATTTTGTTTTTTGTTTATGTTTTTAGTATATTATCTAATTATAATTAAAGTTTTTAATTTATTACGTTTAATGAGTAAAACACAAATTATTTTTTCTGTGCTTATACAAAAACGGCCGATTTTATTGATTTTAAAGTGATACGCCAACTAAACATCGTGCTTCAATTAAAAAAAAGAATAAAATGAAATATTAATTTCAATTATAGTGTAAATGAAATTAAATTTAAAAAAAAAAAAATAAAAAAATACAATTTTTTCATCGCGTGTCAGTCTCTTACATTTCGAGCTCATTTTGTAAAGCTCGAATCTTTCAATTGATTTATCTATAGTTGAATGTGTTTTTTTTATCTTTTAATATTCTTTATTAATAACATGTCAACAACTTATTTCTAAATAAAAAATTTCTATACCGCAAAAAGTACCGCTATAAAGTGTAGTCAAATATGCACAATACTTGAAAATTTTGAGTGAGGTTTTGAAGTTTGCGTGGCCACGAGAATATGACGCTCCTGTAGTGAGCCGAAACCGAAGAAACTAACATTCGCTAAAGGCATTTGAAACCAACCTAGCCGAGATTTATACTAAGTGTAGGGAAAATTAGATTAAACATTGGCATTGGCTCAGGAGCCTATTTTGAAGGGCCTATTTCTTGAAAATATTATTATGGAAATAAGTGAAAATGTAATTCTGACTGTCAAAAGTGTTAAATTTGAACTGATGATTAATACACGCGTCATACTAGAACCGATTTCTGTCATTGCTAAAAGCAAATTGTTTTACATTTTCTATAAAAATAAGGATCAGATTTATAAATACTATTGACTTGGTGTAGATGAAACTTGACTTCCGATAACTTCAAAATTTCCAAACACTCGTTGCTTCATTTTCTGAATAAAATGACAAAAACCAAGCCTGCGTTAAAGTTACACGAATAAATTTGTCACATAATAGGGGTGTGTGAAAAAATAGGGGTTTTAAATACTATATATACATACATATGTACATATATGTATATAGATAAATCTGACCGAACGCCGAAAGACAATTTTAACATCATACTTTATAAAATCGAATTGAAGTAAATTTCTTTTTGTATGTATGTATATGCATTTAAAATGTACAATATTGTGTTGTAGTAACTGCGTGATGGTTACAATTTATTAGTTTCAATTGTTGTGAAGTAACCAACTCTTTTGCTTTCTTGAAGTCAAGGCCTTCCTTCGACATAGCGTTCACATGTTAATGAGTTTTTTCTTTTTCTCTTTACAATCATAGTACTTATAATATGTACCAATTGCGTTTAACATTATTTTAATACGCTATCAAATACATACCATGTGACCATTCGAACAATGGCGTTAAATAAATGTCTTTACTATTTTTGACTGACGTAGGAATATCTTAATTATAAATAATAAATGTGAGCTCCAGAAAATTCGCCTAGTTGCGCAACTGTATAGCATTTAAAACCTTCACCACCAAAATTAGACAGATTCAATTCTTTTACTCTCGACACAGAGTAAAATAGTTTTGTTCGCCTAATAGTATATCTACATATGTACATATGTATGTATATCAAAAATGGAGACGAGTTGAATTGCGAATGACTGTGTACACATCTCTCAATCCGCTCGTAATAACTGAGTAATCTTGATGCAACTCTGAAAATGAGTTTCTTTCCACTTTTATTAATCGTTAATCAAAAAACTATAAATAGCTACAACTAAGCAACAAATTAAGATACAAAAATATAATAGAAATGGGCCACTTTATTTACAACGTATAATACTGGATACGTTTATTTTCGTTATGTTAGCAGACTGACAAGGTCGGACATTTTTAATGTTTAGTTAATTAGTTGACAGTTGGATTGCTTGGCTTGAGTTAATTTTTTAAGTGCTCTGAGGATTGGAGAAAACGCTGGCAGCAATGCAAAATGTCTGGATTGATTACTGTGAATATGACAAAATTCATGAATGTATAAACACTTTCGTGAGTAATACTCGTATAAAATTTACAATACTTTTCGAACAAACCTCGTATATTAAATTTAACTCTTTCGGTTGAGTTTATATATGTATATCCATATATCCCATTTGAGTCAATTAGTTTGATTTTATTATAATAATAATACCCAACAATTACCCTCCTCCCGCCCAACCGACGCGAGAGGCGCAATTCGCGAACGAGCGGAATTAGCCGAGAGAGAGAGAGTTTTAAGCGTTGGGATCTTAAGCTGCTCAGCTACAGAAATAAAAATTTCAACAGCCAAGTTTATAATTAAAGTTTATAATTTTTAAATGTTACTTGTTAAGAGTAGATAAAATATTTTTTTTTAATGGTAAAGAGTGAGTCTGTTAGATCAAATGTGCTGGAATGAGAATTGAAATCATGACATATAGGCGGAATGGTTCGCTTAACTCAAAATTTGTTTTAGAAAATTTTAAAAGTAAGGCTCTAAACTGCCTGGTAGAGCGAGCGGGAACATTAATATTAATATCAGATAAGAGAGATGGGCTACAGACTGAGTTTTACAAGAAATATTATACCAAGCATCTCCCTACGACTAGCGAGTGTCGGGAGATTTATAAGTTTTAAACGGTTATACGTGAAGATTAAAATTGAGTTTGGGGTCCATAGTAACTCCCAGATCAACAAAATATATTCTATACATACTTTCGATCCGAATGAAATTAAGTGATTCTACGACTTATAATTTACATAAGTTAATATGATTGACATTATTTGTTAATATAAAGTTTTGCCAACACCTGAAGTTATTTTCCCCGACTCTGATCCTTGCAAAACGGGGAAGAATAAACTGTTCCGTTATACTAGAACTTAGCCCTGTTTTACTTGTCTAAGTTGATTTTGTATCGAATATTTATGGATGAGAGGAAGCAGAAAAATGTAGTTTGTCCGCATTGTTCCTTTTAATGAATCTAAATTGGAAAATAGTTTAAAAGCAATTAACGTCTCTTCCTGCTTGCTGTACTCCTAAAATTTATATGACAAAACACAGTTATCGAATTGAATTGATACAAGAGAGTATGCGTGCATCTCATTAGGTGGTAACCGCTATTAAGCTTTTTTACACATTTTAGACCAGAGACAATTATGTGACAAATTCCTCTCAAAAATGAAAATACAAACTTTTTCTTTTATTTCAAAACTTGAAACTAAGAGGTTACTAAAAAGTTTCTTATAGCAGGAAGTGGAACTTCTCCATCAAATAAAGAAGTGCAACAGAATTGATCATGTGTTAGAAGACATTCTAACGCAGGGTTACATCGCAAACATTGTCAATTAGTTTGAGCAACTGCTATAGCTTATACGATGCACTACTTTCCAGCGCTTGGCGAATGCGTTGTGCTGATGATCAAATAATGGCAGTGGTAATAATGTAAGCACATGTGTGTATTTTATAATTGTTAAGCAACCGACACTTAAAAAAATTAAAGTACGAAGGTATGAAAACCACCAAGCGTTAAGAAAATTTCAAGTTGAAAATCATATAGTAAAGGTTTACGTATGAATATACTACAATAAAAACATGTGTATACGGAGAGGTTGGTAAAGTCGAGTTCTCTTGCATGCTTTTCCTTGTACAAACTCACGCCATAATTAATGAAAAGTGTAGATAGATATGTACATATATCAGCCGAGTATATTTGTACGTATCTACATATGGATATAGTCATTCCAATGACTGAATTGTTGATTTTCACACTTTACATTTTTTCGTAGAGGTTGGCATTGACCATAACTTTGAACAGATAACACTTACATTTTTGACCAGCAATCTACGCGCCTGTGGCATTTCGTAATCAATAAAACTATTTTACGTACGTATGTACGTATGTATGTATGAATGTATAACAAACATTACATTCCCAAATAATTCAAGTCCACCTTATTAGCCGTGAGATATGTGTAGACCTGGCTCGGTTTTTTATGTATTAAAACTTACGGGTATTACAGATTTGTTGCAACAGCTTCTAAACTGATTTTCGTAAAACCTAGCACACTGTGTTAAGTTTGATCCAACTCAAAAGATAGAAAGTTTTTATCTCAATTATGCAAAATGTTAACATAATTAATAAATGAAAAATATACATTTCAAATCATAAACATGTGTTCGAAATTTATGTAAGAACATCTCATTACTTCAAATAAAATAACAACAAAGCTATTGGTATATATGCATACATATGTATATAAATGATCAGGGTGGCGAGAAAAGTTGAAATCCGGTTGACTGTCTGTCTGTCTGTCCGTCCGTCCGCGCAAACTGTAACTTGAGTAAAAATTGATATATCTTAATGAAACTTGGTAAACAGGTTTCTTTAGTACAAAAAAAAGTTCGAGTTCGTAGATGGGCCTAATCGAACCACTGCCAAGCCCACAAATCGCCATTAACCGAAAACCTATTAAGTGCCATAACTAAGGACTAAATTAAGGTATAAATCTGTAATATGGTGCGGGGGATCGCAGTAGCCAGGGGCACCTGTGCTCCACCACGAATATTACAAGAACTCCGATATCGAAAGATTCTTTTCATTTACCGCAGTATATCAGCCAATATGGAGTTATCTCAATAAAAATTAGCTGGCGTACTGTACTCCTAACAGTGTATCTTTGTGCATAAAACAGATCAATTTGAGCGAAATCTTGACTTACCCCCATATAGCTAATAGATTATTTTCGAACATCCGGTTGACTTTACTCTATATGATTAGTTTTTTAGTACGTGACATGTTAATAGTATGTGATATTGAAAAAAAATTGATAAAATCTGGTCGATACTACCCCAACTGTACATGGCAGTGGTATGTATGTATGTATTCTAACAAATCTTATATGCCTGTCAATATAGTAGTTATATATAGTATATGTATACATAAAATTGCTTGAATTTCGAACCTCAGGTTGAGGTTTTACACCATAAAGTACTTCCCTGGCTGTGATTCTTGTAAGTTGCAAGAGTATGAATGTTCGTTTGCACCCGAATTTCACCCTTCCTTACTTGTTTTTTTTTTTTTTTTTTTTTTTGTTGTTTTCAATTATGTCAAACTTTACGATTACTCAATTATGCAACGGTATATGTTTGGTAATCATCCATATCTTCCGAGAAATTAAGAGAACCGTTAAAAATTGGAGTACTTCTGATAGGTGATTAATTCGAAAATATATTTGAACGTTGTTATCCGATAATGAACGTTTTCTCGCTTTTGTAGTTCATTACGAAAAAAAAATCGGCAAAGCTACTGTCGCTTTAATTTGCAAAACATTGAAAAATTACAAAATTGCTTTGGAAGATTACCGTGAACAGGCTACGATAATGGTAGTAATATGAGCGGTGAATAAAAGGGGAGCACAAAATCCAAAGTAAAAATTTGTATACCGTTCCTTCGCCATGTGGAGTCGACTAGGCTAAATGCTGTCCTCGAGCAATAACTTTTTTTCGTGATGTTTAAAAATGTTTCAATATGTTAAAGAGCTGCACAGAACGTTGGATATTCTAAAATCCAAATACCCAATTCACTTCACTACCTTTCTAATAAAAGATCTCTTGCTAGCCGTCAAGCTATTTGCGAAAAATCTTCACGGATTGGTAAACGCTTTGAAAGAAGTTAAAAAAAAACAATCAACCTTCCAATAAATGGGCCAATTGACCTATACACCTCATACATGTTGGCGATGGAAACTTTTAAGCCCCACTTACTTCATGCAACTTATTAAATGCTATATTCTTCTTTATCTTCTTTACTGGCGTAGAAGCCGCTTACGCGATTATAGCCGAGTTAATAACAGCCCGCCAGTCGTTTCTTCTTTTCGCAAAGTGGCGCCAATTGGAGATTCCAAGCGAAGCCAGGTCCTTCTCCACCTGGTCTTTCCAACGCAGTGGAGGTCTTCCTCTTCCTCTGCTTCCCCCGCGGGTACTGCATCGAGTACTCTCAGAGCTGGAGTATTTTCATCCATTCGGACGACATGACCTAGCTAGCGTAGCTGCTGCTTTTAATTCGCTGAACTATGTCAATGTCGTCGTATATCTCATACAGCTCATCGTTCCATCGAATGCGATGTTCGCCGTGCACAAAGGACGATAAATTTTTCGCAGAACTTTTCTCTCCAAAAATTGGAAACGTCGACTCATCAGATGTTGTCATCGTCCATGCCTCTGCACCATATAGCAGGACGGGAATAATGAGTAGCTTATAGAGTTTTGTTTTTGTTCGTCGGGAGAGGAGTTCACTTCTCAATTCAATTCACTTAGATCAAAGTAGCACCTGTTTGTTAGCAAGAGATACTCTACTTTGGATTTGGACGTTGTTGTTGGTGTTGATGCTGATTCCAAGATAGACGAAAGTATCTACAACTTCGAGGTTATGACTGTCAACAGTGACGTGAGAGCAAAGTCGCGAGTGCGACGACTGTTTGTTTGATGACAGGAGATATTTCGTCTTGCTTCGTTGCCTTATCCATTCTGGAGAACGCGGAACTAACGGCGCGGTTATTAAGGCCAATGATATCAATATCATCAGCATACGCCTGAAGTTGTACACTCTTGTAGAAGATGGTACCTTCCCTGTTTAGTTATGCAGCTCGAACTCCAGAAGTAGGTTGAAAAAGTCACACGAAAGGGAGTTTGGAGGATGGGTCATGTGTATAAGTTCACGCAAATGAGGAAAGTTCTCTGATCACCATTAACTTGGGAGTGGCCAGAAACGATTATTTTACATATGGTTTAAGCAGCTCACGACTTCCGGTCTTTGACCAAATATCCTCTGGGTAGTGTAAGAACATTTGTTTGAAGGCAAGCTAAAGTGAGAAGGCGAAACATCCCCTCTACAGGTTTGTGCGCTGGACTTGAAACCCGTTACGTAAAATAACGCTTCCAATGAGCAGTCAAAATTTAATGCTATTAATGGTCGAAAATGAGTTAGGGTTTCCCTAAATATTTGCATCGCTCTGAAAATATTTTGTACTTTACCCGTTTCTGTTTCACGTGGTGAATGTCAGGCCAAAAAACGTGGATACTTCATGTTGGCTTAAAAATGAATGCAATATTCTTTTCTAAACATTCAAAATCGGTTGCATAAATTCCACTCCAAGTAACTGAGAAAAGCCCGTTTAAAGCTTAGAATCCAGATCTCAAGAAATTTAAGAACTTCATATAAAAAAACGCTTAAGAAATGATCAAGAAAATTTCCTGCGGTAAATTTTGTTGTGCTCTGAAGAACTCTAGTACTAATTTTTAATACATGTTTTCAATAAAATGCAAATATGGCAACGCTAGTTTTGCGAAGAAACATGAAATCAACAATTGTTTCTTGAAGAAACGTTAAATTCATTCTAATTTAGTTAAAATAATTATTATGAAGTATAGTTCATTTTGAAATTTTGTATAAATCCTACCAATCTTCAAGTCTATACTTAAGTTATGGTTAAGTACTGAAAATGGGAGACTTAAGCAGTGCTTCAGTAACAGGAGCATTTTTGTTTTGAATTTTCATTTATTTGTCAAACGAAGAATAATAGGGGTATTCTTTTACTCTTGCAAAACCCTTGCACGGTGCAAGAATTGCAGATTTTTCCACCTAATGCTACGGCACAACAACAAACACACGCAGAAAAATATTTGCAAGGGCTGTAAAATATGTCAGACCAAAACCCATGCTTATTTGCGTGCAACGTCACGCAAAAATATAATTGCAACTCTGTCTTTGCGGTCATTTTACTTGAATACATAATTGTTGAGGAAGGTAAGTTTTAAATAGATTTTATAATTTCTATTTAAATTATAAACATTTGCTGCAGTTTTTTTTTTTTTTTTTGTTAACAATGAATGCAGAAGGTGCGCCAATTCACAATAGCCATGCACAATAGTCATTTACAGTAAATTGACCGAACCAGCCGTTGATATATCACCAGATTCTGCATTGGGTGCTCTCGTGGCCTGATATATTTCGGTATAGGATTTTTGCAATCTGCAATCTTCCAAAAGCCAAACTCTATAAGTCGTTCATAATTCCCGTCCTGCTATATGGTGCAGAGGCTTGGACGATGACAACAACCGATGAGTCGACGTTACGAGTTTTCGAAAGTGGCCACACTCGAGCAGTTGCAACGACTTCCAGGCTGAAATATTCGCCTAGGGGGCCGGGATGGCTAAATGAGCTTCAGTCTTTTGCCCCACACAACACACTGCGCCGCGTCGACACCTTTCACACCTTCAATTCGTCACACACTCATCGCTGAGACACATTCGTTTATATTAAGTTGGCATATGCACTGCCTACTGCCTTCGCTACTCTACCGCGATTCTACATTGTGTTCTCGATAAGTGGAAACTCGATCTTCGGCATTCGTTTCTCGCCGTCCCGCTTATGGACATTTTTTTACAGATAAAACTCATAACATTTATACCATTTAAATTATAACTTCGTTAATTTATATCGTTAAAATAAAAACAAAATTTAATTTTATTTACAAGCGTTTGCTCTACCTAAATTGTGTATCCTTTTAATTAGAAAGAAAGGTTCTGCGAAAGATTTATGGTCCTTTGCGCATTGGCCACGGCGAATATCGCATTCGATGGAACGATGAGCTGTACGGGATATACGACGACATTGACATAGTTCAGCGAATTAAAAGACAGCGGCTATGCTGGCTAGGTCATGTTGTCCGGATGGATGAAAACACTCCAGCTCTGAAAGTATTCGACGCAGTACCCGCCGCGGGAAGCAGAGGAAGAGGAAGACCTCCACTCCGTTGGAAGGACCAAGTGGAGAAGGACCTGGCTTCGCTTGAAATATCCACGTAGCGAAGAGAAGAAACGACTGGCGCGCTGTTGTTGACTCGGCTGTGATTGCGTAAGCGGTGTCTATGCCAGTAAAGAAGAAGAAGAATCTTGCAAGAGCAAGAGAATCCCCCTAATAAGAAATAAGAAATTATTTTCGTGGAAAAAATATGGAATTGGATTGGGATTTCCACCAGTTCCAATTGGTGCTCCGACTCGCTAGCGGTGAAATTCGGAGTTCTTTTGTTGTTTTCATTCATTTTCGATATAAGTAACTTTCCTCGCAAATTTATGTATTGTCTGTTATAATTTAAATATTTCAAACATATTTTTATGGATAACATTTGTACAACGCATGTAGCATTGCCATATATCATAATAAAATTTTATAGAAATTAAGCATTGACGGTGAACGCAAACGTGCAACAATGCTTAGCTAAGATTTTATTTGGGCACAACTTAAGTATTAACTGTGAAACCGGGCATTACTCACATAAGTATATTTGCTTTGTTTATTTTCTCTTGCTCTTATTATGTGGATCATTCACAATGCGTAACCAGCTGTCAAAACTACTTGAAGAAATAATGTAATTTTTTTCTTGAGCAATTACTTGAGAGCTGGATACGAACCTTTATACATATTATGTGTTCACAAAATAAATAAAATATTTTTTACAACAAAACTCGAGGTGGTTAAAAATGAGTACCACTTCAAAAATTACTCCTCATAAGCGTAGCACTTCCACATAATTTTTAAAATTAATAAATACTTAACCTAACATTATTCTCCAAAGTAAAAAAATTAATTTTCCCCAATTCTGGTAACGGGTAGAAACGGAGAAAATGCAGCTGAAAATTTGACACGATGCACAGTGGTTGGTCTTGCATGGAATCAGCAAAGCTTTTTAAAATAACCCTCTCCCGTTTCCCACTCCGCCACCCCCCGATGGTAACAAATTTTAATTAACTATGTTAAATTAAAAAAGTTGATAAACAAAAAAAGAAATTCTTTCAATATTATATATTATTAACTAAATCAAAAACTAATTTTAATAAAATTGATTTACTTTTTCATCATAGTTTTTTTGGCACGATTACGATTCTTTTGGCGCCGCGAGTTGAGGGTATAATCTGAAAGAGGATGATCTCTCGATTAAAAAATGTATACACGTATACCCTTCTCAGACATATAGTTTACGAGATATTTGTATTTAAAGTTCCACAATTTTATATGCAATTCACTCTCATTTTATTTTTATTTACATGACATGACAAATACTAGTGTTGCTACATATTGTGTTTTCAAAAAATTGTTAAACAATTTTCTGTTTAATTAATATATTAGGTTGTTAAAAAAGTCTTGCGGTATTTTCGCTAGTTGGCGCTGAAAGCGCGTAGTTCTAGTTTTATT
This sequence comes from Bactrocera zonata, assembly GCA_037783105.1. Lineage (NCBI taxonomy): Eukaryota > Metazoa > Arthropoda > Insecta > Diptera > Tephritidae > Bactrocera > Bactrocera zonata. Next base: position 253,372 of record JBAWJQ010002819.1, on the reverse strand, counting down.
CGTCGCATCGGGTCATGCTATACCTTTTTGGAAAGCTCATTTCACGCGCTAACACGTATTTGATTGATTGTCGTTTCTTTTAAGTCGTTCGTGAGTTATAGCGTCGCAAACATGGAGCAAAATAAAGAGAAAATACGGCATATTTTACAGTACTACTACGATAAAGGCAAAATGCATCTCAAGCCGCCAATAAAATTTGTGCAGTTTATGGACCCGATACAATTTCCATTTCCACCGCACAACGATGGTTTCAACGTTTTCGTTCTGGTGTAGAAGTGGTCGAAGATGCGTCACGCTCCGGAAGGCCTGTCGTCGAAAATTGCGATAAAATCGCTGAATTGGTCGAAAGAGACCGGCATAGTAGTCATCAAACCGTTATAAAGCATTTGAAGAAGCTTGGAGTCACTAAGAAGCTCGATGTATGGGTGCCGCACGAATTGATTCAATAAAAATACCGCAAGACGTTTTTGACAAACCATTATATAGAGAAAATGGGGTGTTTATAGTTCCTTTGTGTCGAACTACTTTCTGCACTGGCGACCTTCGGGCGCGCTTCAAAAAAATAACCCTAGACGGTCCAACACCGGGGTGTTCATAGTTCTTTTGTGTCGAATTACTTTCTGCACTAGCGCCATTCGGCCGCGCTTCAAAAAAATAAAAAAAATAACCCTAGTCGGTCCAACAGCGGGGTGCTCATAGTTCATTTGTGTCGAACTACTTTCTGTTGTATAATAATATTTTTCTATATTTTTTAAATAATATATGTTTTGAATCATTTATATCTCTAAATATGAAATAGAAAAATTTTTGATTATATTTTCAGAACACAAAGTATGGCAACACTGCCATAAATGTAAACACACAAATCTCTTGAAAGTTTGAATGTGCAAAATAGTTTTTAAAATATAATATATTTATTTTCTTAAAAAATACACAATTAGTGTAAATTTTTGATATTTTGGAATGTGTACAGTGTAATTAAATATATATTAATTAAAAATGTGTAAAAAGTGGGTTGAACATAGTGAAATAACGAGCATTGTTTTTACAAATTTTTGAACTTTAAACAGAAATATCTCGAAAACTATGAGTCTGAGGAGGGTATATGCGTATTCATTTTTTAATTCTGAGGACATCCTCTATCCATCCGTATCATCAAATCGCGGCGCCAAAAGAATCGTAATATTTCCGTTTTTTTGACGGGTGATGAAAGGATCTAAGCTCAAAAGCAATCGGTTTAGCAAATCCTGATTCGTAGCGATCCGTTAGTTTTGTTGTGTATGATGGAGTCGATACATCTTAACGTTCTTATTGCTTGACTCAGCAGATTCTTATGATATCTCTCCAATTGAAACTGGTGCATATTGAATAACATCGGGAGCGATAATATGACTGATAAAGGAAGATATTACCAGGAATAATTTGAAGTTAATTCCTTTGCAGGATCTAGCGCAAATCTAGTGCATTTAGGGTTTATTAAACTAATTCCTTTTGAAATTGAATTCGAACAGGACGGTAATGGCGGGTGGACGAAAGTCTGCAGTTTTTCCAAATTTGTTTGTGCTCTTCATCATTTTGTGATTTAATTATCACTTATACAGGGACATATGTCGTGCCAAATAAATTATTGTCTTCCAAATTATTACTTTCAAATTTCTGCTTATATTCGCTCTGAACAGAATTGCCATCAAAACCTCATATTCCTATTGATAATAGGTAATTAGAGGACTAATTCCGTTCATTAATTACATTTGTGACGCAATGTGGTCCAATAATTTTTTTTTTACCTCAATTGCTACATCAGATTCTGAGACCTTTATTTGCTCAGGATAACTGTTTTTCCTTTAAAAGTGTATCAAAGCAGGGTAAAAATCAAGTTATCAATTAATATAAATTTTTTTGTTAACGAAGCTAATAAGTATATACTGAGGCTTTATTAAATTTGCTTCGGTGATAAGTGATATTATTTCACACATTTTCTTAACACCAAAATTAAAAATTATAATAATATATTATATATACGCGTGAAAGTACGTATAAAACAAACATTTGATAAAAGTAAGAAAATGATAAAATTAAAACCAAAGCTCAAATATGTATATATGTACATATATGTATGATGAAAAAAATATATAAAAAACAATAAAATATTCACGAATATACATTCACGTAAATACAAAAAATAACACACAAAAAATCGCATGCCTGTTAGAATAACAAAGAAATTTGCAAAAAAATTGCAGCTGAAATCAAAAGCATAGACTTAGGAAACATTAATTGATAGAAACAAACTTGATTCATTTGAGGTCGAGACAGTGATCACAACTTTTTGTATACCTTAAATAGATGTATAGTATAAAGAAAAACATACCACTCAAAAGGACACTAATAAAACAATTGTTTTAAAATAATAAAACAACATATTATTACATAAAAAACACTTTGTTATCAATACTCATTTTGATTTATGGGGATTAAACACGATTTTATATTGCAAATTTCATTAATTATAGGACATAACTTTTTAACCTATTTTCACTGCATAGTCCGCGTGTTTTTATTGTCTCCCTTCTCTCGCTTTTCGTAACCCTTACGAATGGGATAGAGCAAAAATGTATTTATCGGTAATTTTATTGGTGTTTTAAGAAAAAGCTTTGATACAAACAGTGGTAAATTTCAAACTTTTATTTTTGGCCTCTGAAATCAACCAGTGTGCGATGGCGCCATTAATCCGTTATAATATTTGTTATATACTTTAAATCTGAGAGTCACTTGGAATATATCAAAATGTTTGTGGCGATATTTTTTTATTATCTGCCCTATCACCCAATCCATTGCAGCGAAGCTACGAATACAAATGTCCGCTACAAATACGCATAATTTGCTATCAGTCAGCTGGGTAGAAGAAAAATTTAAATTTTGATTAATAAAACTGAAATCGTTTATATTCAAATTGATTTTACGAACAAAGTATTTATTTATGTTGCTAGAGAAAGAACGTGAGAGAAGCCGGCGTGATCTAAAAATTCACCGAAAATCACTAAGGGACAAGGACAACCCTTTCGATGTGGACGAAACAATGTACAGTTCAAAAATCCACAAAAATTTATTGTTAAATTCTATTAAAATTATTTTTCTAAAACAGGTTTATTAAAAACAATTGCTTATGTATGTATTCTGAAGAGGAATGGAAGTTCTTCAAGATCGTCATCTATGTCCTTACTTCATCGATTGTCTTCGGTTTTACGATTCTTAGCTGAAAGCTAAGACTTCGATATTCCAATGGCTCAGTCAACATTTTGTTGTATCTTAAAAGATGTGTTGGGATTGCTTCAGTCCCATTTGTGCTCTCAGTGGATAAACCTTGAATTAAGTAACGATGAAAAAAGAGAAGCGAAAAGGGTTTTCTTTCAGAAATACGCGATTTTGTGTGTAGACGGGAAACATATTAAAATCATTGCTTAATCAATGATGTGCAGATATGTGACAATAATATGAAAATACGTTATGTGAATGCTCAGTATCCTTTCAGCAATAACCATTCCCCCGTATGGAATGTCAGCAATGCTTGTTATTTTTATGAGAAAATGTACATTGATGGTGAACGAAACACTTGGCTTTTGCGTATACTTATATGTATGTATCCCTCAGGAAGCCCACAAAATATGTATAGTATTAATTAAGTATTTATTTAATTAAATATTTTTGATATGGATTGTAATTTTTTTTCTCTACTTCTAACATTTTCTGTTTTATGGAATTCTTAGCAGCTATCAAATTCTCCATAGCTATGTTATGCCTTCCAATTTCTTCCATTTCCGCTTTTTACAAATCGTTTTGCTTTTCCAATGCTCTCCCTAGTCGTCGCATACCTGCTGAAAGATCGTTCAACTTATCGAGAACCTTTTTCTGAAATTATTTTTGAATTGAAAGTTGTTCTTTTATTAATTCGGCTGTGCATGTATCCGGTGGCCTAGGAGTACGTCTAGGCAGTGCTGGACTGGAAGTCATTGATACGTCGGCCTCTGTCTCATAGCCAACGTTGGCTGCCATCGGTAAGCTTATACTCACTGTATTTTCAATTCCACTTTTACTTGTCTCTAATACCGTTAGTGTTAACACCGCTTCCTCCAATTCGTTGCCTATTTTTGCCGCCACCAGTAGCTGACTGGTCCTTTTATGTAGGCCTGATAAGTCAAACAAGATTTAAAGCTTCTTCTTTAAGGCACTTGGTAAAACTCTGCGCCTTTTCAGGTTTTTGCTGTAACAGCTCAATATTGGTGCAATTTGCTGTTTGGTAGTAATTACTTTAGACCTGTGGAAATCGCATTAAAAGTTATTTTACTGGTAACAAATATGTATGTACTTTTTTTAAATTTATTTCTCCGCTAGCAAAAACTTGTCGTATAAAAATTTCGATAAAATTCAAAATTTAACGATCCGAGTGAGTTCAGTGAATGCAATCCACGAATTAGGAACTTACGTTCGGAATTGTTCGAATTGCATGATAGCAATCTCGTATCTTTCCCGAAAAAACAGTCTAAAACAGTCTAGATTGCGTGATCGGGCTGAATATCGACTAGTCGAAAAATTTTTCTCAATAGATCTCGTACCAGTCGTATATCGTCAATGCTACCAATCACCATGTATAACATAGTGTTGGAAAGGTTAGATTTTAAGCTGCATTTAATCAAATAAAATTAAATTCGGGGAAGTTGAAAAAAAAGTTACAGCTGTTCAAAAATTATTGAAAATAATGAAGAAATCCGCTATATTTTCAAATTTTTATATTAAAAATGAAATTTGTGAAGTTTACGGAGACGATGTTAGAACAAATTTATTTATTAGTATAAATATAAAAAAATAAGTTGAAGTTTGATTAGAAATACAAAGACTTTTTCGACTACCCAATGTATGCGTACATAAACTTGTTATCATTTTTTGCTTTAACATTCATATTCAAAATTTAGTTTGCATCAATACTGAACATTTACATAAATAAGTATGTACATACATATATGTCCTCACATAATTCATATGTCCGTCTGGCTTAACGATTGTGCGTAAGAGATAAGACCACTTTGTTCCACCCCGCTATCACCTCTTGGAGATATAAAGATGATTTTTCCATCATTCAATGTAGTGCATATACGATTATATAATCGAACATAAAACGAAAAAACTTCATTTGTGGATATTATAACTTCGGTTCAATTGTAGTTATATGTTTTATTGTTGTTTAGCATATCTTTATAAAATTATATTTTATAACTTAATTAAATATTTAATTGAACATTTTCTATTGTTTTTAATGATTCTTTATAAATTTCCAAAATAGGATCTACCTCTTCATTTACAAACTCGTCCACTTGTGCACTAGCACGTCCCGTAAAAGTCTGAGCATCAAGTATTTCATCAAGTTTGTGTAGAATCGGTTTGAAATAAGGGTCCTTGCGAACACGATCAACTAAATCATTGTCCTTTCCATGTTGTTTAACTTGCGCCCCAGCTTCTTGTGATAGAATTCGTATCTTTTCGTGGCATATTTGGCGATCACCCCCCGCTTTAACCATGGCCATAATTATGTTTTCTGTAGACATAAAAGGTAATTCTTGTGCAATGTGCCGTTCAATAACTTTTGGATAAACCACAAGTCCTTGCGAGATATTCAAAAATGTTAACAATGCTGCATCTGCCGCTAAAAATGCTTCCGATAACGTTAAACGACGATTAGCCGAATCATCAAGTGTTCGTTCTAACCACTGTGTAGCGTGAGTGTTGGCAGCATTTGAAAATAATGTAATTAAATGCCTTGCTAATGCACAACAGCGCTCTGATCTCATAGGATTTCGTTTGTATGGCATTGCTGATGATCCAATCTGCGTACTTTCGAATGGTTCCTCTATCTCCTTTCGGGAAGCTAATAAACGTAAATCTGAACATATTTTGTGAATACTGGCGCCTAAACTAGATATAGCACCAATAACTTCGACATCAACTTTCCTTGAATAAGTTTGGCCAGTAACAGAATAGGATTTATCGAACCCAGATAATTTGGATACTAGCAAATCCAGTTGCTTAACCTTTTCATCGTCACCATTAAAAAGTTGTAGAAAAGACGCTTGAGTTCCTGTTGTACCCTTAACACCCCGACAACGCAAGTCCCCTCGACAGCGACGTAGTGCTCTTTCATCCATAAGTAAGTCTTGGATCCACAGACAAGCTCGCTTACCAACTGTAGTAAGTTGGGCAGGTTGCAAATGTGTGAATCCCAATGTCGGTTGTGATTTGAATTTTAAAGCAAAATCTTTTAAACGGCATACTATTAACGCAATTCGTGGCAGAAGTATATCGATTGCGTCACGCATAATTAAAAGATCCGTATTGTCTCCAACATAACACGATGTAGCTCCTAAATGAATTATAGGTGCCGCTTTAGGGCATTGGTTTGCAAAAATGTGTACATGTGCCATGACATCGTGCCTTGTAAGGCGCTCTTCAGCGGCTGCAGCTTCAAAATCTATATCATTCACTTGTGCTTGCATTTCTGCAATTTGCTGATCATTTATATCCAGACCCAGCGACTATAAAATAAGCCTATAAAAATTTGTCATTTGATACTTTTTTAGTTATATACCTGTTCTGCCTTTGCTAACCAAACCCATAATTGTCTCCAAGTTGCAAATTTGTGCTGGTCGCTAAACAAAAATTGCATTTCTTTACTGGCATAACGCGTACTTAGTGGAGATTTATATCCCTCATAGATTCCAATCGTATTCATGGTTGTTCAAAACTTCCGCTTTAATTATAAAAGCCACACTTCTTCTAGCACCAATAATAAAGTGACTAGGGATGAAAAGTAATAGAACCTGCTCCGAATGTAACATCTGATTTCAATGTGGTTGCCACATCACTTTTTATTTTGTCGTATCACATAACAAGTTTGTTTCTTAACTGCTAACTATCACTAGCTAGCTAGGGGTCTGCTGGAAAAGCATTTCTTAGCTCATATATGTTGTTTGTTGATATGAAGTGATTTTCATTTGATATTTTCTTACTATCTCTCCACTTCCTTACTTTTTTGTTATTTCGGTCTTTGTGACATAGATAAAATGATACAAAACTCTTTGATTCGAGAGAGAGCTGTCAAAACTCACATTTTTTATAACGTTTGGCTAGGATGCCACTGCTGACAATTAAAATAGGCATTTTATAAATAGCTTTTTGGTATTTTTCAATTTCCACACTACCACTGATACGCTGAACACAATGGTTGCGACAGACGACAAACGACATCTGTCAAATATGAAAATACACACGTTCTTATGGACACTGTTATTTCGACAGCTGCACGACTATACGACGGTAGGCCGACAGTTGTCGTTCTCGCTAACTTCAATATTCTCCTATATTTGCCAGCGACAGTAGGACGACAGTAGAGTTGACAGTAGAATGGAAGACAGGGACATGAGGAAAAGTGGTGATGCCACTAATATGTAAAATGTAAAATTATTCACAGGTCTTACAAACTTGACGTTATTTTACAAATAAAAGAATAAAATAGCTCTATTATAGCTCTATTATATCATTTGTAATAACAATTGATAATTTAAAACAAAAATATATACCTATTTACTTATTTTTTGCATACGAAATCTCACTTTGAACAAAATATTAAAATTTCATTGAAGTGCAAGGTATTAGTATGACCACAACGAAATTGTGTACATGCAAAATGGAGAGCTGTGTTGTCTTGTGTACATGCGTTCATGTAGTAGGATGCACAACGCCGTTTTCAGTTCCCTGTCGTGATGCAATGTTGTGTCGCAAGCATTGTATTTTGCATATGAGGTATGCAAATAGCGTGTTATCGATATTATTTTTGGGTGCTCGGTTCGCCGATAGGCCTATATCACTCATATACAAACTACTGACAACTTTCCCTACAGAATTTCAACAACGCACTCATTTTGACACTTCGTTTTAGCTCTATTCTTTAAACTAAGGTGAAATTTTTTATGCAGAAAATAAGTAAATAGGGAAATATATTTGTTTAAAATTATCAATTGTTATTACAAATGATAGAACTGAGCTATTTTATGCTTTTAATTATAGGTAAATGTTCAGCAGAGCGGCTTTTCCGAAAACGTGCCCCAATTTTCACGGGAAATGTCTTAAAAAATTCGTTTTTAATTCTGATTCACGAATATGTATGGCGCGTTATCTAATTTTATGTTTTTTTGCAATAAAAACAATAAAAAATATTACGATTTTGCACAATATTTACGCTATAAATGGCATCACTGTTCGAAATTCAATTGATAACTAGTGATACAAACAGTGATCGGGTTCGAAATATCGATACTCTCGATATTCGAGACTAAACAAGAATTGATAAAAATGAGAGATATATAAAAGAAAAATATTATTAATTGGAAAAATAAAAATAAATTGAAATATCGAATTTCTCAATATCCGAGTCTGAAAGAAAATTGGTAAAAATGAGAAATACATAATAGAAAAATAATAATAATTGGAAAAATAAAAATAAATTAAAATATCGATATTCTCAATATACGAGTCTGATCGAGAATTGGCAAAAATGAGAAATACATAATAGGAAAATTTATAATTCGAGCGCTCGAAAAATAATATCCCTGGTCGGTCCAAAACCCCGGTGTTCAAAAACCTTCTGTATCCAAATTCTTCTTCTTTCTGCAATAATAATGAATTATAAATTTTCCTATTATGTATTTCTCATTTTTGCCAATTCTCGATCAGACTCGTATATTGAGAATATCGATAATTCGAAAACGATCACTGCATGAGTGGCCATTCGTATTTACAACAGCTGTGCCATAATTTCGAACATAACCTTGCCATTTTCGTTGAAGTGAATTGATTGTAAAGTTTTTCATATTTTTATAAAAATAACAAGAAAACCAATTTCTCTTATTGATTAACTAAACAACATCAATAACTACGTGTATATAACTTATAGAAAGTATAATTTTAACATCTAAAGACGTGTAAAGTGCAAAAGTGAATTTTTGATTTCGGGAAATACGATGTTTTTCTATTAAAACAAAGAAAATATTGTTTTTAAAAGCACGCGCCTTACATATTCATAAAGTAGAACTAAAAACGAGTATTTTAAGACATTTCCCGTGAAAATTGGTGCACGTTTTCGGAAAAGCCGCTCTGCTGAACATTTACCTAATTATAAAATAACGTCAGGTTTTTTAGAGCTTTGAATAATATTATATTTTACATATTAGTCGCATCACTCCTCCCTACTGTCAACTCTACTGTCCTCTCTACTATCGTCGGCAAATTTAAAAATATTTTCAAGACCTAGGAATAATATGAGCGGCGATCATCTGGAATGGCTGCAAATATGTTTAATCGGGCCGATCAGACTATTACGGTTTTCAACAGGGATAATGGGATGCCCAACTTATTCCAGTGTGAGAGCACTTCAAAATAAGCGTTTTTTATAGCATTTTCCATTATGGCCAGATCGAAGAAAATAAGAATTTTTGGGCATTTTAAATTAAAACACCCAACATTTATTACGATTGCAAATTATTATATATTGAATTTTTAATATATGGCGAAACTACTTAAATCCTTTTTTATGATTTTATGGTATATTAAAACAACTGACTTTCGATCTTTCAGTACTTGATAAGGTGAATTAAGCCTGTTTTTAATCATTTGTAATTGAAAATTAATTCTAATGTGCATCAAATTACAAAACGCTCCATGAAATATATTTAAATTTCGCATTTTCTTTGATTTTCATTGTTTTAATTTTTTATTAGCGATCTTGAACGGCGGCAACAAATTCCTCCGTTCACATATATTTTTGGTATAATTTCAATCTGGCCGTTCCAGTCATTCCAATGACAAAACGTCAAAACCTCCCCAATCCAGTCAACTGTCAAAGTTTAGGTGGTTTTGACGTTTAGAAATTCCAGTGAGAGAAGAGTTGGACATCTCTTTATCTCTGGTTTTCAACCTCACTCGGTCATGGATAATATGATACGAGACTCTTTGATTCGAGAAAGAGCTGTCAAAACTCGCATTTTTTATAACATTTGCCAATGATGCCACTGCTGAAAAATATTAGATTGGTTATTTAATAAATTATACAAAACACTAAATTAAACACTTTGAAATTGCATACATATATAAATGCTAAAATGCAAAATCACTATTTAATGTACATAAACATTTATTTTGTCAAAATATGTTCGCACAGCTCAATGAAATTTCATTCCACACTAATTTCGTCAAGTAATTATAGTGGTTTATTTCTGGCATCCCGCCCGCCTTTACGGAAATCAGCTGTCAGAAATTCCCTGATCTCCTTCGCTGTCAAATAATAAGGGAACGCGTTTGGGAGAAAAGTGAGAGCCAATGCGAGAGTCTCGTATCATATTATCCATGACTCGGTTAAATTGAATTTGAAGTTTGCTTGGTGTTGGCGACCTCAAAAATTAAGATTAGACAGATAATTAAAGAGCTGAAAATTTGTAAGGGATAAATCAGAACAATTTAATTAAGTAATTGCTCATAAAAATGTGAATAATAAGTAAAATAGAATATAGTTTTGACTTTTATTACGAAGGCAAAAAAGTTGAAATCAAAACTGATGTGCTGCGCAATATCCCGATGACTAAATTCCATTCCATTCGAACTTTTTAACACCAAGTAAGCCAAAGATTTATTGGCATGCCTTTTGTTAATAATGTTTATTGCAGATTCATAAGTTATTCCCGTTTAAATAAGGAATAATTTTGCTTTTTACTAAATGTTATCAAGAAAGGTTACTACAAACTGAATGCATTTTAAATGATGAAGGGATGTCCAACTTATTCCAGTGTGAGAGCGCTTCAAAATTAGCGTTTTTTATAACATTTTCCATTATGGCCAGATTGAACAATATAATAATTTGTGGAAATTTAAATTGAAACACCCAACATATATATTTTTTTGGTAAGATTTCAATCTGGGCATCGCTCGTTTCCAATTGATAAACGTCAAAACCTCTTGAACTCGATTAGCTGTCAAAGTTCAGTAGGTTTTGACGTTCTCATTTGTAAATATGGAGTGGTAAAATACGTTGCTCTTACTTCCCTCTACATGGTTGCCCGCGATGATCCCCTCACCTAGCCATCAAAATGTGCACTCGTGCCCAAACGGGAAAAATGCCACTGAGGGCTAATATGCCCACCCCTGCAATAACTTAAAGGAACAAAACGCTTCAAAAATTTCATTTCATTCAAAAAATATATTTCTAGGAGTAGTTAACTGTATCGATTCTTAATGTTCGAAACCCTTCCCACGGTCCCTTAATTTTATTTTAATTTTGGCAAATTGTAGTTAGTTCCATTCTAGTTCCACCATTTTACTCCATTAACTCAACCAACTTTTCACCTTTAAATAAATTTGTATTTAATAACCGATCCAAATAGTTGGAAATTATAATTAAAATATATCTTTTCATCCTTTTTCCTATAAAAATATTGAATTTAATATTGAAACCCGTAATACCAAAAAAAAAAGTTGAAGTTTGACAGAACTTCAACTGAAATTTTTTAGGTATTACGGTTTCGGCAGTGTGGCGAACAAGAATGCCAGAACAAAATAAAATCGATGATATTTGCCAGAATCAACTAGACAGCGAAATATGTAAGGGTTCCCGGATTGAGCAACACCCACTGTTTTAATTAGAGTGTAACTTAGTAAAGAGCCTTAAGAAAGAAGTTGTAAACTCGAATAACGAGTAATAAGTGATAAGAAATAAAGATAAGTGTATAGCCAGTCAATTGTAATTTATATTTAACAGTAATCGAACTTAAGAGTGAGACACTGTTCTAATCAGAGTAGGGGTTTTCTCTTGCTCCCTTACACGGTGCACGAATTGCAGAATTTTCCACTTGGTGCAACGGCACAACAACAAACACACACAGAAAATTATTTGCAATGGCTGTAAAATATGTCAGAACAAAAGCCATGTTTATTTTCGTGCAATGCCATGTAAAAATATAATTGCAATCTTGTTTTAGCTGTCATTTTACATAAAGACATTTTACGCCGTTAAATTGTTGAGGAAGGTAAGTTTTAAATAGATTTTATAATTTCTTTTTAAATTATAAAGTTTTGTTACAGTTTTTGGTTAGTATAGAAATTGACCGAAGCAGCCGTTCACATATCACCAGATTCTGCAATGGGTGTTCTCTTAACCTTGCGTACTTCGGTTTTTTTTTGCATTTTGTGTCATCGTGCAATCTTGTAAGAGCAAGAGAATCCCCCTAGTGTAAGTAAGTTGTAAACTCGAATGACAGCTCATCGTTCCGTTGAATGCCATATTCGACGTGGCCAACGCGCAAAGTACCATAAACGGGGGATAATCATTATCAAACCCATTTGCTTCGCTTCCGCAGAACTAACGGCGCGGTAGTTGAGGCCAATGATATCTATGTATATCATTAGCGTACTCTTGCTCGATTAAGATTTGAAGATCGAAGTATTTTTTCTTGCAGTAGATTGAAAAAGTCGCACGATAGAGAGTCGCCTCGTTTAAAACCTCGTTTGGTAGTGAACGGTTCGGAGAGGGCCTTCCAAACCCTGACGGACTTTTGGTAGTGCTCAACGTCAGTTTGCACAGCCGTATTAGTTTTGCGAAGATACCAATAACGGACATGGCATCATACAAGCAGTTCCTTTTTATGCTGTCGAAGGCGACTTTAAAACCGACAAAGAGGTGGTGTGCGTCAATCTTCCTCTTACGAAATATTTTCTAAGATTTGGAGCATTGTGAAAATCTGGTCGGTAGTAGATTTTCCAGGTCTAAAGCCACTATGATAAGAAACAATCAGTTTGTTGGCGGTGGACTTCAGTCTTTCACACTGAGCTCGATAAGTATGCGATATTAAGGAGTCTTATCCCACGGTAATTGGAGCAGATTGTGGGGTCCCCCTTTTTGTTGAGCCTTATTTTGCAAAGAAGCTGATACAAGACCTTGTCAGTTCTTTGCTGTCATATTTGAGTAACTCGGCCGATAATCCATCGGCCCCTGCTGCTTTGTTGTTCTTCAGGCAGATGATTGCTATTTGAACCATGTCATGGTCGGGCAATTGAACATCTATTCCATCGTTATCGATTAAGGAATCGGGTTCTCCAAATCCAGATATTACACTTTTACTGCCGATTAGTTGGAGAAATGATCCCTCCATAATTTCAGTACGCATTTCGGTGTCTTTCTTCTTTTGACTGCATGTGCGTCTCTCTTCCATCTTTAACGCAAAGTATATATCTCAACCTGTTCATATTGCGAACGATCGGCACGACAGTCCTCATCGTACCAGCTGTTATTTTGACCTTTACGAAAAATAATGGTGAGGAGCTTAAAATGCCGCCTCACAGTTCTCTTAAATCGGTTATCATAGTAGCTTCTTAGTGTTTGTTAACAGGCGTGCTTTGCTATACAAAAACGGGCGCCTACCTTCACTACAACAGAATAGTGGTCCGAGTGGATGGTAAGTCCTCGGAGTGTACGCATGTCAAGGACACTGGAAACATGTGGTCCACAACATGATCGATCTGGTTTCGAACTTCTCGATCCGAAGACTGCCAAGTAGCTTAATGAATTTTTTTGTGCTGAAGTCTAGTACTACAGACCACCATATTTTGGGCCACTGAATTTTCTAACTGTTGTGCCAATGATACCTTCTTTACTCATCCTGGCGTTAAAATCGCAAAGCACAATTTTTATTTCGTGGCGGGGTCAGTCGCCATGAGCCCACTACAGCCGCTCATAAGCAAAAGTTGTTAAAAAAAAAACAAAGTAAACATCTACCCCTGGTGGCGTCATCTATATGTCGACTATTACGTTAGAATCTGCTGTCTTTATCGAGTGTCCAGTGTTTCATGACATTTCATCAATTGGAAGAGAAGTTATTGCGTTTTAGGTATCAGTACGTTTGTGTTATCGGTGCGAAAATGAGCTTCGAACAAAGAGCCAACATTAAATTTTGTTTTAAAATTGGCAAAACTTTTTCCGAAACGACCTGATGAAAAAAGTGGTTTAACGTGTTCAAAGTCAAATCAAAATCCGTGTCACCGGAAATTCCATCGAAACTGTGGGCGAATTCATCAAAAATCAGCCGAAATCATCATTAAATTTCATGGAAATGGAATTGAACATCTCCAAAACATCGATTTATCGCATTTTGATTGAACATTTGGGCTTACGAAAGGTGTGTGCAAATTAATTATTAGGCCGAGTTCTAGTGGGCAACTGCCTCGTTTCCTTTATTTTGTCTTAAATACAATATTTTGCTTAAGCCTAAATAGAAATATTAATCTTACATTCTAAGAAGTATATCAACAATCCACTTAAGATAGACCATATGTTACAAGTGGAAAGGTTCATCTTACAACCTATGAATTACATCTTGGGACCATTAAGGCGGACCGTATTGGCAAAGTATAATGTTTCATCTTTCATTTCAAAAGCTACATATCCAATCCACTTAAAACGGACCACATGGGTCGCAAATGTCATGTTACATATTTATGACAAACTAATCATATCACTGGTGGTAATAACTTGGACGGTTTGTTCCGCACAAATTGACTGACGACCAAAAATTTCACAGAATCCAACATCCGATCGACGCTTGTGACCGATTATTTGACCAAAAATCACATTTTAACCATTAACTACTCCCCGTTTTCACCTGATATGGCACCGTGCGACTTCTTCCTTTTCGCAAAAATTCATTTGCCCATGAAAGGAAAGCGTTATGCAGCCGTAGAGGCCATTCAAAAGGCTTGGCGGCCATACCGGTCAACGAGCTAAAATATGCGTTCGACATGTTTTTGAACCATGCAAAATCTGTGTTGAAGCAGAAAGAGACTATTTTGAATAAAATAAATTGATTTTGCCGAAAACCCCATTTTTTCTGTTTTTTTTTTAAGTCTTGTTTACTTTGGAACGCACCTTGAATTTCTATTCATTTTCTTACAAATACTTTAAATCGCGATTCTGGGTTAAATAATAGCATAATACTTCGTATTATATACATACATATGGGGTATACCATACCAAATCGATCACTTTTGAACCCGACCCCTTTAGATTTTGCTGAAACTTATCCATCCTTTTCTACCCTTTGAAAAACATTTTTGAGAAGCTTTTCAAAATTTTTTGTACAACTTCAAAAAAGTTATGAATTTTGCTATTTTTTGCTAAGAAATGGCTTTTTTATTTTAAATAGCCATAACTTTTGTAGAAATTGGCTTTTGGGGACCTTTTTTTAAATTTTTGTTTTTGAATGAACTTTTCGAAAAAATACACGAAAAAAATTTAACACGATCAACTACATATATAAAATAATCGGTTTTTTTAAGTAAAATCGTAATTTTTTTTGGAAGTTTACCATTTTTTTTCCTTAAAAAAAACTTCAATTAATTGGACAACTATCCCTGCTAATCCCGGAGTGGCCCGATTTTTTTTTATTTATTTAAAAAAAATGAAAAAAAAATTTTTCTGTAAACTTTATTTCTATCATATAATTTAACAATTTTATGATTTCACAGAAACAATACAAAAAATTATTTATTAATTTTATTTATGGATAAGTTTCAGCAAAATCTAATGGGGTCGGGTTCAAAAGTGATCGATTTGGTATGGAATAGCCCACATATACATATGTATGTACTTACATTAAAGTATATTATATTATAAACATTACATATGTTTAAAAAATATGTGTTATTTTCATATTGATTTTACCTATTCCTTCGAAATAGCAAATTTTAATTGAAATGTAATAAATCTTACATGCTGTGCTTGATATTTTCTTCTTCTTCAATGGCGCAGTCACCGCTTACGCGGTTATAACGGAGTCACAACAGCACGGCAGTCGTTTCTTCTTATCGCAATTTGGTGCCAACTCGAGATACCCAGTGCAGCCAGGTCCTTCTCTTCCTGATATCTCCAACGGATTGGAGTTTTTTTCTTCCTCTGCTTCCGACAGCTATACACTCTTGTGAAAGATTGTGCCTTCTCGATTCAGCTCTGCAGCTCGTATTATTTTCTCCAGCTAGATTGAAGAAGTCGGACGATAGGAAGTCGCCTTGTTTTGGTAACAAACGGCTTTTGGTATTGTTCAACGTCAGTTTACACAGCCGTATTAGTTTTGCGGGGATACTATATTCAGACATCGCAACATAAAGACAGCCCCTTTTCGTGATGTCAAATGCAGCTTTGAAATCGACGAAGAGATAATTCGTGTCAATCCTCTTTTCACGGGTATTTTCCAAGATTTAGCGCATGGTCAATATCTGGTAAGTAGGGTTTCCACGCCTAAAGCCACACTGATAAGGTCTCCATCGCTATCGATTGGGGAATCTGGTTCACTCACTCATTTCGGTCTCTCTCCTTTTTTATCTGCAAATGCATCTCACTTCTCTCTTCAGGTCTCGATATCCAACCCATCCATAACCGTAAAAGCCGGTCTGTTTTCTTTCAACTGCAACGCGGCACTCCTCATCGTCCAGCTGTTCCTTTGTATTTTTCGAAAACCAATTGTGTTGAAATAACTGTATATGTACATATATTAGATTTTTTTCTAAGTCTAATATACATATAGTATATACATATATATAATATATAATAATATACCTGTAAAATATTAAAGTACACATGTTCTTAAGGACACAGTTATTTTGACAGCTGCACGGCTACATAACTCTGTCCGTAAGACCGTGTGTATTTTAATATTTGACAGATGTCGGTTGAAGTTTATCGCTCTCTTCGTGTTCAGCAAATCAATTTCAGCATACGCATAATGTTTGCAAATTTGTACACATGCCACATATGTATGTAAATATGTATACTCATGTCTACATACCAAATTTTTATGTATAGATGTACACTCAGTGCTTAATGCAAAATCTACGTTGACACGGACAACCAAGTGCCGAAGCTCACATTTTGTCAAAGAGCCAATGTGTCGACGGATCAACGCGACGGCAAAGCGTCACCACATTGTGATGTAGAAAACCGAGCTGTGCTGAAAAAGTAAGCGAACGATCGCCGATTGTCACCGCTTCCCTTGCCACTCTAACAGCTTTACCTCGAACTTGCGTAAATATATATGAAGATGTATGAGCGTGCATACATATCGACGCAGATTTTTGCGAGGATGGAAAATATTTTAGAATTGACATATATAAATCGACAACAGCTATGTTGCCACTTTTCCCACTTCTTTCTGTGAAGAAACATCAGAAAGTTGTTCAATGTATGATTTTTAGCTTTTGCCATCGTCGCGAAAAGACGCTTGTAGGCAAAGGCATGCTCGGGGAGACGGTGTTTGCTTTCATGAATAAAGCGAGTTTGCCTGTTGAAAGTACGCTTGCGTTTATGAATGAAAAAGTAGTTGTTGTGTGTTTTTCTACAAATTTGGGCATCGACTATTTGGCTGCCATGCCTATTGGCTTGTGACGCTGCCAATGCTACTTGAAACGGTTGTTGTTTTGGTAGAACAATATTTGTAATTTTGCGGGTGACATTTCTACATGTGAACGCAAGTATGTATGTTGTGTGTAGATTATTTGTGTGGGAATATCATACGCACATATTTACATGTGTACGCTTATAAGTATGCACGATGCTGTTTCAAACGATTGTTGTTTTTGTAAATCAATTTTTGTAGCTTTTGCGGGTGACATACTTATCTACATGTGAACGCATAGAAGTATGTAAATTAACTTCCCTTGCGTGGGAAGTATTAAAAAAAATGTATTCCGTTCCGCTACGCGCGGTAGAAATAAAACGCAAGTGTTGGTTTGAGTGCGATAATATATGGTGCGCTTTGATCATCAAGATGATCTCTCAATACGCTTGCCGATTATCCACTGATCTTTATTAGTAAAAGCACTTATGGAGTTATGTGTAGAAGTTCACGCAAGTGAGGAAAGTTCTCTGATCGCCATTCACTTGGGAGTGGCCAGAAACGATTCTTTTACATATGACTCAAGCAGCTCACGACTTCCGGTCTTTGACCAAGTATCCTCTGGGTAGCCTAAGAACATCCGTTTGAAGGCGAGCTAAAGTGAGAAGGCGAAACATCCCCTGCATAGGGTTGTGCGCTGGGTTTGGGACCCGCCATGTAAAAAAACATCCCCAATGAAAAAGCGTAAACAGCCTCGGATGAGAGACCCCCCTTTTGATGACGACCACGGCAAACGAAATAAGGACTATGATTTGAGGGCATGCACCTGGAATGTCCGGTCCCTTAATTGGGAAGGTGCCGTTGCCCAGCTGGTAGATGTCCTCGTAAAGATAAAGGCTGACATCACCGCCGTCCAAGAAATGCGATGGATGGGACAAGGACAGAGACGAGTAGGTCCTTGTGACATTTACTACAGTGGCCATATAAAGGAGCGCAAGTTTGGTGTTGAATTCGTGGTGGGAGAGAGACTCCGTCGTCGAGTACTATCATTCACTCCGGAGAATGAACGTCTAGCCACAATCCGCATCAAAGCGAGGTTCTTCAACATATCGCTGATTTGCGCCCACGCCCCGACGGAAGAGAAGGACGATGTGACCAAAGATGCCTTTAATGAGTGCTTGGAGCGCACTTATGAGAGATGCCCCCACCACGATGTCAAAATCGTGCTTGGCGACTTCAACGCCAGGGTGGGCAAAGAAGGTATCTTTGGCACTACGGTCGGTAAATTCAGCCTCCACGAGGAAACATCCCCAAATGGGTTGAGGCTGATCGACTTCGCCGGGGCCCGAAATATGGTTATCTGTAGTACTAGATTCCAGCATAAGAAGATACATCAAGCCACCTGGCTGTCTCCGGATCGAAAAACCACCAACCAGATCGATCATGTTGTGATAGACGGAAGACACGTCTCCAGTGTTTTAGATGTGCGCGCGCTCCGAGGTCCTAACATCGACTCCGACCACTATATTGTTGCAGCCAAAATTCGCACCCGCCTCTGTGCAGCAAAAAACGCACGCCAACAAACACAAGGAGGGTTCGACGTCGAGAAGCTGCAATCACAACAGACAGCCGAACGATTTTCTACTCGGCTTGCACTCCTGCTCTCTGAGAGCACTCGTCAACAACTCGGTATAAGGGAACTGTGGGACGGCATTTCAATCTCCTTACGTACAGCTGCAACCGAAACCATTGGTTTTCGGAAAGTGCAAAGGAACAGCTGGTACGACGAGGAGTGCAGTGTCGCAGCGGAGAGAAAACAGGCTGCCTACCTCGCAACGTTACGATCGACCACAACACGTGCGGGATGGGATAGATACCGCGAGTTGAAGAGGGAAGCGAGACGCATTTGTAGACAGAAAAAGAAAGAGGCCGAAATGCGTGAGTACGAAGAGCTTGATAAGCTGGCCGACAGGGGTAATGCTTGAAAATTCTACGAAAAGATGCGGCGGCTTACAGAAGGTTTCAAGACCGGAGCATACTCTTGTAGAACCCCCCAAGGTGATCTAGCCACCGATGCCCAGAGCATACTTAAATTATGGAGGGAACACTTCTCCAGCCTGCTGAATGGCAGTGAACACGCAATACCAGGAGAAAACGAACCCGATACCCCAATCGATGACGATGGAGCAGATGTTCCATTGCCCGACCATGAAGAAGTTCGAATAGCAATTGCCCGCCTGAAAAACAACAAAGCGGCAGGGGCCGACGTATTGCCGGCCGAGCTATTCAAATACGGCGGCGAAGAGCTGATAAGGTGCATGCATCAGCTTCGTTCTAAAATATGGTCGGACGAAAGTATGCCCAACGATTGGAATTTAAGTGTGCTATGCCCAATCCATAAAAAAGGAGACCCCACAATCTGCGCCAACTACCGTGGGATTAGCCTCCTCAACATCGCATATAAGGTTCTGTCGAGCGTATTGTGTGAAAGATTAAAGCCCACCGTCAACAAACTGATTGGACCTTATCAGTGTGGCTTCAGACCTGGTAAATCAACAACCGACCAGATATTCACCATGCGCCAAATCTTGGAAAAGACCCGTGAAAGGAGAATCGACATTCACCACCTATTCGTCGATTTCAAAGCTGCTTTCGACAGCACGAAAAGGAGCTGCCTTTATGCCCCGATGTCTGAATTTGGTATGCCCGCAAAACTAATACGGCTGTGTAAACTGACGCTGAGCAACACTCAAAGCTCCGTCAGGATCGGGAAGGACCTCTCCGAGCCGTTCGATACCAAACGAGGTTTCAGACAAGGCGACTCCCTATCGTGTGACTTTTTCAATCTGCTGCTGGAGAAAATTATTCGAGCTGCAGAGCTTAATCGAGCAGGTACAATCTTTTACAAGAGTGTACAGCTGCTGGCGTATGCCGATGATATTGATATCATCGGCCTCAACACCCGCGCCGTTAGTTCTGCTTTCTCCAGACTGAACAAGGAAGTAACTCAAATGGGTCTGGCAGTGAACGAGGTCAAGACGAAATATCTCTTGTCATCAAACAAACAGTCGTCGCACTCGCGACTTGGCTCTCACGTCACTGTTGACAGTCATAACTTTGAAGTTGTAGATAATTTCGTCTATTTAGGAACCAGCATTAACACCACCAACAATGTCAGCCTGGAAATCCAACGCAGGATTACTCTTGCCAACTGGTGCTACTTCGGACTGAGTAGGCAATTGAAAAGTAAAGTCCTCTCTCGACGAACAAAAACCAAACTCTATAAGTCGCTCATTATTCCCGTCCTGCTATATGGTGCAGAGGCTTGGACGATGACAACAACCGATGAGTCGACGTTGCGAGTTTTCGAGAGAAAAGTTCTGAGAAAGATTTATTTATATATATATATATTTATATTCTTATAATTCTATGCTTATTACTAAAGATGCTTTGGCATTACATTAAGTGATGAAATGCCAGAGCATTGGATTTCCAATTATTCTTATTATCAAAACAAATAATGGAATATTGTATTATGCTTACTTATCAAAACAAGTGATGTATTAATTTTTTATTAATTTCTTATTAATTAAAGTATTCTGCTGACCAAGCAGTAATACCGTAGGAAGATACAAGTTGTTTACATTTATCATTAGGTCTCTGTGTGGCTGCTGCCGTTAACTCCCCCCTCTCTAAGATGAATCGTCCCCGATTCAATATCATTTTTTGATATATTGTAGATTCTTTCTAAAATAGCGTTATATGATAATTCTTGGAATTTTATTTTTTTATTAAATTTTTAAATTCTTTAATTCTTTCGCTCAAAATATTTATGTTTTCAAATTCAAATTCTTTATTCTTTGTTTCGACATATTCTATAATTTCAAAGTTATTAATATGATTATTTTTTAAATAATTCCAAATTTTACAATCAATATTTTTGTAAGTTAAATTATCAATATTTGTATAATTTTCAAATGTTACAAGGTAAACTCCATTTATGACAGAGTCATCTATAGTATGATTTCCAGAGACTAATATTGCTCCTTCTTTAATTATATCTATGTCTTTATGCTTTTCCTTAATTTTTTTACATTTTCTTTTTTTTTGGATAAAATATCTGATGGGCAAGTATTTTTATTATTAATTTTACAATATGTATTTATCATTTCTTTTTTGCAGTTTTTTATATTTATATATTCTTTTTTGCATTTCGCAATTTCATTATCAATTATTAATTTGCCATCTTTTTGTGTAATTGCTCTTACTTCATAATATTTACAATCATATATAATTTTTGGGTATTTAATATATATAACTATTGCATCTTTATTCTGTACTATTTTAAAATTTGAAATATCTATTAAATCAGTTATTGTCAATCGTCCATTTTCATTTTTAAGTATACTTTTAATTTCGTCTAAATTTAAAATTGTCGGGTTTAAAATTCCCATTTTTCCTATAGCTATTGTATTAATCATATTTTGTAATTCAGTTATTAGTAATTGATTTTTCCGTTTCGTTAGAATTTTAATATTTGAGTTTCCATTAATATTATTAATTGTTTCAGTTAATTGGTTAATAATTCCGAAAATTTTAGAATTCGTTGTGTATTGTTTATTATTATTTTCAATTAATTCGTTTAATTTATTATTTACTAACACTAGGTCGTCATGGTCTGGTGTTCCTGCTATCCACTTCCATAATGTACCTATTTTATTTATTCCTCTCCTATATCTTGTATCTTTAATTTGTAGTTGTTCTAATAAAGTTTCTATGAGCTCCATTTCTGGATCTGTGTCTAAATCGTTAATATATACCTTGTCTTGTTCGTTATTTTGTTCAAAATTTTTATATCTGAATTTTTTTATTATCATAATTTTTGTCTGAACTTATAAGTTCTCTAAAGTATGTTAAATTAGTGATGTGAAAAATATTTCCGTAGTCATTATACAGGGCTACATCTCCGTCTTCTAATAATACGTAATCCTCTCTTGTGTAGTCCACAATGTCTGTCATTGTATTGGTAATTAATGTTAGAATAATTAAGGGTATCATCCTCAAAAATATAAAATTAAGATTTAATATTATCTTTATGTACTATTCTATTCCTGTAGTTAATTCTAACTTTATTCCCTATTTCTTCTTTTACTACCTGTTTCTTGTATCTAGGATTTAGTTTATTTCTCTCTCCTGTAATCTTTTCATATATAACATCTCCGCATAAATATGTTTTATTAATTCTATTTTTATTGTGTCTTTCTAGCATCTTAGTTTGTGCTGATAAAAGTTTGGTAAAATATCAGGAGAGACTTTATTATAAAGTACTTAAAATGGTTTCTCATTAGTTACCGAATGTTTAGTTTTATTATATTGTTGAGCAGCTCTAAATATTGATTCTGAAAAGCTTATTAAATTATATTCTTGTTTAATACATCGCGAAATTTCAATTATTGTTGAATGTACCCTCTCAATTTGACCATTCGTGGTACTATGATTTGGGTTACAAAAAAAATATTTCTATTTGAAGTCTCTGCATCAAGGACTTAAATTGTACCGTAGTGAATCCTGGTTCATTATCAATTGTTAACTTCTTTACATTAGGGAAGTTTTGTAATATTTCTAACACTTTATCTTCTAAATTAATCTTATCTTCGATTTGCTTAATAACCAAAAATTTGGAATAGCTATCTATACACGTAATGAAATTTAAGGATTGCGGATAGAATATATCCATGTGTATCTGTACTCCTTCCTCTGTAGGTATTGGGATCTCTCCAATTGGTATTTTTATAGGATGTCTATCATATTTGTTTTTATTACATATGTCGCAATTCCTTACATATTCTTTAAATTGTTTTCTCATTTCAGGCCAATAATATTTTTTGTAAATTTGATCCAAATTTTCTTGGTAACTTCCATGTGCTCGTGTATGCGTTTGTTCAATTATAATTCCTTGGTCTTCTCTGTTTAATATGTCAATTGCAAAATTTTTCGTATATATGAATTTATTAGTAAATGTTTCTCCTATTTTCGCTTGTATTTCGTACAGATCCTCTATTGAGGAATGTATTGCCGTAACTATATTTGGTTTGATGTATTCCTTTAATATTGTGATTAAATTATCAACAGTATCATATTCAATTAAATGTCTAATTTTTCCAAATTCTTGAATTTGCTCATGTATTGTAAATCTATTTTTACTTAGTAAAATTTGTTGTTTAAATTGGTTTAATGGTTTTTTTGTCTCGGGTATCTGAGTATGATCACTACTTTTAGCTGAATGTTGAGTTACTGTGGTTGACGATTCGTCGGATAAATTATTAAGAAATTGTCGTGATAGAGCATCTGCTACCACATTTGTTTTACCTGGTTTATATATAATTTTTGCTCCATATTCTCCAATTAAAGCATGCCATCTTTTCATTTTAACATTTGGATTTCTAGGTGAGACTGCAAATGTTAGTGGTTGGTGATCGGTATGAATTTCCAAATCTGAAACTCCCTATAAATAAATTCTTAGATTTTTTAATGTCCATACGATAGCGTATAGTTCTTTTTCATTAGTCGCGTAATTTTTTTCTGTTGAATTTAATGTTTTAGATATAAATGTAATAGGTTTGCCCCCTTGGCTTAAGACTCCACCAATAGCTTCATTTGATGCGTCCGTCGTTAATATAAATGTTTCGTTAAAATTTGGTTGAATTATTTCGACTTGATTTACTAATATAGACTTCAATTTCTCAATTGCCAAAAGTCCTTCTTGTTCCATTCTAATTTAAATTTTTTAAGACATACATATGTTGTGAAACTCTTCCGTTTTCACCTGATAAATGTATTGTTAATGGTTTTGCTATTTTAGCGTACTTTTTAATAAACTTCCTGTAATATCCAATCATTCCTAGGAAACTTCGTAACTGTCGTAGAGTTGTTAGAACCAGAAAATTTAAAATTGTTTCAACTTTTTTTGGGTCTGTCTTTATAACATTATTTGCAACAATATATCCCAAAAATTCTACTTCTTCTTGGTAGAATTTAGATTTTTGTAATGAAATTTTCATATTTGCGTTTTTTAGTACTTCTATTATTATACTTAAATGTTTTTTATGTTCCTCGAAGCTTTTTGAAAATACGATTATATCGTCAATATAAACGTGAAAAAATTTTCCAATAAACTCCCTTAAAACATTGTCCATCGCCCCTTGATACTTTATACTAAGCGCGTTTTTTAAACCAAATGGCATTCTTAAAAATTCGTATTTTCCGTTATTTACTGAAAATGCAGTTTTTTCAATATCGCGTTAATGAGGATCTGGTGAAAACCTGATTCCAGATCTATTGTGGAAAAATATTTTGAACTTCCTAAATTTGAAAGTATTATATTGCTATCCGGAATTGGATATATATCTGATTTTGTTACTTCATTTAATTTTTTATAATCGATTACCATTCGAAATTTCGGCGTACCGTCTTCATTTACACCTTTTTTTGGTACAACTCAAATTGGCGAATTATATGCGCTCTTACTCGGCCTTATTATTTTATCTTCCATCATTTTTTTTACCTCTTCGTTATGAAGGAATTAGCAGAAAGAGGGTATGAGTATTGTTTACTCCATATAGGAGTTTCAACAATTGTCGTTATTTCCGCTTTTATATCCGTTCGGAACGGTAAATTCATATTTATTGAGGAATGTATTTGATATATTTCATTTCTAATTTCCTCTCTTAAATTTTCAATTTCATCTTCGTTTATGTCGGTATTTCCTTCGACTGGCGCTTTAGAGAATTTTTCCTCTAAAGTAATTTTGTTTACATAGTTTTCCTCTTCTATATTGCCGGTATTATCATCGGCTGGCGTTGTAGAACTTTTTTGTTCCACAATATTTTTTGCATAATTATTACTTCTACTTTGCTGGTATAAATCTTCGGCTGGCGTTGTAGAGCTTTCCTGCTCCACAGTATTTATTTTTTTATATTTGCCGGTATTTCCGTCGGCTGACGCTTTAGAAGTCCTTACTTCCAAAGTAATTTCGTCATCCTTAACGATCTTTAAATTAATTATCCTTACTTTTCTGATGCTCATATTCGCATCCTAAGCTAAATATATCCTGCTCTTTTTCATTATTTATTATTAACTTCTTTTTTTCCAAGTTAATCACTGCATTAATGTCCTTCAAAAATTTGTATCCTATTAATAGGTCTGCTTCCAAATTTTCGATTTCGTAGAATATTTGTTTTTTATCGAATAATGTAATAATGTGATAGTAGCGTATTATCGAAAATCCACTTATTGTTTTTACTCTCTTTTGTATGTCCAATTTATTTTTATTTTTGTATATTCCTGATTTAATATAGCAACTAGTTGCTCCCGTATCTATTAATATTTTAAAGTTTTGACCAGTAACCCTGTCATCTAGAAAAATATATGGCAAAGTTAATTTTGGCCTAAAAAATGATCCTCCTTAATATTATTAATGCGCTGAGTCTTAGTCGGTGGCTGCACATTCTGTTGTGTACTTCCATGTGGCCTTTTTTCTAAATTGTTTTGGTTTAAGGTTGTTGGCTTTTGCAACATACGGTTGCGTGTATGGATGCTTGAGTCGACATCCATTGGTGTAGGTCGTGATTGGTTATTCTGGTAACCCATTCTTTGGTTGTAATTTCTTTGGGGCTGGGCTTGTGGGAACCGTAAATTATTATTGAAATTACTGTTATTGAATCTGTTGTTATTAAAAGTATGTTGCCTGTTATTGTTGTTAGGATTTGAATAGTTTTGATTTTTTCCAAATTGTAATGCGAAGGACGCTCGCATATTGTTAGATTCTAATTCTTGTGCTTTTGCTAAAGCATTTGGTAAATCGCTTGGCGATAGTGAAAATAGTATGTTTGCTAAGTTTCCGTTTAATCCCGTTATGAATGTGCGTAAGGCATCCCACCTATGTTTGGCATTAAATTCTTTAGTTACGGCACTATCTGATCCGTAAGTCATTATGGTTTTGTTTATTAGCAAGGTTAATTTCTCATTAACCTTATTATAATATTCAAATATGGAGTAATTGCCTTGACGCAGGATACTCATTTCTTGCTCAATTATATGAGATGGTCGCTTATCGGCGTAAGCGAAATGTAATCGTGCTAAAATAGCATCAAAATTTAAAACTGTTCCGTGGTTGGACAAAATGTCATTAGCATCGTGAGTAATTTTATTTCTTAATATAGTCAATGCAGCAAAATATCTACGGCTGCCTCTTACGTATAAACTCATTGCATTGTTAGATTAGATTCCCTCCAGCTAACATATTTATTCTGTTTCCCTCCAAATTCTGGTAAAGACTCTACGACTTCTAGGGACTCGTCACAGCGAATCTCTGAATTTATTACTTCAGGTTTGTAATCGGTTATTGTTGTAGACTTAGTTAAGTCTTCTATTTGCCTGCGCATTTCAGATATTTCTAATCTAAGTGATGCGTTCGTTGCGGCAATTAGTCTTGCGACTAAGGTCTCATTTTCGCTACTTAAAGCCATTTTTGATTAATTAATTTTTTCTCTTCTTTTCCTTTAAATATGGACAATTTTCAAATTTATGATTGCCTTTACAGTAATCGCAATAATACAACCTTTCGTATTTTGGAGCACTTATATTACTTCTCATTTAAAGCAAATCTTCCTTTTTTGATACTTGTATCATCTCTATAGTCTCAGACATTATTGTCTCCTGATTATAATAATCCTCAAGTGTGGCCTTTTTATCTTTTCCTATATATCGAAAAACTTTCTCCATACATTTAATTTTAAGTTTATCTTTATTTAGATCACTTTCTTTTTTGTTAATCCTTATGTCTTCTACAAGTTCTTCAAGATTTCTAACTATTCTGTCTATTTCGTTATAGTCCAAGTCAGTTGGTAAAGCATCTGTCATTTGTGTTTTTTTTATTACAATTTTTATTTTTGATCCTTTCTAGGAAAGGAGACTCTTATATTCTGGAGGGTCTGCAGTTCAGAATCGCAGAATTGAGTTTTTGTTATAAACCGGAGGGTCCCCCTTGCGGTGGTGAATCGCGGTTTTTTTTTTTAAATATTTTATTATTTGGCTGGTCGAGCCTTCAATTATTCTTAATGGTTTAAACTTAATTGCTTAAATTTTTTGGCTTAAATATTATATGTATATATTTAATATATATTACTTAATATAATTGGGTTTATTTCCCATTTAATTATTAAATATAGGCCTTACTTACAACTAATTTTATGTTATTGCTGCTGTTGTTATCGTTGCTGTCGCTACTGTTGCGGCTATTGTTGCCTTTGCTGCTGTTGTTGCTTTTTGAGTAGAATTTTGGCGGTTAGTTATGCGATGGTCGTCGTTGGCGGCTCACACACGGCTTAGATGAAATAAGATGCTTTTGGCGAAATTTCTGATTTACAAAAATTTTTTGATTCTTTTGCTTTTATGATGGGCTTTCAGCGTTTTTTATGTGGATGTCTTATGAATCCACACACTTTCTTTTATTTCTTTGATAAATGTTCACTTTCAGTTTCTTTCTTCAACTCAAACTTTGAAATCACTTTATATTTGCTGTTGTAGTTTCTTGTTTTTTTTTTTTTTACTTTTCTCCCTATTTTTGGGATACTTGTTTGTTTTTTTTGAAAAAAAAATTTTAAAGCGTACTACCTCTCGCACGAGGTTTATGTACGTTTAATGGTTCCGGCACCGGTGTTCATTAAACGCGATTGTTACGAACACGTGTCCTTAACGTTGGGCGCCAATTAACTTCCCTTGCGTGGGAAGTATTAAAAAAATGTATTCCGTTCCGCTACGCGCGGTAGAAATAAAACGCAAGTGTTGGTTTGAGTGCGATAATATATGGTGCGCTTTGATCATCAAGATGATCTCTCAATACGCTTGCCGATTATCCACTGATCTTTATTAGTAAAATCACTTATATTTATATTCTTATAATTCTATGCTTATTACTAAAGATGCTTTGGCATTACATTAAGTGATGAAATGCCAGAGCATTAGATTTCCAATTCTTCTTATTATCAAAACATATAATGGAATATTGTATTATGCTTACTTATCAAAACAAGTGATGTATTAATTTTTTATTAATTTCTTATTAATTAAAGTATTCTGCTGACCAAGCAGTAATACCGTAGGAAGATACAATTTGTTTACATTTATCATTAGGTCTCTGTGTGGCTGCTGCCGTTAACTTGTATGTTGTGTATGCGTTATTTTTGTGCCAATGTCATACGCACATATTTATGTATGTACATATGAGCAGCGCGCACATGTTATTATTGATAAGTGATAATATGATTTGAATTCGCGAAAGCGAACATAAACACATACATATGGTCATGATACATGTGCATATAAATTTTGAATGATAAAATTTACGATTAATGTACATTTATCACTATTGTAATATATTTAATTTTTTTATTTTAATTTTTTTTTTTAATATTATTATAGTTTGTTATATGTATACATATGTTATGAAGTATACACATATGTAAGTATGATTTGATATATTCAAAAAATAATTATAAAATAGGCTTTATTTTCACATTAACAACGAATATTGCTTTGAAAAAGTAATTTAATTCAAATGTATTCAATTGCACATGTATTCATAAATAAGCACAAAAAGAATTCGTACGAATACACATGTTTGCATATAAACGTATAAAAATATAAGCAAAAGAGCTAACATACGTCTGTTAGAACAATATATAGTTTTGAGCATAGTTTTTATTTCACGCTCAACTCTGTTCAAGCGAAAATGTTAAAATTTCTCCTGCTGAGCTGGCAGTGGTGAAACTCTTCCATCTCGACCGAGTTAGCCAAAAATATTTTTACGTTCTTCGCGCCGTGAACCTTCTCTATTATAAACGTTCTCTGGTTGTTTGAGTAAGACATGAAGATAAATGTATAGCCAGTAAATTGAGCTTTTTATTTAACAATCCAGTGATCGAATTCAAGAGATATTTATATTATTATAATAATTATATACATACATTATATACATACATTCTAGCAAAATGTATGTATGTTATCAATGATTGCATGTATATTATCAATGATTGTGGTAAATAGTTTTTTGGTGACAATGATAAAAAAATTACCGATTGAATGTCACAAAGAAGAAGGGGGTACTTAAATGGCACAAAATACTGAACTAAGATGGGTACAGTTTGTTAAAGTGAATAACTTACCGTGTTTACCATTAACAGTTTTAACACTTCGATTCGGCTTATAGCTAACAGATTGCATGGGGGAAATGGTATAAACCAGTCAGAAAAAGTTTAAGTTGAGATGAAAACTTCAAACAAAGAATGTGTTGACAATCCAATTTAGAAGAGGGTAGCATGACGGTGACCATGATTTCCTTATTAAGCAGTATTTCTCCTCATAAGCCAAAATTGTATAGGCTCCAGCCGAATTCTCCAAACTTAACTTTCCTAAATAAATAAACACAATCTAAAACTCTTTCCCAAATAAATAAACACAATCTAAAACTATTTTCAAAGAATTATAGTTGGTGGACTACTTGTGATGCCTACTATTTTGCTTCGGGAATGACTACTAAAGCCAGCATACTTGAAAACTCAGGGAAAAACCAAAAGTAATACATCAATTGCAAGTTATCTGCAAACCGAATCACATCGTTTGCGTGTGAATGTGAAATATCGTACACAATATTTATGGCTTATACTTATTGCAGAGATCCCATACGAAATATTTTTTGCAGTTACTGGTGAAGATCCAAATTGATTTTTGTTGGTGTGTTTTTGTTTCTTGTGTCTAAAATACACATTTAAACATTATTTAATGCAATTTTTTAATTGGAACTTTAATTTGGAATTTCAGTAAAATATCTCTATCGATATACATATATTGTGCATACAGCAAAAAAAAAATTAGTTTGTAATATTTTTTTTAATAAACAAAGTTAAAAATTAGTGAAAACTTTACCTTTATTTTTTAATAAGTCGCCAATATCATGAAAAAGAAAATTTTTATTTTTCAGATAACCACAAGGGTAAAAATCATGGCGAAGTGAACACAGCTTTTTCCCTTATCTACCCCTTTAAGCTCTATACTCCGAAATTCACAATTAAATGTGTTTAAATATATCTAGATTTTTGTAAAACTTTATATTAAGAAATGTTGCGATAGAATTCAACATTCATTATTCAACGTAAATGTGAAAAGATTGCAATCATGTATGGGATCTTGTTAAATTATATTACAGATCATTGTCTTACTAAGCCTCGTTACTATACAATATTTTGTTTTATATACGGTATAATGGTACTAAAATCAACCTAATAAACTCATATACATATGTGTAAGAGGAAAAATCGATCAGTGAAACGGAACCATATATGTATGTATTAGGGATAAGGTCCAAGCTCCAAGGATTTAATTCGCATTCAGCGCTAAACCACGTTACGTTCATAACAACATTGAGGTATAACATTCATATATTAACCAACATAGACGGCTTAAAGTCAGGAAGAAAGTGGAGATTTTTATATCGGGTGAATTTAGGCTAGAAGAAGCGGGACTGACTGCGCAAACTTTTGGCGTTACTCAAGTATACTCGAAAGTATGTTTCATAACACACACTCTGACCGACATATGCCGCATAAATTCTTCTAAAATAATGAAAATATGTAGCTGAGGTAATTCGTGGATCAGTGATTCCCATTAATATGTTCATTATTAGAGTTTAATGGAACTGTAATAATGTACATGTTCGCTTATCTTATGTATTGAACGAATATACAGGGTTGGTCCGGAAAGTAATAGGAGCGTGCGCGCACCGACTGGATTCGGTAGAGGGCGTTCCTAGCTAACGAACGAGCGGCTGGTCAGTTGTCTCCGAGCACCTGGAGAGTCAGGAGAAACATTTTCTCGCGAAAATACTGCGTTCGTTGGAGCAGAGGTACGCGATTACATTCTGCGTGAAACCGTGTGAAATGTAAAAGCTGGCTTACCGAGTTGTTGCTTTAGCAAGAAGTAATGTGTTTCGGTGGCACCAGGGCCCTATTCCACAAAATGACTTATCAACTTTTCACTTTGTACTTTGCAAATTTTTCGTCAATTTGCAAAGCTTTCTGTTCCACAGAACTACGAAATTTGATAAGTGATAAGTTGAAATTGATAAGTGTAATTTGCAAAGTCTTTGCAATTTTTATGTTCTCTTTGTAATTTCTGTTCCACGTACGTGCTCTTGTGCAAAGTGCAAAGCTTATATTGAAAAGTGTAATTCGCATAGACCTTGTATATAATTATGCTGTTCCGTTTCACAAAAACTGTAAACTCTATTTTTGCAAAGCAAAATTGGATAAGTTTGTCAAAAATTTGCAAGGTAAATGATCGCTTTGCAAATTCATATTATCATAACTAGTCAAACTTTCAAAATGTTAAGACGTGAGTTTTTGTTCGACAATAGTGAAGACGCGGTTAAAGCTAGAAATTATAGAGACTGAATTAATTTTTCGGGACTATAAAATTTCAATTTTAAAGAGTGCTTCCGTTTAAATCTAATCCAGGTGGATTTCCTTTTAAATAATGTTGGACAAAAATTAGAGCACAATACACAGCGCAGTCATGCTTTGTCGGCTGAAAATCAACTGCTACTGCGCCTGCATTGGCTCGGAAATGGTTGCCAGTACCATGGAGTTGCAGCTTTGCATTGTGTTGCAAAATCCAAAGTTTGCAGAACCATCCATAGAGT
This sequence comes from Bactrocera zonata, assembly GCA_037783105.1. Lineage (NCBI taxonomy): Eukaryota > Metazoa > Arthropoda > Insecta > Diptera > Tephritidae > Bactrocera > Bactrocera zonata. The sequence goes on along the minus strand of JBAWJQ010002819.1, from coordinate 221,143 downwards.
TGTCGACATTATAATAGACGTTTTATTTCAAAAAACAGTGCGATGGCCCGATGATGTCAGTGGTATTGCTGAAAAGTTTTTTCTGATGGGTGGATTCCCTTCTGTGTGTGGTTGCGTTGATGGCACAATCATTAAAATTGATGCGCCTCCATTACCGGCATGGAAACCACTCATTGGATGTGATGATGATATGTGGGCCAGACTACACATTTTACAGTGTAAATGCAAGTTGACCGGGCAGCGTTCATGACTCAAGGGTGCTACGGAATTCGGCTGTAAGTCAAAGATTTGACAATGGATAGAGACCTTTTCCGGATGCTGTTGTTTTGGGTGATAGTGGTTATGGATTGAAAAACTGGTTGATACCACCATTACGCCGAAATCCCAATAATCCTGCTGAAGAAGTTTTCAATCGTTGCCACGAAAAACTCGCCGTATAATTGAAAATAGTTTAGGCATTCTTAAAGAAAGATTCCCGTGTCTAAATTATTTGCGACTGAGGCCTGAATTTGCAGGAAAGAGAGCCATATTTTGTGCCATCTTACACAATATTGCCTGTAACATCGGAAGGAGTTGTGAAAATATGCAACCCACTGAAGACACTGACAATGAAAGCGAGGAATTGGATGAAAATGCTGAAGAAGAAAATGATGCTCTTAATAATATAGATCAAGAGAGTGGAATGGAAAGGGTTACTACCCTGCTACAATACTTTACCTAATGCCAACTATTATAGTATTGTTTTAAAATAAAAGTAGTGTTTTGGCCATGACCTTTTTCTACTGCAAAAGCGTTGTATCTTTTTGGGCATTTTTAGGGTTTGAGATTAAGGTCTCAGAGAATAAATAATAAAGGAAGTATTTTTGTATTTATTTACATCATTTTATTAATTTCAGAGCTTTTTTGTTTTTATCACAAATTATTTCAAAATAAAATGTTTAGAAATCAAATACACACAAATGAAAAATTGGCCTTTGGTAATCAAACCTCCTCAAATAACAGACGCGATACATTTTCTGTTTCTGCCATTGCAATTCCCAGTGTGATAGCAGAGGGTGGAAGTAGGAGCTCCCTCTCCAGTTTTAGGCGTTGAAGTTTCCGGTAGTAAACCTCAACCTCAAGGAGCTCCATCCGGCATTTTTTCTCTCTATCCAAAGTTTCACTTGGAAACTTGGTAGAGCGCTTCATCTTTCTTGGGTTTAGAGGTGGATTGGCAATTGTTTCTTCTGAAATAGATATTCTGGAATCATTCTCAGCTGACGGTAGATATTCTGAGTTGCCATAACTTTCTGGCAAATTCAAACCATCTACCACAGCTGAGTCTGATTCCAGAATATCGAGGATGGCCAAGTCAGCTTCATCCATTACCTTGTACTTCCCACCTCCGGATCCAGTATTTCGGGCGTTAGCCCTTTTACTCTGCAAATTAACAAAATTAAATTCACAAATATACAAAAAGTTTCACGTTAAAAACCGGAAGCTCGATTTTGACTTTAAAGCCATAGTTTCTTGGGCAAATTTTCTTAGAATTCATCGTAGCTTACGATTTTGATAACCGCTTCGTCGAAAAAAAAAATTGATCCACTCTAGTACACATAGCAATTAGTAATATTTTGGTTAAACCGGTTGTTATCAGCAATAGTTGTTGATTGAGTGCACTGTTAACTCACAACAACAATGTCTATGATGACGTTTTGTTTTGTTGTTGTCAACAACATGCTTGTTAGTTATTAGCAATGCACAATATAAGAATTCCAACAACAACAAATGATGCAAATATAATTATTTGCTATGTGTAGGCAATAAATTGTTGTACTTACCATTGTCCGCCTCTTCCAGAGTCCAAACAAACTGTCCCTTGCATAGGTCCATGTTTTCTGTGCTGACGCCAGTCGTAGGGATTGGGCTTTTTTTAACACATCCTTCCATGCTGCCTGTTTATCTAATTTGTTAACCTTCATAAAGAAATGTATACTTAAATATACTTGAAATTTACAATTATTTATTTAAAAAATACTCACACTGTTGTTTTGAAAACTAGCAAATAAAATGCTTTTTTTTCTTTTATTACATTTAAAATAGCAAGTTTTTTTTTCAATTTGTATTTTGCGGCTCATTTTAACAACTCATATAAAGCAATGCAAAGTGAAAATCGATGAGACAGAAATGCAAAGTTGATAAAACGCTTTTTGGAACACTTTGCACACTCACTTTGCAAGAGAGTGCAAAGACTTTGCACTGAGCGGAAAGAGCGTAAAGCCTTTGCCAAAATATGCTCAATGCAAAGTGAGATTCGCAAAGAATATTGTGGAACAGAAACGCTTTTCACTTTGCAGTACAATATCAATTGATAAGTGCAAAGTGAAAAGTTGATAAGTTGTTTTGTGGAATAGGACCCAGGTTGTCTCATTGTCTTTTTTGAAATCAAAATTAAATTTGTTCCTCCAGGCGTTAATGCCAAGTTTTACGTGGAAGTCCTCAAGAGACTCAAACGCCGATTGGAAGTTGCACCACGACAACACTTCGGCTCACACCGCCTTTCTTGTGAACAGCTACCTAACCAAGGCAGGCATAGCAACACTTCCACAGCCGCCCTATAGCGCAGATGTGGTCCCGTGGACCTTTTTTGTTTCCTTGCCTGAAAAGTCCGATGAAATGCATTTTGCGACGAAAGAGAGGATCCCAGCAACATGTACCTCGATTCTAAGGCTATTCCGGAGAATGCCTTCTGTGACGTCTTTAATGCTTGGAAATCGCGCTGGCAGCGTTGCATCGGCGCAGAAGGAGCTTATTTTGAAAGTTTTGAAAGAATTGTAACGATTATATTACAATAAATTTTTTAAATCGACTCAGTCCTATTACTTACCGGACAAACTCTGTACGGTGTAAAATCCACCAGAAGTTTGAAACCATTTTATTTTTTGTATATGGGGCTACGAGTAGTAGTATTGATACGAGTTACGGAACGTATTCCATATAATAGTATCTTACCAAAATATCAAACAACAACAAACAAACATCAAAGCAACCTTATCTAGGCACATTAGAAATGCACTATCACTATCACACACAAACAAACATCAAAACAATCTTCAAACTCTCATCTATTAATAAGTAAACAAAGTAGTTAGTATAAATAGAAGTAAGGACCTTGTAATAAGTTAGTCTTAAGAGTATTAATAAACAGTACACATTTGTGAGCAACTCAAACACATATTTTGACTCATTTTTACTTTTTGTAAAAATTAACTCACCAGTTAAACCCTTTTGGGTAATACAATATATTCTTTCCAGTAAAAAATATTCTATGAATTGCATTGAGAAACGTTATAGATTTATCGATGCGCTATATGCGCTATAAGGTAAGGTGCAAAATACTTATGGGGAGAAAGTGTAGATCCGAATTTTTTAAATTTTTGACACTAGGGTACATTATTTTCAGCATAGACTCTTTCGAAATTGCAATAATATTCCTGATAGATATCAGGATTACTGATCCTTGGCATTGCGGAGAAAATATTCCATATTTAGGGGCTTGAACAATTATGGTCCGATTATGACCGATTATGACTGAGTTAACTTTCCATATTTTTTGAATATGGAATTATTGTAAATGTATTAGTTTAAATAATATCGGCATATGTAAAATAGGTAATTGGCAATGAGATATTACAATTACTGTGAGTATCACTTTTATCTAATATTTATATAACATAACATTACCTTTTTTGGGAGTTTAACCTTCACCTTTGCTCAATGTAATTCTCTTACTTCCAACCGTTGCTTGACAAACTTTTAAGGCTTCGCTCCAAATTATTTCGTATATTCGGTTCCTTTACCAGGAATTAGAAATTCTTGCTCATTTATTAAATTTCAGTTGGAAAGAGAAAAAAATAAGCAAATATACATTATATCGCTGTCATAAATTAATAATTGCATGGTCCCATATAAACGCTCTTCTGCCCTATTTGACCCTCTTTACTTGTTTCTTGCATTTTTTTGAAGATAAATAAATGGAATAATTATAGACATCATTATTACGGAATATACAAGTATTAAACGGTAAAGCGATTCCAAATATTATAGTGTATAAGGGCAGTATCATATTCAAACAATGGTCAATGATATCATCCAAATCGAAAAAAATACAATATATTGGGTAGTAAAAAAGTCTTTTCGCATTTCTAATCAAATTTCAATTTATTTTTTTATATTTATACTAATAAATAAAAAAAACAAATATATACTATTTTAGTCGACTACTTTTTGCCATTTTTCCGCTGGAGACATTATTCCTTCAGTGTAAATCGAAATTCCCTAAATTTCCAGAACGGCAGCGGACGAACCATTGTTGTGCTACACGAATTGATACAGCATCGTCTCCGTAAAATTCACAAATTTCATTAGCTTGCGTGGCATTTTTTCCTTTTTTATACAAAAGTTTTATAATATCATTTCTTCATTATTTTCACTCATTTTTGAATAGCTGTAACTTTTTTCAACTTTCTCGAATTAATTTTTTTTGGTTAAATGAAGCTTAAACTCTAACCTTTCCAACACTATAAGGTTTGACACAATGTGGAGATATACGACTGCAACGACATCTATTGACAAAATACGAAACAATTTTTCGACTACCCAATAGTAATGGATTAACGTATTTTTTCTTGTTTTGATAAATGCTCCAGGTTGACTTTAGGACTGTCAGCGTAGCTACATACAAACGTCTGTATACAGATTTATATATGTATTATTTATTTGCTGCAGTTCTACAGTTACCTAAAACGAATGTGTATTTTGGTTTTTGGTTCAAATGTAAATTTAGTTTTTTCTGAAATTGATTTATTCATCGTTTGAGGTAAAGCAAAGCAATGTTTAATAGCGCTATGAGTGTTGTGCAAAACTGCAGACCTAGTTTTGGTTGGTTCATTGCGAGTGTAACACCGATTGCTTGTACAGTATATCGAGGTTAACTTTTGTGTCATTTTTTGAACTAATGTAGAGGTTGTTGAGCACATTTTTCTACATAGGCTATGTGTACACATATATGTATGTACATATATTTATATATGCACACATATGTATATACACACATAGAGACCTGTTGACAACCACTTACCTTGCAGACATGCACATGAAAGTACTCAAATGTTCACTTACCTACATCTACAGCCATATCAATTTTAAAGCAATAAAATATTAATTGCTGCTCCGGTTTGCAAAAGCACAATATTAATAAACCAAATATCTTAACTCAAACTCATTACATAAAAATGAAAGGAAAAGTCATTATGTTAAATTTCGAACTAATTTTCTGTCAAACTTACTTACGTACGCGTACGTCAACACATTTGCATACTTCTGTGTTTTTACACTTTTATAAATTAAACAGAGTTGAAAAAATTTTTGACAAGACTTTTAATGTGGAAGACGTCGAAGAAGTTAAAGAAACAGCAATTAGTCTCCCTAATGATGAGCCCAAGGGATTAGCTGAGCACGAAGAAAACACAAATGTTGACAATAGTGACAGAAAATTTATAACAAATGAAAAATTCCTTTGAGCTGTAAAAGCATTCGATCGTTTTTGTTCGATTTGAGCAATTTTGGTCATAAGGTGGCATACTTTAAAAGAATTATTAGTATCCTGTTATATTAATTGCTTCTTGATTTGTGTACTGGAAAGTGAAAGAATCAAATGGAATTTGAAATTGTTGTATATGGGAAGTAGGCATGGTTGAAGTAGGATTTCGCACTGTCAATAAGGAATATGAGAAGAGTGCCACGTACTAAATTTAGTTGAAATGGGTTGGTCGGGTAGCGAGATATGTGATTTCATAAAAAGGTGGGCGGTGCTAGGCCTATCATTCAATTTTCACCGGCTCCCTTTTCATACGATCTCTGAGGTAAAATTTAAGTTTTGAACAGCACCGTTATATTTCACACTGTCGGGAGGAGTTCTTACAATATTTACGCTCAGTAGTTATTGTAGTTTCCGGGGTGGGGTCATGCCCACTTCTTTGAAAATTTTGCCCATATGTGACCCTTTTTACTGCGATCCCCTGTGTTAAATTAAAGTTTTTTATCAATACAAGTTTTACTCAAGTTTCAGTTCATACACACGGACAGACAGACAGTCACCCGGATTTTGTCTCGTCATCCTGATCATTTATATATACATAACCCTATATCTATCTCGATTAGTTTTAGGTGATACGAACAACCGTTTGGTGAACACAATTATTGTACTCTTTAGCAACAGTTTACAAGAGTATAAAAATGTTGCGTAAAAATTCAATATTCATTACTCAACGCAACCTTATTAACTTATAGGTCATAGACTCACTAGATTTTTCTCGTGTCCGAGGTATTTACATTTAAATCTACCTAGTTAACCGAAATGGAATATACATACATACATATGTATGTATGTATATGACATAAACTCAAATAAAGAGACTGAATTTAATACATTATGTGAACGAGGAAACGGAAAAGGAGGCTTAAATTCAGACATCACTACATGGGATATATTTTTGAGTTTTGAAGAAGTTCTGGACAGATTGAAATACTATATACGTAAACCGGTTTTTACGTAATGTTATGAATACAATTCACACACTTCCTGACATATTCGGCATAAACTCTATAAAATAATTACTCTCATTTTATCTATTTTAAGCGCAAGAATATATTTTTAGTGGTTAGAACACTTTAGATGCACTAATTGTACAAAGTTTCATTTCGATAATGTCATTGATATTTGATTTATCAACTGTCAAGTGAATAAATCTTAAGAAATTTAAAATTGCTATATATAAAAGGTAAACGTTTTTGTTCGATTTCGTATATTTTCAAAATAGAGTTTAACATAAAATATATAAATAATGTTATGCACTAAATTTGGTTGGAATTTATAAAGTAAATCCGGAGGCATACAATTTCTCCTGACTCCTATGAAGCCTTTAGTGACTATCATCCGATCTTACCCATTTTCAAAGTGTCGGAGGAGGTGTAGAAAAGATTTGTCCTAAGGGATTTGGTTGATATAGCTTTGATGTTCTGTGAGACATTTATGTATATTCAACGGGCAACTGTTCTGATTATGCTTATCTAAAATACCGAATTTCTCATGATGCCAGGAAACACATGTATATAACGGGTGATTCAAGTAGAGGTACTTTCTTCAATAACCTTATTTTGACAGATCTCGCATGAATCGTGTCAAACTGTTGTTTGGCATTTCATCATGGAAAGATTTACACCTGAACAACGTTTACAAATCGTTCAACTTTATTACGAAACTTGACGCATTTTACGACGATATCTTAAATTTAATGCGTATTTTACAGCTTGTGCAAGAAATGAAGCCGCTCGATCATCTGGGCTCTTGAAAAGTTCTAAGAATATCCGATTTTTTCGTGCCAAATTTTGTTCATCATTGAGGGACGTTTCTGGTTCAATGGGTATGTAAATAAGGAAAATTGCCGCATTTGGGCAAAGAGCAGCTGAAGAGATTCGAGAGCTGCCATTTCATCCACAAAAGAACGGTTTGGTGTGGTTTCCCACACAAAAGCACCAATCAATGGATTTATTGAGAGATTACTTCGGTGAGCAGATAATTTCATGTTTTGGGCCGGTCGACTAATCACCAAGATCGTTTGAAATTTTTCTTGCGAGGATAAATAAAGTCTGAAGTCTATGCGGATAATCCCGCTTCGATTCAGGCCTTGGAACATCACGCGTATCATTCGCCAGTTATCAGTCGAAATGCTTAAACGGATGGACCTTCTAAGATGTAGCTGCGGCCAACATTTGAAAGAGATAATCTTCAAAAAATAAATGCCAAAGAATGTTCTTTCGAATTATAATAAGCAATCTCCACTAAATTTGAAGTTGGGTTTTTTTCTTTAAAAAATTAGGGAACCTTGAAATGTATCACCATTTATGTGCATGTTTTATTAAGATATCTTAACTTTCGCTCAAGTTTTATCCTGCTCGGACGGACAATAAAACCGCAATGCAACTCGGCTCGTCATCCTGATAATTTATATGTTTATAGTATAACTTAATATGTATCTATCTATCTTTGATTCTACGCTTGGTATACTCCTCTTCACTGCTTTCGCCGTGTTGTTGAACCCAAATGTCGCCAATATCTCGAGCTTCAATTTCAGGCTTTAATTAGTTGGTTATCAAGGCTCGATAACGGTTGCCATTGACGGTTACTTTCTCACCGGCATCATTTTTGAAGAAATATAGACCGATGATTCCACAACCCACAAACCACACCAAACCGTTTTTTTGTGGATGAAATGGCAGCTCATGAATCTCTTTAGGTTGCTTCATATTTTGTCCCAAATGCGGCAATTTTGTTTGTTTACATACCCATTAAACCAGAAATGGACCTCATCGCTGAAATTTGGCATGAAAACTTCGGATATTCTTGGAGCGTTTCTTGAGCTCATAGACCGAAGCTGTACTTTGCACGCTTTCAATTTAAGATCTCCACTTAAAATGCGCTAAATCGTTTCGCCGAATCGACTCTTCACGATTTTCGTGTACACTCTCAGCTACGGCTGCTATATTTTCTTCACTGCGTGCTGGACGTGGTCTATTCGGTCGATCATTATCTAATAACGAAGATGAGTGATGGTGTTGCGAATACTACGCTCAGTAGACCGACTGTGCTGACCATAAGTTGGCGGAGCGCACGGAACACGTTCTTTACCAAACTTGAATTTTCGTAAAAAATTTAAACGATTTGCTAACTATTTTCACCCGTAAGTCTTTCCATAATGAAATACCAAACAGTACTGAACGAAAATGCCTAATCTGTCAAAAAAAATGCTATTGAAAAAGTGCTTATACTTGGATCACCCGTACTTAGAGAAATAAAGAGCAGAACTACTGATTTCCACTCAAATTGAGACATGCGTTTCATTGGAATGGCGGATGTGGCTCCATATATTTTTGAATCCTGCCCTAATGAGGGAAACTAATTGGCGCCCAAAGTGGGGCCAAGCTAATGTGATAACGCAGTCTTGTGACCGAACCCGGAGCAAAAAAAAAATATATAATAAAAAATGCGGAAAAATAGCTAAAACTTACAGATGGGAAAATTTAATATTAAAAAAAATGTGAATTTTAAGTGCTAAGTGCAAAATATACACATTAAAAATGAATGGTATTAACATTTTCGAGAGTATAAAAAGAAAACCTACTTCAAAAACAACTATGTTTGCAAGTGAGGAGAAGTAAAACCCCTAGCATCAATAAAGAAGATGAAAACAAGGCATTCCGAAATATGGAGTCAAACACCTACTGAAGGAAAAGTAAAACCCCTAGCATCAGTAAAAAAATATGGGGACCAAAAAATGAAGCCAAACACCTCCAGGAGCGGTTCGCGACAGCAGCAGCATTATTTCATATAACAATTTTTTTATTCTGGCTATCAAAAATGCTCATCTATTAAATACGATATAAGATATTATCCAAAAAAGAAAAAAACAACAAAATGACAAAAAAATAAACTAGATTATTTAGATATATAAATACCTGTGTTATTAAAAATATATGTACTATGTCCGAGACACTATCAAAACTTAGGGAAAAACGAAAACTCTTACGAACATATTTTAATAAATCTAAAAAAGAGAAAATCAAAGATATAAATATATGCCATATACAATAAAAAAACGTATTGAAACCGCGATTGACCACCGCAAGGGGACCCTTCGGATTATAATAAAAGCTTAATTCTGCGATTCTGAACGCCAGACCCTCCCGAATAAAAATACGCTTTCCCAAAAGGGATAAACTAAAACAAAAAACAAAATGTATGTACATAAATTAAGACTTGTATAGCCAATAAATTGAAATAAAACAATCCATAATTTAAGCTAATTCTGCGATTCTAAACTCTAGACCCTCCAGAAGAAGAATTGTTACGGTTATGGCGGAAAAAAACACCTTATTGGAAAAAAGAACAGAAACACGATTTAAAAAAATAGAACAAACGGTGACGTTTTGACAGTAGATTTAATGACTCGTCTTATCACAGATAGTAATATAGTTTTACGTGAGGATATATAGTAATTACGCTCACAATGTAATGTAGTGAATACTAGTAGTTCTACTGACTAGACAGACAATAGACGTCAATATAGTATAGTATGCCAAGAATCATTATAGGTTATTAAATCCATCCCTGAATTTCCTGGTAGGATGAATTCATTTGTTAGTTGGAGGAAGGCAGCCCATAACGCTATGAGCGCAGAGAAGCAGAAAATACTTTGTTGTCATCACAATTCTTAGAAATAAAATAACATATGACGCAAACGATGCATCAACAAACCATGGAAAATCATGGCTCTTAATTTCGATGCAATTTTATTCCGCTTGGATTTTTATTACGCAGTAAAACATCCTATATACAGGAACTACAACTTAGTAAATAAACAAGTAAGGAAAGGCTAAGTTCGGGTGCAACCGAACATTTTATACTCTTGAAACTTCTTCTTCTTTGCTGGCGTAGACACCGCTTACGCGATTATAGCTGAGTCAACAACAGCGCGCCAGTCGTTTCTTCTCTTCGCTACGTGGCGCCAATCGGATATTCCAAGCGAAGCCAGGTCCTTCTCCACTTCGTCCTTCCAACGGAGTGGAGGTCTTCCTCTTCCTCTGCTTCACGCGGCGGGTACTGTGGCGAATACTTTTAGAGCTGGTGTGTTTTCATCCATCCGGACAACATGACCTAGCCAGCGTAGCCGCTGTCTTTTAATTCGCTGAACTATGTCAATGTCGTCGTATATCTCGTACAGCTCATCGTTCCATCGAATGCGATATTCGCCGTGGTCAATGCAGAAGCCTCTGCACCATATAGCAGGACGGGAATTATGAGCGACTTAAAGAGTTTGGCTTTTGTTCGTCGATAGAGGATTTTACTTTTCAATTACCTACTCAGTCCGAAGTAGCACTCTTGAAACTTGCGAGAATCAAAACCAGGGAAATACTTTAAGTTGTAAAACCAATCATACAAGGTGTGTTCCCAAGTAAACAGAACTTAAAAAAACGGAACAAATGGTTTTTTCGGCAAAATCAATTTATTTAATTCAAAATAGTCTCCTTCTGCTTCAATACAGCATTTTGCACGGTCCAAAAGCATGTCGAACGAGTGTTTTAGCTCGTTGGCCGGAGTGGCCGCCAGTATGTCGGTGCAAACCTTTTGAATGGCCTCTACGTCTGCATAATGCTTTCCTTTCATGGGCAAATTCGTTTTTCCGAAAAGGAAGAAGTCGCTCGGTGCCGTAGTTTTGATGAATTCATGCACAGTTTTGATGGAATTTCCGACGGATTTTCATTGGTCCACATGTTGATCGTCATTTATGTCCTCACGTACACTTTGAAAACGTTAAAACCACTCTGCTACGGGGTAGGCAATATTCGCCATAAACTTGTTTGATCAATTGAAACGTTTTGGTAAAAGTTTTAGCAATTTTAAAACAAAATTTAATGTTGGCTCTTTATTCGAAGCTCATTTTCGCACCGATAACACAAACATACTGAACTCAATGAAATGTTATGAAATTCTCACTGGACAATCGATTAAGATAGGAGATTCTAACGTATCAGGGGGCACTAGATTCAAAAATTTCTGTTTACTTTGGAACACACCTTATATAGAGTAAAGTCAACCGGATGTTCGAAAATTCTGATATTAGAGGCTAGGTCAAGTTTTCGTTCAAATTTATCTATTTTAGGCAAAAAGCTACCCTCTAATGAATAAAACACACCCTCTTATTTTCAATGAGATAACTCACATATCGGGCGATATATGCAGTACAAAGTCTCCCGGAAGTTTGAAATTCTTTATATTAAGTATATGGGGGCTTAGGGAAGTACCATTATAAGAGAAGGATTATCCTTTAATTCCAGTTTTATGTATATATCACACATTAACCGACATTTTCGATCAAAAGTCACCTATAGATACTGGGGTCAACAAATTCGGTACCTAGGATCTTGTGATAAGGTGGCATACACTAAAGACATTATTCGTGCAAAGTTTAATCCGTTTATATTAAAATTTGCTTACTGGAAAGTAAAATAATCAAGCGGATTTAAAATTCTGCTATATGGGAAGTAGGTGTGTTTATTATTTATTGTTTGACTGTTATAGGAATATGAAAAGAATGTCACGTTCCAAATTTTTTCGAAATCGGTCAGTCCGGAGATATGGGATTTACCAAAAAGTGGGCGGTGCCACGTCCATTGCCCAGTTTTTATCCAGGCTTCTATAATTATATTTAAATTTTTACTCAAGTTACAGCTTGCACGGATGGACGGACAGACATACAGTCAACCGGATTTCAACTTTTCTTGTCGTCCTGATCATTTATATATTATATGTATGTCTAATCGATTAGTTTTAGGTGATACGTACAACCGTTAGACTAACAAAACTATAATACTATAGTATAGTATAGTATAGTATAAAAATGGACCCTACTAATAATATGCTAATAATTACAAAAGAACTAAACAAAGAGAATAGGGATCAGGTCCTACGTATTTTTATAACAGGATGAAATACCCCATTAAGGAATATCATATTTTCTCTAAACCGCTAACCCGCTCAGGAACTCGAATCAAATATCCAAAGAGTTCGGTTTGCACATATTTTCGCGTACGATAGAAGTAATAATTTACGATTTTCTCAAAGGAACAACGTCTCAAATAATAACATACTTTAAAACTTTCCAAAACCGAAACCTATGGATATAGATCCACCTATATCTAGAGTTTATAACAACAAGGTAACAGATCATTTAATCAAAAAAAAAAAATATGTAAAACCAGTACAAATAAACGAAAATGTTCAGATAAATGAGGCTCAAAGCAAGGAAGCATATCGTCACCTAAAATGCAAAATAACGTATCATCAAAAAATTGGAAATTGAGTATCTTATAGATTACGATTCATTACATCAAATTACGTACATAATATTACATATCGCTCATTTGCTGCAAGACCGGCATAAGTCAAAAAAATCGATTTGCCAGAAAACTGACTATAACCTTACACACAAGCGGAGCATATAAGAGGTATTCATATGAATTTTTCACTCAACATAAAGTATGATATAACGAACACTTCTGCAGCATTAACTCAAAAATCACGTTTTTTGATTTATGCCGGTCTTGCAGCAAATGAGCGATATGTCCAACATTTTCAGATTCTGTTCTCATATATGAACCAGTTTTAACAAACATTAAAATTTTTTTCACTCCTCTTCTATTTTATTGAGTGTTTCATTCACGGCACTGTAAATTTTCGAAAATGTTGTTACGTTATTTTGCATTTTTGGTGACGATATGGAATAAAGTAATCATAGCTCTATCGCCCACAAGAAAAAACATTAAGAATTAGAAATAGCAAAGAAGACTACTTTTGAAGGAAAGGAAAGACGAGCTCCTCTATGTCAATTAGATGATACCAAATTAGGCAGAAATCTAAAAGCTCTTGTCGACGTGAGCAACCTCCCGCTGTATCGTGCCTGGAGTGTATGAGAATAGGAACGAATTAGCCAACTGTTAACAGATAAAAACCGTGAAGGGCTATTCCATTATCAAATATTATCATACAATAACCTTGTATGGGGCTAGGCAAGTTGTATTTCCTTTCTTTTATTTGCCTTTCAAGAATTCACATCGCTTAAAATTTATTAAAAGAAAACATTGTTATATACTATTTTGTTATAAAAGCCGTCGCTTTTTAAATATTTTCCTTATAATGGAAATAATAGACGCATTTTTTACTTGGGAAGTCGATTTTCATTGCGTTTAATTCCTACCAAAATCAGCTGTCATAATGGAATATATTTCCATTCACCAATCACCTCGGAGACGAGATTAATACTATGTTCAGATCGAAAATTTAAAAGATTAGATTACATTTTATCATTTCATAACCCAGAAGTGTTCTCACTGCTGTTAGAAAGATCAAAAAACAGCTGTTATTGTCATTCATGAAGTCACATCGCTCAATACTTATCAAAAGAAAATATTGTCATATAGTATTTTGAAATAAAAGCCGTCTTTTTTCAAATATTTTCCATATAATCGAAATGGTGGATGCATTTTTTCATTTGTTAAGTCGATTTTCAGGTGAAATTAGATTCATTGCTTTAAAAAAAATTTGTTTGTTTACATTTTTTTTCCCTTCGTAGTGTTTAAATCAGCTGTGATAATGTAACAGATGTCCAATGCTGACAAGTAGATGGCGCAAAATCAGAGTCGCACAGAGAGATTTTGCGTGGATCAGTTTCAAATCATTCTGACGAAGTGATTTTGAACTGTAATTTTTGTATGGTGAAATGTTGTTAAATTTATAAGATTAGTGGGATAAACTACTCAACCGAAATCTTGTGATTAAGTGTCGGTCTGAACATGGTATAAAACGCATTCAGGAATTAATAGAAGAAGAGTAGTAAAAGCAATGAAATACAAGAAACAAACACATTAAGGCATTAATAGAAGCATTTAAATACAAGAAACAGAAAAACCTGTAAACCAATTTAAGCAACAAATAATATTATGCAAAAACAGTTTTACGATCGATGTGTTGGTCGAAATCTTTGGAAATAAAACACACTTAACAGAATATGATACAGTGGAGAATTTATAAACCATTTTAACAGAATTCATTAGATCAAATTTGGTAACAGCAATTCATTGTGCATTGAAAGATTTACTACTGTGGTCAAATAATAGTAAGCGTTTTTAATTTAAGTTCGAAAACTCATTTGTGACAACTGTGCAAAATATCACAACAAAATAATCATTAGTGTTTAGTATACATGGTTTGTACGGAAAGTCATTGGACTGAGTCGATTAAAAAAAATTTATTGAACCAATCACCTACCTCTTGGATCCCCTCTGCCGGCATGTGCCACTAGGAAGATTGCCTCTTTGTTTTGGGATCATACTCGAAGATCCTTGACTCGTCCCCTGATATTACGTTATTTAAAAATTGCGGGTCACTTTCAGACATGTACAAATTTTCTGGGCACACTTCCACTCGCCGCAATTTCTGGTCGTCAGTGAGCACTTTTGGGCCAATCTAAGCGCACACCTTGCACTTGTTCAAAAGCTCCGTCACAATGTCATGAACCACAGATTTTACTTAGTCGGCGGTCACATTGTCGCTGTTTATTGGTCCGATTACTTTCCGGATAAACTCGGAAGATATTTCTATAGTACAAAAAGTGCATTCGGCGATTTTTACGATGTGAACATTACACCTAAGCCCCTTTTCGTATACCAGGTCACATATGATAATTTTACTTCTGACAGAACTAATCAGCTTAGCAGCAGCTGATATAGACTACTCCGGCCAATACTATGGCATGTACTAATTGACGTGAGACGTTTCCATTTATGAGGAATACGTTGGCTTACTTCGCAATGCTAATCTGGCTTATTTTGAGAATATAATAACAGAGGAAAATATTAATTTTCACAACAATTTCTTTTATAATGAAAATATTGAAATTTTATTAGAACAATTAAAACAAAACCAAGCTAGGCTGAAAAAGAGAATAAATGAATTAGGAACACTTTGGAAATGGGCAGTAAGAATACCCGACCATGACTTTGTAAAAGTTAATGACAAATTGGAAGAACTGGTAATAAATAACAATAAACACAAAAAATTAAAATTTTAAATAAGTACAGAAGTGACTGGTACTGTAAATAATATTAAAGGTGATACCACTATTAAAATAATAAGAAATCAATTTATTGTATATGAAGTACAAAACATGACAAATACAATAACATTTGATAAAATTGGAATTTTAAATCCAACTACATATTTTGAATTTATAAGAATTGAAAATTATAACAAATTATCAATTATCAACAATAATTACAGCATTAATGAACAATCCAAATTTAAAATAGTATGAAAAGGGGATGTAATTACACTATATAAAATACCTAAACATAGAATTAACATGTATTATGAAGTAAGATCTATTGCTCACTTAGACGGTGAGCTTATAATTGAACAAAATATAACCAACTGTAATACGAGTAAGTGAAGATATCGAGCTGAAATAATAAAACTGAGAGCAATATTGCTTTATGAAAAAAATATTGTAGAAAACCAAACACCCTAGAACATACTTAGTAACATTTGAAAATAATATAATAAATACTAAAACTTATGACAATATTGAAACAAAAATCTGGAAATATTTCAGTCGTAGTCATATGTCGCTTGAAGTCTATCGCTCTCTATGTATTTAGCACATCAGGAAAGTTAATTTCCATTTACATATATTCAACACGCATACATTCATATGAGACGCGTACGCATTTATATGCTGTAATCTCACTCAGCAACCAGCAGTACAAAAATATTTATTTAGGTTAAGATGTACAAGTATACATATGATAACATATTGACCACAGATATACATTTAGGCCATTGTTTACAAATGCACATGCATAACATATACACACATATATTTAGTTATTTAAGATATTTTGAAAAATTGTATATAAATGCTTGAAATAGTATGAAAATAAAATCAGAATGAAATCCTTCTCGTTAGACCACGCGTCTATCAATTTTATTCCCCCACCAGAGGAAAGATAAAATTGGATAGTTCGTTAAGTTCTTTAGTAATAAATATTTAGTAGAACACTCAGATAATTTAGTTTAGGTATTTATTTAAGTTTATGTTCGCTTCGTGAGAGACATTAAATAGCACACATGTAGTGGAACGGAAAGACTTCATAGGAGTCAGATTTAAAATTGGCCACTAGACGTAACACCGCCCAGCTTTAGGTGAAATCAGATATTTAAGAATTGACTAGATCAATGTCAACCAAATTTAAATTTCTATCCTGAAAAATTACAGTGTAAAAATGAGAGAAGTCGGTTTACAACCGCTCCTAATTTTCATACAACATAATTTTAAATTCTATTTTATTCTTTCACTCTACAGAATATAAATCAAGCAATAATAAAGTAATTAAGATATACATATGTATATACATATATTTGCACAATTGAGGGCACAAGGTGAGATGTCTATAAATACATAGTTTAACTCGGGTTCTAACTTATCAAACCTCCCGGTACTGAGTGACTTTTATCAGCAAAAAGTGGTAAATCTGTGAATGAACCTAGTAATAAAATTTTCTTGTACTAAAAAAATATTGAAATGTACGAATTATCCAAGCTCCTATATAATAATACATATAATGATTTTCGATATTCTAATAACATTGTTTGCCAAATATGTCGATCAGTTATCTTTTAAAGTGAATTTTATCACCATCAAATAATCCGCAGCGGGGACAATTTTTAAACAACTCCTTGCAAGGTTTTCAGAAAAAATTACTGCATGTTGCGGTTTGCATGCTCCATACTTGCAATATTGAATCATACTCCTTAGAACTTAAATGAAACAAGTAAGGAAGGGCCAAGTCCGGGTGTAACTAAAACTTTTTTTCTGGTTAAGATAGCAAGGATCAAATCTGGCGTAATACACATGGATGTGTTGGCAAAACTTCACAAGTATATTAAACTAGCTTGGCTGTTATAAGTCAACTGTAAATTCAAAAATCTTTGAATTTTGAATATGGGGGCTAAGTATTGATCCAATTTAACCCATTTTTGATGCAAGGGTATATTATTATCAATGAGCTATAGATTAACCGATATTTTTAGCAAAAAATCAGCTTGGCGTATAGGTTCTTCAAAGTTATAGTTCGACTTGGAAAATTTTTGGGATAGGGTTAAATATCTTGAGGGCATCATTTGTGCAAAGTTTTATTGATTGCTCTTTGATTTGTATATTAGAAAGTGAAAGGATCAGATTGAACTTAAAATTGTGTAGGCGTGGTTTTTATCTAATTTCACACATTTTCACGCTGTAATGTAAGAATGTCAGGATAATATTGTATTATGTACATAATTTGGTTCAATTCGTATGGATATATGATTCAATATGTATTTTTACCTAAATGTGGGCGGTACCACGCCCATCCTCAAAATTCGACACCGAATCCTATAAAACTTGTTTGCATTATCTAAATTTTACGTGTATGAAGCATTTACATTTGTATTTATTGTTTTATCGCGCTTTTAGTAGAGTTTAATAAAGCCGTTATATGGGGAGAGGGTTATAATCTGATTTCATCCATTTTCGCACTGTCGGTAGGGGTTCTCAAAGGATTTGCCTTAAGCGACGCCTATTTTTTAATATGCTTTTTTTAGCTTTACTTGTATGCTCGCCTAAAATATGCGTTTAAAAGTATGCAACGTTTAAATAAAATGTTCAACTATTGTTGGTGGCGTTTGAAAAGCATGCGTGTATACTCAAATACTTATCCTTAAAAAGAAGTATATTATATATTGGGAAATTTTAATTGCAAAGGCGTACATACGTAATAAATACCTCCGAAAAATAACTGCAATAAAAACTGTTATTTTGTTGTTGTAAACCTTGGATGCCAAGTCGATGTAAGCTCTTGTGGTCAAAAGGACTTTAGAGTAAATGATAGCAATGGGAAAGTCTGCATTATCGAATGCGACAATTTAGACGAGTTTGTGAGGGTTTGTAAACATACAACAGGCAGCAAAAATGTACAAAATACTCTTGATTACATTGCTGTTATATATTAACAACATTAATATTATGCACATAATCAAAAGCACTATATCTGCATGCGGCAAAAAAAAAATTGTTAATCAGGAAGCAATCGACGATGTTCATCTTTATGAATCTTTAAAAAAATTGAGAGGCTCGCCAACTTAACGGAGATCAGCTTTAAATGAGCTATTAACTCAAATCAGGTGTTAAGGGCTTCCAACATACTTTGTAACATTTAGTTCAAATGATCTGAACTGGCTATATCAACGAAAAGCTTTGTTAATAGCCGATGGTAGGGCTGATATTGATCCTAGTACGCTCGATATATATGAGACTGTTATTACCTCAATGAAGTTGTATTCAATACCTTACCGTTAAGGGGGGCAATGAAAGACTTGAATCGAGGGAGAATTATGTCATTCTAGTTTTATTTTGATATGTTTAAGCCTTATATACTATTTTGGAAATCTTACGTATCTAATTAAATATATGTCTATATGATATGATATGTACTGTACACCACATAGGGTTCTTTTCAAGTGCACATGTGCATTTGTAATCAATTGCTCAAATCTAAATAAATGTTTGTATTTTATTTTTTTTCAATTGCTCAAAGCTAAATAAATATGTTTGTATTTTATTTTTTGCATATAAATGGATACGTATCTCATATAAATGTACTTATGTGTGTTGCATATAAATGAATTTATGTTTACCCAGTCAGCATTTACATATAAAAATAAGCGTTTTGTAAGCGTTCGAATGTAAGTAAAACACTTATAAAACGCTGCTGTAACCTTTACAAAAGACATCAAAGCAAGCAGTTTATAAGCAAAAAGGAACCAAATTTATGAGCGTATAAAAGACAATTGCAAAACATGTTTTTTAAGTAACGTAATTGCAAGTTTTTTACATGCTTAAAACACATTTTTAAAATGCTTAAAAAACACGTATTTTTAATGAAATTAGTAAGCGTTTTAAACATTTAATTTGTTTTGGATATGTTTTTTTATTGATACACTTAAAAAATCATTTTTAATATAATTATATTAAATTAAAATATAAAAATATGAAATTGGTTGCATTAAAAAAAGGATTATCGCATAGTATTTAAGTTTACTTTTTTTGTTGCTTTAATTTGAATAAGATTTTTTGCGTACTGGAAATATGACATAGAGGCAAACACAAAGTCCTCTTCCTTGCCTCCATTTTCAGCGAAAGTTTCTGCAATAGAATTTAAATATGAATATAGAAATGTAACTAGAAACCTATTAAACGTATTTTACTTACGACGAATGGCAGTGACGACAGTGAAGGCCCTAATGAACTTTTTATTTGCACTTCCTCGCCAGGAAGAGCTCTTTCGAAACAAATTTCCCCGAACTGGAGGTTGACATTTTTTTTTAGGTCTGCCTTTTTAAAATAGAAATATAATCAACATCAGTATACAATCACCGGACATTTTAAAATTAAATTCTTACCAGCAAGAAAAATTTGTCTATCTCTTAATTAATTGATTAATAATTGAATTGCTGTAGAAAAAAATATAAAACAAATATTAGAAAAGTGTTGCGGTGTTAAGTTAAAAGTATACTTTAAAAATAAATGTCATTAATGGGGTCGACGATATAATTATAATTGTTCTGCGGCATGATCTGCTATGAGTGGCACAAATATATATGACGATCTGGTGTAAAAGCATATAACTTTTGATGTTACTTCGGCAAGCATGTGTTGATTCGGTGTTTCGTTAAAACTGAAATTTTTGGCACGGTAAATATTAAAAAGCGATGATTGAAGCGGTTTATCATAAAAATTATGCAAGTCTTGTACCCTTAGCTCGTGAAGTATAAATTTATTGTCAGCAGATCTTGGAATTAAGTTTGAAAATTAATTTTTGTACCAAATAACAGTTGTCAGGTAAATAAAATGATAAAGAAACGTTTTTAGTTTTAACAAATTTGTAAGTGCCATCTCTTTGTACTGTGGATTTTGTAGAATCAATACGTGTATGATGATTTCCATGCACACTCTGCTCAACTAACCTGTTGCAAATTTGAGACGGAACACTATACTTTTTCTTCACTAGTTTCTTAATTTTTTCTAATTTATTTTCAAAACGGAATCCTTTATCAGCTCCTCTGCGCATTTGTTATTTTGTACACAATCTTTAGCATTAAGGAGAATTCGTATTGCAAGACTAAGTTGCAAAAAATGAATGTACATACCTCTCTTCGCTCAATAAGTCTTTTAGCACAACCTGGCCTGCATACAAAAGGAACTGACGGAATTCCGTTGCTTTGAAGCGGTCTATCTCTTTTAAATTCCGTGGTTTCCTGCAAAAGTCTCTTGGTGTGCAACGCGCAATGAAATTCTGCGTTTAGTTTTCGTATATAATTTTGTTGTAAAGAATAATTGCGATTTTAAACTTTTATCCAAGATCCAAGCAAAGCCTTCATTACACACAACCACACCACATGTAATCTAGAGCGAATACTTCGATCATGTCGTTTGGGAGTTTTCCAATCTCCAAAGAACTTTGCTGATTGTGATGGCTGACATCAGTTCTTTGCCGAAAATATCATACGATTCTCTTTCCGTTCGCCCCTCGGAATCCACTTTGTGCAACAACTGAAGCCAGCGTGTCCTTTGATTCCAAGCATAAGTGCCCTAGCTGGTGCATTCAAAATAAACGCTCGACATTTTATAACAAAAGTTTTGTTTTCGTATGAGAATCCATTTTGGAGAAGATCGTTCAACTCATCGACAAATTGTGCCAGAAACTTATTAACATCGTTGGGATGAGAACATCCACAAAAAATTGCAACCACGAAAACTGAATCCGTCCCATTTACATTCACTAAAATAGGCCACACGCTCTTCAGCGAACTTTTCGAAATTGGTAACCCATCGATGTTGAACTTCAATTCTATAATATTTGTATGCACTTTATATTTCCGCGAAAAATCTGTCAAACAGTCTCTCAAGCTATAATGGACATATTGTCCACCTACTTACGAGACAGTTGAAGCATCGGTCGGCGTACGTTTTAGGGTTCTGATATCTTTTGGTAGGCCTTCAATTTTGTCGCTTAATAAGTCCAATAATTTATTAGCAGGCACATTGGACACATTGCTCTCTACAAACCATGCAGCTAAACGTTTATTGAATTCAATAACGGCGCCATCGGACGAGTTCTCACTTTCACCAAAAATATAATTCTCGTGTTCAAAAATATAATATTCGTTTGGTAAAAAGCAATATAAATTATTTTGTGATTCAGGCACAACCTCCGGTTTTACAAATTTATTCTGGATACTTCCAGAACGTGCAGGCGCACCGTTCCAAAGATGCTCAAAAATTTCTCTGCTGCTGCGCAGAACACTTTT
The DNA here is from genome assembly GCA_037783105.1 of Bactrocera zonata. Taxonomy (NCBI): domain Eukaryota; kingdom Metazoa; phylum Arthropoda; class Insecta; order Diptera; family Tephritidae; genus Bactrocera; species Bactrocera zonata. The sequence goes on along the minus strand of JBAWJQ010002819.1, from coordinate 199,086 downwards.
CGTTTTTTTTTTTTTTTTGTTTTTTGCTGCAGACATTAATTAAGTAGGTAACCTTTTTAAATAAAAACCTTTTTAATTTAATTAAAAGTATCAAACGCACTTATTTAAAAAATTTTTAGAACAATTGAACACAACTTACTGACATGTTTTGTTTGAATTTATGAAACACTTACTTTTGCAAGCAAATTGTCAACGACGTTCGCAAAATACTTGCATTTGCATGTAAATTCTCAACGACATTCGCAAAACTCTTATTTATGCAAGCTTGCTGCAATCTTAATTTACAAAACGCTTGCCATTATGTTTATTGGGTATGTGTTCATTTGTAAATTATTAGAATTACATATTTCTTATCTTATCTTATTTAATATTTGTTAAGATAAGTGTTTAAATATATTGCTGTATTCCGCCCTTTAGTAGGAATGAACATGTTCAATTTTGAACCTTCCCCGAGCGGCAAAAGTAACTGCTGGAAAGCTGACCACAGCTTGTGATCCTGTCATGGTCGTCAACTAAATGAAGTTCACAATGACTATGCGCCTTTCTGTGTTGTATCTACACATGGGACAACGGTGTACTTTTGATTTTACGCTTCTTTTTCTGTACCTCTGTATACTCTTCTGCACTGATTCCGTCCTTTGGTGATTGTTGTACATGTTTTGTAGGCGTACATCCCATTCTTTTCTTCCTCTTGGGTTTAGTTTTGCATCTTCTGCTTTCATACTACCATCGTCAGCGGCTTTAATTTCCAATTTGGCTCTTGAGTCTCTTGAAAGTCCAGTGTTGAATTATCAGTATTTTCACGTTGTGTTTTTAACTCCAAAGTAATTGATATAAAATCCTTTTGGGCAATGGACGCGGTCGGATATACATATTTTATGAATTTGTTTATTAATGACTTTGGAAGAGCTAGTTAGCTTCATTTTCTTTTTTGTCTTCCTCATTACTTCTGTTTTTTCTTCCTTAGTTTCAGAAGATAGATATATGGAAGATAGAAAAGATTGGAACTTTTCTAAATTATCTTAAATCAGAGTCAAAGCGGTAAAACATTTCCGGTTCCTCTTCTATATAAGTAATTTCGGGCTGTCCTTTTTGTAATCTCGATTCACAATGTTTAAGAAATCTCGAAATACTCTGCCTTTATTTCAAAGTACAATTTTTCAACTTCAAGAAAAATTTTTGTAAAGTACTTTGTGTGAAAATTGGGCATTTGAAGAAACACAAACGTCAAAAGTTTAATATCATCACTTCTTATAGTAATTATTTTGATGAGATCATTACTTTTCTGAGGAGTTGAATTTTCCTCTTGAATATGAAGATTCCATGATCAAGATCAAGTGTATCTGATTTTATTCGAACATTTGTTGTCATTCGGCAATGGCTTCGTTGGAAAAGTGTTGGACGTATGCAACACCGTTTCGGAGATCACTGTGTTTAGTTTCTTGATAAAACGGCTTATATGTTCAGTTACTATGCAGGAATATACACCCGTCTTAGATTTTTTTTTTTATTTGCCTACTGCACACCACATGGGGTTGTTTTTAAGTGCACATGTGCATTTGTAATCAATTAATATGTTTGTATTTTATTTTTTAAGTGCTTGCATATTGCATATAAATGGATACGTGTCTCATATATGTAAATGCATTTATGTATGTATATTTATGGCTGTACTGAAAAGAAACTGCACACAATATTTTATTTGTAACATAACAGATTTTATTAATTTTTACTTGTAACTTTTTTTAATAACAAATAGAAAAATTTTTATCCACTTTTAATTAAAACTAGAAAAAAAATATTCTCTTAATTTATGCCGAATTTTTCGTTTCATTCCCTTCATTAAATTCTGCACACCTTCCTTGGTAACGGCCCTACTTGCTTTAAGCCAGTTTTTTTAAATTCGTCGACGTTTTCGACAATTCGTTTTTCAAGTTCATTCTGGAGCGTTTGGAGGGTTCTCTTCTTTTTAACAAAATTGACATTGTTATCCTTCAACAAAGCCAAAGTTGAATGAGCGTAGTGTACTGTGGCTAAATCAGGCCAAAATAATGTTGACAAGATGTGTTCCCTATTTTTATTTGTCGTTGATTTTATTTGGGAATCTTTTATTTTTTATCATTAATTTGTTTTGGTTTATTAAGGCCAACACCCTTGCTTCAATATTTGAATCACCAGGACCTATTTTTCGCCACTTTTTGATAAATATTTAAGAGAACAGGTTTCATTGAACTTTATTATAATATTTGTCACACCATTTACACTGACTTTAAACCGTTTTGCTAGCTTTCTGTATGAAAGGCCTTTTTCGGTGCAGTAATTGTGCACAATTACGGAGAAAGAAAAAATAATAGAAGCAGAACTCATCACGTTTTCTAACGATACTTACCGCAATGTGAGTGGAGGTCTTCCTCTTACTTTCCTTCCAGAGCTGGAGTGTTTTCATCTATTCGGACAACATGACCTAGCCAGCGTAGCCGTTGTCTTTTAATTCGCTGAACTATATCAATGTCGTCATAATACATGTATCTCATAAAACTCATCGTTCCATCGAATGCGATATTCGCCTCTGCACCATATAGGAGGACGGGAATTATGAGTGACTTATAGAGTTTGGTTTCTTAGTTGAGAGAGGACTTTGCTTCTCAATTGCCTACTCAGTCCGAAGTAGAACCTGTTGGAAAGAGTTATCCTGCGTTGGATTTCCTGGCTGACATTGTTGGTGGTGTTGATACTGGTTCCAGGATAGACGAAATTATCTACGACTTCAAAGTTATGACTGTCAATAGTGACGTGAGAACCAAGTCGCGAGTGCGACGACTGTTTGTTTGATGACAGGAGATATTTCGTCTTACCCTCGTTCGCTGCCAGACCCATTTGCTTTGCTTCCTTGTCCAGTCTGGAGAAAGCAGAACGAAAGGCACGGGTGTTGAGGCCGATGATATCAATATCTAATTAATAATTTAATCTTACACGCAATACGCTTGTTAGAACCTTATACGCGATGTTGAGGAGGCCACAGTAGTTGGCGCAGATTGTGGGCTCTCCCTTTTTATGCACTGGGCATAGCACACTTAAATTTTAATCGTTGGACATGCTTTCGTCCGACCATATTTAACAAAGAAGCTGATGCATGCTCCTTATCAGTTCCTCGCCCCCGTGTTTGAATAGCATGGCCGGCAGTCCATCCGCCCCTGCCGCTTTGTTGTTCTTTAGACGGGTAATTGCTATTCGAACTTTGTCATGGTCGGGCAATGGAACGTAATTGATTGGGGATTCGGGTTCGTCTTCTCCTGGCGTTGTACGTTCACTGCAGGCTGGAGAAGTGTTCCCTCCATAATTTAACTATGCTCTGGGCATCGGTGACTAGATCGCCTTTGGGGGTTCTACAAGAGTATGCTCCAGTCTTGAAATCTTCTGTAAGCTGCCGCATTTTTTCGTAGAATTTTTGAGCACTACCCCTGTCAGCCAGCTTGTTAAGCTCTTCATACTCACACATTTCATCCTCTTTCTTTTTCTTTCTGCAAATGCGTCTCGCTTCCCTTTTCCACTCTTGGTATCTATCCCATCCCTCACGCGTTGTGGTCGATTGTAACGCTGCAAGGTAGGCAATCTGTTTTCTCTCCGCTGCGACACGGCACTCCTCGCCGTACCAGCTATTCTTTTGCATTTTCCGAAAACCAATGGTTTCGGTTGCAGCTGTACGTAAGGAATTTGGAATGCCGTCCCACAGTTCCCTTACACCGAGTTGTTGACGAGTGCTCTCAGAGAGCAGGAGTGCAAGCCGAGTAGAAAATCGTTCGGCTGTCTGTTGTGATTGCAGCTTCTCGACTTCGAGCCTTCCTTGTGTTTGTTGACGTGCGTTTTTTGCTGCACAGAGGCGGGTGCGAATCTCGGCTGCCACAAGATAGTCGTCCAAGTTGATGTTAGGACCTCGGAGCGAACGCACGTCTAGAACACTGGAGACGGGTCTTCCGTCAATCACAATATGATCGATCTGGTTGGCGGCTTTTCGATCCGGAGACAGCCAGATAGCTTGATGTATTTTATTTTGCTGGAATCTAGTACCACAGATAACTATGTTTCGGGCCCCGGCGAAGTCGATCAGCCTCAACCCCTTTGGGGATGTTTCGTCGTGGAGGCTGAATTTACCGACCGTAGTGCCAAAGATACTTTCTTTGCACACCCTGGCGTTAAAGTCGCCAAGCACGATTTTGACATCGTGGTGGGGGAAGCTCTCATAAGTGCGCTCCAAGCGCTCATAGAAGCATTTTTGGGCACATCGGCCATCTTTTCCGTCGGGCGTGGGCGCAAATCAGCGATATGTTGAAGAACCTCGCTTTGATGCGGATTGTGGCTAGACGTTCATTCACCGTAGTGAATGATAGTACTCGGCCACGGAGTCTCTCCCACCACGAATCCCATACCAAAATTGCGCTTCTTTATATGGCCACTGTAGTAAATGCCAAAAGGACCTACTCGTCTCTGTCCTTGTCCCGTCCATCGCATTTCTTGGACGGCGGTAATGTCAGTCTTTATTTTCACGAGAACATCAACCAGCTGGGCAGCGGCACCTTCTTAATTAAGGGACCGGACATTCCAGGTGAATGCCCTTAATTCGTAGTACTTATTTCGTTTGCCATGGTCGTCATCAAGAGGGGGGTCACTCATCCGAGACCGGAAGTCGTGAGCTGCTTGAGTCATGTAAAAGAATCGTTTCTGGCCACTCCCAAGTGAATGGCGATCAGAGAACTTTCCTCACTTGCGTGAACTTCTACACATGACTCCACTTCATGAAAAATATTGAATTGAAAGTGTGCTTTTTTTCGGTACAGTCCTTATTTAATATTTGTTAAGATAAGTATTTAAATATATTGCTGCATTCCGCCCTTTTGTAGCAATGAACAGGTTCAATAGATGATCTTCTTCGCAACGGAGGTAGAATTTGTTTACTTAAGCGTCGAAAGGACGATGCATGGGTACATACATAATTACCACCCAGAGTTATTAAGACTGTGTGCAGGCAACATGGATATTCAGCCATGCGTATCAAACGAAGCGACAGCGTACTATATAGCGAAGTGCCTATCGAAAACAAGATCTGAATGAATAGATTCTGGAATTGCGCAGGTAATAGAAAAAATTCAATGTGAAGGGACTGATATTTCAAGCTAACTGTTCAGGATATGTATTAAGATTCTTCATAAACGACAAGTATCAGCTGTAAAGTGTGCATATAGACCTTATTCTGAATTTTTCTGAACCCAAGAAAGCCAGAAAGAACAGTGTTATAGAGTATTGCAATTCGACAAAAGCGGACACGCAACTGATTATTATAGTAATATCTTTGGAAAATATCAAAAACGTCCGTTATAATCACCCGACCACGATTTTACGAATATGAGCCTTACAGAGTTTGCAATGTTGTTTGAACCATCCTATACGAAAAAAGTAAGCGATTCTGAGGAAAATGTGATCATGATACCTATGAAGACTATCGAAACACACGTCGTCCACTCATTACGCTATTAGATAAGAGGAAAATGGTTGTGAGAAAGATTCTTGCAGTTGTTAGGGTGCCACACTTTATAGCAAAACCAGACCGAAAATACTTTTTCTACAGCTTACTCCTTGATATTTTTTCTTATCGTTAGGAAACTGAATTACTTGAAGGTTTCGATAATGCAAAAGAGGCCTTTTTACATCGAGAGAATCGTTTTAAGGAAATGAGTAGGCATATGCGCTAATTTCGAAAGCGTAACCAACAGAAAATGCAATCAACCAAGTACATGCATTTGAAATTTTAGAACAGCCTAGAGATTATAAATCCTGAAGTTAAAAAAGAAAAATTACCGGACACTAAAATAAGCAATGATCAATTTCAAAGAGCATAGCAGGCTATTAATATTGATCAAAAACAATTGTTTACTGTCTCTACAGAGAGTATTAAAAATCAACTTAACTCTGCATCTCGACAGGCAAAAGTTTGGTATACTACATAACTGTTAAATCTATTGCCATTACCGTTGCCAAATCTGTATGTGGGCATTTGTTATCATAACATAATCAGTTACGAAATGGCTTTGGGTAGGTGGGTTCAAAAAAAATGAATTCATATTTTAACACTTAAATAATTGTAGCATAATTTTTTTTATACCAATTGAATCAAGCTTTTGCCTGTGTATGTATGGGTGAAAATTATAGGATTTGTTACTTGTAGATTTACACAATTTTTATTACTCTTGTAGAACCCCCAAAGGTGATCTAGTCACCGATGCCCAGAGCATACTTAAATTATGGAGGGAACACTTCTCCAGCCTGCTGAATGGCTGTGAACGTACAACGCCAGGAGAAGGCGAACCCGATTCCCCAATCGATGACGATGGAGCAGACGTTCCATTGCCCGACCATGAAGAGGTGCGAATGGCAATTGCCCGCCTGAAGAACAACAAAGCGGCAGGGGCCGATGGATTGCCGGCCGAGCTATTCAAACACGGCGCCGAAGAACTGATAAGGAGCATGAATCAGGTTCTTTGTAAAATATGGTCGTACGAAAGCATACCACCGTCAACAAACTGATTGGACCTTATCAGTGTGGCTTTAGACCTGGTAAATCAATAACCGACCAGATATTCACCATGCGCCAAATCTTGGAAAAGACCCGTGAAAGGAGAATCGACACACACCACCTCTTCGTCCATTTCAAAGCTGCTTTCGACAGCACCAAAAGGAGCTGCCTTTATGCCGCGATGTCTGAATTTGGTATCCCCGCAAAACTAATACGGCTGTGTAAGCTGACGTTGAGCAACACTAAAAGCTCCGTCAGAATCGGGAACGACCTCTCCGAGCCGTTCGATACCAAACGAGGTTTCAGACAAGGCGATTCCCTATCGTGAGCTTATTCAACGTGCTTCTGGAGAAAATAGTTCGAGCTGCAGAACTAAATAGGGAGGGTTTCATCTTCTATAAGAGTGTACAGCTGCTGGCGTATGCGGATGATATTGATATCATGGGCCTCAACACCCGCTTCGTTAGTTCTGCTTTTTCCAGACTGGACAAGGAAGCAAAACGAATGGGTCTGGCAGTGAACGAGGGCAAGATGAAATATTTCCTGTCATCAAACAAACAGTCGTCGCACTCGCGACTTGGTTCTCACGTCACTGTTCACAGTCATAACTTTGAAGTCGTAGATAATTTCGTCTATCTTGGAACCAGCGTAAACACCACCAACAATGTCAGCATAGAAATCCAACGCAGGATAACTCTTGCCAACAGGTGCTACTTCGGACTGAGTAGGCAATTGAGAGGCAAAGTCCTCTCTCGACAAACAAAAAACAAAACTCTATAAGTCACTAATAATTCCCGTCCTGTTATATGGTGCAGAGGCTTGGACGATGTCAACAACGGATGAGTCGACGTTACGAGTTTTCGAGAGAAAAATTATGCGAAAGATTTATAGTCCTTTGCGCGTTGGCCACGGCGTATATCGCATTCGATGGAACGATGAGCTGTATGAGATACACGACGACATTGACATAGTTCAGCGAATTAAAAGACAGCGGCTACGCTGGCTAGGTTATGTTGTCCGGATGGATGAAAACACTCTTGCTCGGAAAGTATTCGACGCAGTACCCGCCGGGAAGCAGAGAAAGAGGAAGACCTCCACTCCGTTGGAAGGACTAAGTGGAGAAGGACCTGGCTTCGCTTGGAATATCCAATTGGCGCCATGTAGCGAAAAGAAGAAACTACTGGCGCGCGGTTGTTAACTCGGCTATAATCGCGTAAGCGGGGTCTACGCCAATTAAGAAAAAGACGTTAATACAATGACTTAAGTTCTGTCGAAGAATGGCTAGCCAACTGGCGTATAAATGTGAATGAATAGAAGTGTAAGCATGTTATATTTTCGCTTAGGCCAAAAATGTGCTCAGCAGTAAAAATGAGCAATATTTTATAACCCGAAGCAAATGAAGGAAGTTCTCTTGATATTCACCTAGATAGAAGACTTACGCGTATCTAGTAAAATAACTTGCATGAAGATAAAAGCTGCAAATTTAAATAGGCTGTTAAATAAGAACTCTAAACTTCGCCTAGGCAACAAAGTGCTTCTATATATTGCGGCCATAAAGCCGATTTGGATGTATGGCACTCAACTGTGGAGTGCGACCTGTGTAATTAATATCGATATAATACAAAGATTCCAATCGAAAATGCATAGAATAATCACTTGTTCGCTATGGTACATGCGTAATGAAAATATCCATAAAAACCTTTGTATTCCTATGGTAAAGAAAGAGGTAGAGGAGAGCAGAATAAAGTATACATACAAGTATATATAAACTCTGAGATAACCCAAATCCATTGGCTAATGCTTTAGTTCATTCCTGCGATCAAACACGCCTAAAAAAATTTATATGCCTGCATATTAAAGAGCAACGAATCACCAACAGTTCAATCACTTGCTTGAGTTTGTCTAATTTTTAAATTGATTTAAGATTTTATAACTTATTGTTAGGCTTTTAAAACAAAAAGCAGATCCATCTGCTAATCCATATTCGTATACAGAAATCTCATTGCATTATGCATCGATTAATGGGAGACAACGAGGAAGAGATAAAATTATTACTCGGATGTATATTTTATTTTTTTTTTATTTTCTAGAACTTTCTTTAGATTTTCTTCAAATTCTTCAATAAAATTTAAATACTACTAACATTGTTAATAAATTGTGTTTTCATTGGTTCAATTTCGGCCACTGTCGACCCTGGAATGTATAGTTGAGTAAAAATTGAGATTTTGTAATCCAACTTCGCACACGTGTACCAAAAATTCGTGTATTATTGTGAAAATGAAGGGGAGGGGCATGGAAAAACTGTTTATTCTCTATACTTTATTACGTAATATTATAATATAACAGTACTTATACATATCATCACCAAAAATGCAAAATAGTTTACAAGAGAAGGAGAAACGATATATTAGAAACCACTCCTATTAAAAAAAGTTGAGTTTTGGTTCTAAAGTGGTTATATTTTTTCGTTATCATTCACTCATATTTATTTTATATATATATACTCATATTTATTTTTGATAATACGTTGTTTTGTATTTTTAGTAACAATATGTATAATATTATTACACAATATTACTTATTTGTTATTAAATTAAATAAAGAAAATATCCATATGCATGTAAAGAGTGTTTATACTGTATATTTTACATTTTATTACGTAATATTATTATATAATATTACTTATACATTTGAATAAATGAAGAATTTCAGCGAATTGCCTTTTCATCACATGGCAGCGCTCCATTTCGTCGTAATTTTTAGAACACAATGATGTTCATTACGAGCGTAAAATATAATTTTTAAAATAAAGATTTCTTAGGTAAAAAATCTGCTAAAAGAGTATAAAGTGTATTTATTTAAAAGTTTATAGTTTAATTTAATTAGTTTGAAGTGAAAAATGTGAGTAAAGTGTATTTAATGTGGGGAAATAGCTTCTTCAAATGTTTGAATTTTGGGAATTTTTTAAAAATTTCGTAAACTTTATTTCTATCATATAAAAAATATAATTTAACGATTTTATGATATAATATTCTCAATTTATAGACTTAATTTACGAATTTTTTTATAATATTTATTTTAAATAAATAAAAAAAATATAAAAAAAAAATCGGCCCACTCCGGGATTAGCAGGGATAGTTGTCAAATCAATTGAAGTTTTTTTTAAGGAAAAAAAAATGGTGAACTTTAAATAAACAAAAAACCGATTATTTTATATAATTGAACGTGTTAAATTTTTTTCGTGTATTTTTTCGAAAAGTTCATCCAAAAACAAAAATTAAAAAAAAGGTCTCCAAAAGTCAATTTCTACAAAAGTTATGGCTACTTGAAAATAAAAAAGCCATTTTTTTTGGAAATTCATAACCTTTTTGAAGTTGGACAAAAAATTTTGAAAAAATTCTCAAAAATGTTTTTCAAAGGTTAGAAAAGGATGGATAAGTTTCAGCAAAATCTAAAAGGGTCGGGTTCAAAAGTGGTCGATTTGGTATGGTATACCCCATACGTATATGCATATTTGATTTTTCTCTTTTAATATTATTAATGATTATGTATATAGATATTAACAGTCAATATTGTTACTTTTATTAAGTATTAGGGAATTAAATCGGAATTGCATGGAATCCACAAATGATTTAAGGTGTTCTGGAGCAATACTGGCCCATTCTTGGTCTATGGCCTTTTTAAAGTCCTTGCTGTTTCACACCGTTTTCATTACCGTTCCTGAACACTTTGGCAGAGAAGATACTCCAGGGGTTCTCAACCGGATTCAGGTCCTGACTTAAGGTGGGACAGTCCAATACAGATATTTTTCGCTTTGCAAGAGTTTGGTGACCTGTGCTGCGTGTATTGATGCATTAACCTGCTGAAAAGTCCAATCGTCGCCATACAAATTGCCACCAAACTATATTAACGCATTCTCCAGGAGACCCACATAACACGTTTGCAGGGTCATCAACAAAAAGGCAACAACATTACATCTACATATATTTTTTTCATCTAGAAATCTAATAAGTTCTAATTTATGCCGGCTAACACAGTTAGCGTTCCATATACAAATGTTCACGCGCTGGCAGCGCTATATTGAAGCAGAAGGAATTTTGAAAGTTTTTAAAGAATTGTAACGATTGGTTCAATAAGTTTTTTTATATCGACTCAGTCCTATTACTTTCTGGGCAAACCCTGTATTTCTTTCAAGTGGTGGTTCACCATCTACAGTCCTTGTTCGAGTTGCATCCTTATATCTTCGTATATCTTTATTCACCATAGTCATACAAATCCCTTTCTGTACATTGCATACTCTTTTGTACAAAATGAACGAACAAATTCTATCCAATTCAACTGAAATTTGTCTCATTAAAACAGCATCGCAGCATATTGAACAGCCGTGTCGATATCGTAAAATACAACTGGACATAATTTGGCGTACAACCATATGCTGTAAACATGGGTCCTTCTCTATGATACTTATGTCGTGAATTTTGAAACAAAAATGCTTCCCAAAACTGTGACTTTTATTTATATTTGTGTTAATAGTGGAAGATGGACTTTACCCTTACGACAACACATATTGAAGTAATTTGTTTCACGCATTGTAGACTTTGAAGAAAATGCTTAGATAAACAAAGCCTACAAACCGAGTTCATAGAACTAATATGAAAGGGATCAAAATTAGAAGGTATTTCAACCAATGCACCTTTGAACCAACTTCACAGAGGAACTGAATTATCATCAACTTTCGTATTCTACTCAATTGCATATTTTCTCTATTTTTTTGTACGCTCCTTGTTATCGATTAACGTAAGGCATAATGAAATAACTAGGTGTATGTGTAGGCATCGACGACAGTATACTTCCAAAAAACAATTTAATTAATTAATTGTACACAATTTTGTTTATAAATTGAAAATAAAGAAAAAATAAACTCACCAATAACGAAGAAATTATACATCGAATTGAAATGCTGTTCATGTTGATTCAACGAACTAAAAAAAATGATAAAACAATGCACTTGGAACTTACCTAAACATTTCTAACGCAGAAAAATAAAATGACCGTTGACAATTCAATTTTCGTTGAAAGTTTGCAAAAAACCAACCACATGCAAATAAATGGGGAAATTCAATCACTTCTTATTTCGTCGTTGTTGTTGATATTGTCGTTTCAACCAACTACATAAAATTGACCTTGGAAAACATTAAAAATAAAATAAATCCTATCACGCTACTTTAAAGTAATCTAAAAATTTGTAACTCACCAAAATAAAATAAAGTATACAAAAGGTATTTCTACTCAATGTCTTTTTTTACAAACAATACTTGAAATTAAATGTGCGCGAAAAATGTAATTGTAACTGAATTCAGTGTTGCAACACGCAAAGTCGAAACCAGAGATAAAGAAATGCCTAACTCATTTATCATCACAGTATATACAGTAGATAACCTTTTCGTGGTAGCTTTCTGGGAAGTGAATAGCGGCCATCTTGGATTTTCAGTGGTAGCAACAACAAACTTAGCAAATTTATTTTATTAAATAACAAAAACTATAAATATTGTTGCTTAATATAAAAGGAAATTATTTATTATTGTTATATATTTACTAATAGGTAATTTAAATGCCATAGTGCACAATATTTCGCCCATAAAAATATCATTTACTGATATTCAGATATTCTTTTTGTAGTGAGTTCTTAATAGTAAAATGCAGCCCTCTTTTAGATTTCTCGGTGGTGAATTTTCTTCGAATGTATTTGTTTACATTTGACCGACAGAAAACCTTAAAGGTGCAGCATTCCATATTCGAACATTCAAATTAAATCAAAACAAAGTTTAGTTTGTATAAAGTTACTAAATATTTTATTTATAGTTTAATAATTGGAGTGAACATAGGTTTTATATATACAATAGAAAATGTCCGTTGAACCAGATATCGCCAAAGAAGCGGTACTTAAACGAAGTGAAAATATACCGGAAAACACACCCATCGTGCGGGGCTATGATTGGAATCAAGGAATTGATTACTCAAAATTACTTGAGTCGTATGTTAATACGGGGTTTCAAGCTACTAATCTTGGGTTGGCAATAAGAAAAATCAATCTATGCTCGACCAGATGAGGCTATTTCTTGGGGTAAAATAAAGAAAGAAGCTTCACCAGTTGAGGTGTATGCAGAAGCTAGTTTAGTAGTGCCATTGATTGTGGGTGAGACTTTTGTTAAAAGACATTTCAATGCAAAAAAAGAAAACGAACTATGATAATAAATAATTGTAAAAAATGCAAACTTGTGGACTTTAATTTGTAAAGTAAACGAACTTTTTAATAAAGCTTAGTCAATAACGACTTACGATCTTGTATGTCAAACGACAAGTTACCACCCAGGATTGTATCCTACTGCATGCAAAAATTTAGAAATACTTGTAGCGTGTTTAAAAATTGCACAAAAAAAAAACAACTGATTTAACATTAAACAACAAGTAATATCCCAATGAAATTGAACAGATATTCAAAGTAATTCAATATAATCACTTAAATAACGTAAACACTTGCATTATTTAATATATTTCAAAGTGTTGATCATCAAAATTTAAAATTTATATGTAGCTCAAATGTTAACACAACACCCTGATTACCATGAAAGTAGAAAAGTGTAACACAACATCCTAAGATTTTCTAGAGTTGAGTATATGTATGTAAACAAAGCAAAGGTTTATTACTGTATATTCTGAGTTTATCATTGGAAATGAAAGAACAATTGCTAAACATTAAAACCTCCTGAACCTTGTCAGTCACAGAGTTGAATTTGTAAACGAAGGGATTTGTTGCCGCCGTTCAAGGCCACTAATAAAAATGTAAAACAACTAAATTTGAAGAAAATGCGAAATTTAATGTATTAAATAGTTTCGTAATGTGACGCATCATAATTAATTTTTCATAGAAAATCAACATTATTCAATTAGAGCTAACAAGCTTAAATGCCTTTATTAAGTATTAAAAGTTAAAAGTCAGTTATTTTAATAAACAATAAAAATATTAAAATAGTTTCTCCCTATATTAAACGAACTATATAGTAATTTTTAATCGTAATAAATGTTTTAATGTGTTTTCCCCCTAGTTCCTGGTGGAAAAATTTGGAACTACAAATCCGTCGTAAACGATGCACAACTATCCGATATACTCATTTGCAATTTATAGTATACAGAATAGCGACAAAATATATTCCTGCATACAACTGTGCTAAGTAACGACTACGAATTATTCAATTTTATAATCCAAATGATCGTTCTCAAAGAGCAACTTTTCGTGCGCTTTTGCCATTTTATGATCATAATAATCGTTCACGTGTGTCCGCTATTCGTCGAAAATTTTGAGCATAATGAAGCAATGAAAATATTGCTGCGGTTACTGAAGACCGCGATTTATCGATTCCAAGACATCTTCAGGATTTGAAATGTCACAAACCACACCCTAATGCATTTTGAAAAAAGACAACTTAAACCGGTAACGATATTTTTAAGAAAATCGTCTTCTCCGGTGAGGCTCACTTTCATCTGAGTGGTGCGGTAAATAAACAAAATTGTCAACTCTGGTACCAAGAAAATCCACAAATTATTTATTAAAATGTGTAGATCGATAACCAACTTTTCGTGGCCGCACTTGCAAAAAGTTGATCTTGACAACATCTGGTCAACGGCAACACGGTCAAATGTTTTTGTTACCGTAATAATTAATAGACATAACCTCATATCTGACTCGATTATTTTTAGGTGATACAAAAAACCGTTGAGTGAACAAAACTGCTATACTATTGTGGCTACTTGTAGCAAGAGCATAAAACCGAAATTCGTTTATAAGGACGATAACAAACTGAATTCGGGCACATCACATAACATATGTATATGCATTTGTTTTATAAAGTTGAGGACACACCGGTAGTAATGTAACTCTGAGAAGCTTCCAGTTACATGTTCGACCATCTGAATTATCCCTATTATTGATAAGGAACTATATTCATATGATTGAAAAGCTCTGTATTTTCTATTTGACATGCATTAGGTTTTGTTTTTATATGCATACATAAGTACACATTATATATTGTTACATAGTGAACACATATAAATTTAAGGGATCGTCTCTGTGTGAAATTTTCGAAAACTCTTTTCTGTTGATTTATCGGATAATATACACTATAATAATCATTCTCACAAATTTTTAAATTAAAATTCAAATGATTTCGGTGGCTACAGCGTTTCTTGTAGAAAGAGATCAGAGTAAGGAACACTGCAACTCTAATCTTTAAACGCGTTTTTCTCAGAATGGTGTTTTTCACAAGCGTTTTCACTCTCAATGGAAAAGTTTTGAAGATATCTAGTTCCAATTTGAAAAAAACATTTTTTTTTGAAATCTTCCTATTTTTTTATGAAAAACATGTCAATCAACTGTTTGAATGGAGTCATTGACCAGTCCTTTTTATACAATAAACATATTCTCAGGTCTATCAATTTACAAACATGTATTAAAATTTTTATAATATTAAATGCACAGTGCAAAGTAATGAAAAGGCGACTTTAGCGCATTTAGTTTTTATTCTGCAGAATTCTGAAAACGTTTTTCCAATAAAAGTGATATGATTTCTTAAAAAAAAAAAAAAAAAAAATACACTACAATATGATACAATTCAGTTCCGAAATTAACATCATTCAAATGGCTCCCATCACTTCGAATGAACCCAATATTCGAGAACCTTTTCTACTAAATCAAGTCGTATGTGATAAATAGCACATTCAATATCGATTTCTAAAGCTTGAAGAGAGTCTGGTTCATTGTTAAAGGCCAGTGACATAAAATAACCGCACAAGAAGTAGTCTAATGGTGCTAAATCACAACTTCTTTTGTAGTCACTATTTGAGACATTTTGAGGTAAAGTTTCAATTTGTGACTAGTTACTATTCACTAAACGGTCTCTAGCGTTAGTCTCAAAATATTGCCTCGAATTTTTGACCTGATAGTTAGCGGACCTTCTTTGTAATTTCCTACAAGTTTGTCATTTACACTTTTTCTATAGCTCTTGTCATTTACGAGATATATACAAAAAATGCGAATTTTGAGGAAAAATCAGGTTTAGAGCCCCGTACTACCTCGCCGGTATGAGTTTCGACTTTGTCGCAATGTGCACTTTTGTAGAGTGTTAAATCTGTGGAATATGTGCCTGAAGTCAAAGCGATGCCATAAAATGCCTTTGAGCTATAGAAATTTAAAGATAAAAAATCACGATTGCCGTGTATTTTCAATAGAAAATTTTTACATGCTTTGATCCAAGCCGTAATATAAATATTAAGGGCTCAAGTTATCAGGGAATTTTTTTAGGGTATTTCCAAGGAAATTTTATAAAGGGATTAAAAAAATGAATAGTTCAAAAAAAAAAAAAACAAAAAAAAACCCTAGGGTATATTTACTGTTAAGTTTACGAAAAAACCGTGGGAGATAATTTTGTAGAGCATTCAACTTCCTATAAAACCTTCTTTTCTATCTGAAAAAAAGAAAAAAATATAAAACCTCTTAGGGGTGTATACTAACCAATTTTTGGAGTACCCAACGAAACAAAATGCATTCGTTTTTTTTTACCCACTTTATGTGTACATACATACAAACGTATGTTTAATTACTATACATATGTATACCCACGTACCTATACAATGTGTATATGAAATTATCTTTCGATTATTCCCACAGATCTGGATATTTTTTTTATTTTTTTACAAAACTCGTTTGATATTTTTTCCCAAATGCCAATTGCACGAATGCCATATTCTTTCAACCACTCACTTCAAAACAAGTCGTGACGCAAGTATATTTGTATTATATTTGTCACACGCTAATATCAATAGGTAACACTAATAAATGCATAATGATGTTAAAATTTTCTAAATAAAAGCGATTAAATATAAATTGAAATGTTTTATAAGAAAATAAATATTAAATAGTTATAATAATAAGTAAATAAATAGGCCTAGCAGTTTAATTTTACTTAAAATGGTCACTAAATATTCTTGTCGTAAAACAAGTTAGCATTCCCTGTGATTAATCATTTGTATTTGAAATTATAACATAGTCAAAAAACATAATTACCAATAAAAATAAAAATATCTTCAGTTTGTTTCATAATATTTACAAAATTTATGTAAAATTTTTTTATTTTTAACTTTTTCGTGTTTGAGTTGCTTACAAAATATAAAGAAACTACAACCGATTAATATTTATCATGATCTCTATTCAGTATATTCAAAATGGCAAACAAGAATTCTTTTTAGTTTTGTGACCTGCTAACTATCAGGACAATATTTTGTGATTAACGCTAGAGACTGTTCAGTGAATAGTAAATACAAGTAGTCTCAAATTGAGACTTTACTTCAAAATGTCTCAAATAGTGACTAGAGACTGTTTACGGAATTCCGCTATAAGGCTATTTATACAATATAATTTACTACTGTATAACAATTGATATGAATCTACCGTTATGTTCAACCGATATGGAAATCATTTCCCAAGTTCAAAAATTTTCTTGATTATTTAGTGGTTGTGTGTATTATTAACGCAAATATGCATGCATATTTGTACATACATATATAAATCCAGGAAATGAATGTTATAGACGCAAATACTTTCTGCTATGTTTGACTTCTATTATGTAGTTAATATATGTTTATAGTTTCGATGTATATAAAAATGTGAAATTATGTTAGAAAAATTAAATGAGCTACATAATTTTAAGAAAAAATGTCAATTTAATGTGATTTTAAATCTTCAGTCCTCCCAAAAATTCATATATTTGCACCGTGTAGTTTTCTTCACAATATTTCTTTAAATCAGACCATGATTCAATTATATAAAGTTGTGCCGATAGCGAAAAACAACAATTTGTCAAAAGTAATTGGATCCACAATGTCAAAATTTTCTTTTGAATTTTTTTAAATTTCAACCAATAAAAATTCGTTTTTTCAAATAGCTTGTAAATAACACAAAATTATCAAAATGTAGACATAAATTTAATGCGAAAAACAAAAAACAAGTGATTTTGTCATTATAAATACAAAGACTTCTTTCGTAAGAGGAACAACCTATTATAATTGAATCATGAAATCATACACAGATCGAAATGAGTAAATAATTGCAAAGAACTCATTACGAGTCTTGTGGGAAAACACAATACCCAAAATAAATTCAATTCCCTAGTCAACAAGTGTAAGAATTTGTAATTTACCCAATGGTAATACATACATATGTATGTATGTATTGATATTCTTATTGCAGATGATTTCTAAAACCATCATATACATCTATATTATATTAGTGACAAGATGCCTAATTTATGGATTCACTAAAGTTTCAAGTTCAGCATACCATATTATCCACAATGATCATCCAATTCAAGAAGTGTTTGGATTTCTTCGAGAGAACGCGCCACGCTATCGAAGTCCGCCTCCTCCACCAATACTACCTTCAAATAGAATACAAGGGTATGTATGTATAGTATATTTGTATATGCGTATGTACAACATGTAATTTTTCATTGAAGGAGACAAAATAGATTCTTATACCCAGGGCCGTCTTAAACCAAGCTGCGGCCCTTGGGCACACAAGAATTTGGGGCCCTTTTGAAAGTAAAGAAAGCGACTTATACTAAATTTTTTTTTACATTTAATAAAGGTAATCAAATACAGTATGATATAAATGTAATTAATGATGATGCGTATAGGTGTGTGTGTGCTTGAGTGTGTGATAACAATTTCTTTCGATTTCTGTTGAGCAAAATCTTCTATTATATCTTTAAAATCAATTTTTTGAAGGATATCACTTTCTATGCACATAATTGACAAACTACTCAGTCGTTCTTGTAACATTGTTGTTCGCAATTATTTTTTTATTCTCTGAAGCTGCGAAAATGTCCGCTCTCCACTACAATCTGTAACCATTAGACAAATAAAATTCTAGTAGCTATTCCTACGTTTGGAAAACTTTCTTCCAATTTATCTGATTTTATTAGGTTATGTAAGTTTGAGATATTTAAATCCGCTGATTGCTTTGCTGTGTTTTTTAAATATTGGCTTAAATGAAAACATTCTCTTTTGAGTTCATCTGCATTAATGTCACATGATAAAATTCTGAAAATTCTTTGCATTTTTTGATCAACTCGCCAGATTCAATTGTTGTTAACTGACGAAGAAAACTAAGTCGACTATAAATTTCTTGGTATGCTGCCGAACGTTTTTTTAAATGTGTGTTTAATGTGTCAATTATGGGAATGAAAGTATCTACACGAAACTTATCCTTGCCTCTCAACTGTGCAGTCTCTGATGATCCTTCAAAAAAAGTGATGCTTGTGCTGCGAATTTTTTTTCTTTCAAATGTATCTTTGTAGTCAGCAAATGGATTTTTTTCTTTAGTAGCCGTTTCGTACTGATCAAAATTATTGCGTGCGGTATTGACATAACTGATCAGATATTCGTAAAGTTTCGTTACAACGTCCATGGTCAGGGTGCTATTCTGTAAACTTAGACTTGTTTTATTCATAATTCGATCATTCCATATTTCCGTTTTTTTTTCTAGGCTTTGGGCTTCCTTTCTAGTGTCTCCTGGTTGTTTGGTCTCACTTGCGATTGAAGACAATGCTTCAGAAATATTTAAAAAACCATTTTGCAAAGCATTAAAAGCATTGGCACGTGCAGACCATCTAGTTTCCGAAAGAGACTTCAGGACTCTATTTGCTCCTAAATTCTCTGTCAAAATTTTTCATCGTTTTGTCGAAGCCGAGAAAAGACTGAACAATTTTTGTACAAATTGAAAGAATGATACCGCTTCAGTAACACACTCAACAGCCTGAACGCCCACTAAATTTAACGAATGTGCCGTACATGGAACGTATCCGCAAATTTGCAAATTTCTTTTATTCTTGACTGAACACCAGAGTACTTTCCAGACATATTTGATGCATTGTCATAGCTCTGCCCGCAACAATCATTTATAGGAATATCAAGGCTATCAAAAAAGTTTAAAATAGTATCTGATATATTTGATTTATCCATAGGCAAAAATTGCATAACCCTCTCAATAGGCTGTCCGTCTTTTACGTATATAAGTATGAAAGTTAGTCGGTCAACGTGGGACAGGTCAGACGTAGAATCTACGCTAATAGAATAGTACTTTGCTGATTTAAGTTTTTTGACAACGGTTTTCAAAACTTGCTGTCCCATTAAATTAATAAATTCATTACAAATATTTGCCGATAAATATGATGTACACATGTACTTCCTTTTCCACGATTTCCGCAGTTCTGTATGTGTATGTTCCAAATAATTCCCATTATTTTGCGATCCTAAAGTCTCATTATCGCCACGAAAAGCAAGACCTCTTGAAACCAAAAATTTCATTACTGCAACAATTATGCTAAGCACATTCTTCCAATAGGTAATTTCTGTATTATATTGGGACAGCAACTCAGTATCAATTCGGCCAGTAGTTTTCATTCTTGCAACATAATTCATCATAAATTCCCTGTGCTGTAAACTGTTCTCATGCTCTATCAATAAGTTACTTATATGCTTCCAATCTTTAAAGCCATTAGGAGAACTTAAATTATGTCCAGTACCAGTATTAAGGAGCCACTTTCTTTCCAAAGACTCACCATTAGTCAATTTACGAATGAAAATGTTTTTAGTTAAGTATCTAGTTTTCGTTTTACCCTTTGGATCTGGAAAACTTGTAGAAGTTTCAGAGAAGTCACTATTTATATTTTGGAAAAACACTGGTCCTTTGGAAGTTTTTCCGTTATTTCTTTTTTTGTGAACCACTTAAATATGTTCTTTTCGACATAATGAAATAGTGTTTAAACGAACAAATCAAAACTTCTGTCTATTTTATTCAATTTTAAATATCAAACCTTAGATAAATAATCCAGTGTTTATTGATCTCAGTATCAAACGAAACAAAATAACGCCACTCACTCACTCCTATCAGACTGAAAGTTGGCGGGATCCCCGAATGATAAAGTTGGGGATTCCCTCAACCATAGACAATGTCCACATTTAAGATACGCCTTGTTTACACGGTGCAGCTTGACTTTAGAAACGGAGTGATTGCGTGAGTGATCGATAGATGGTGTACTTATTAATTAGGTAGGATGCGTTCGGAAATATACCCTCTGATAAGATTACTGATTTGTGAAAAAAGTGGAATATGCCTGACAAAAATGTGTGAGAGAAATTGTCGATCCTTCGGGGCCCCCTGGGGACGGGCCCTAATGCCCTTATGGTGAAGACGGTAATGCTTATACCATGTTCAGACTGACACTTAATCACACGATTTCGGCTGTTGCGTGGTTTATCCTATTAATCCTATAAATTTATCAAGATTTCGCCATACAAAAATGATGAAGTGATTTGAAACTGATCCACGCTAAATCTCTCGGCGCGACTCTGATTTTGCGCCATCTACTTGTCAGCATTGGAAATATAATATTGATTTAGACACTACAAAGAGAAAAAAATTTAAACAATCAAATTTTTTTTAAAGCAATAAATCTAATTTCACCTGAAAATCGACTTGACAAATGAAGAAATGCGTCCATTATTTCCATTACATGGAAAATATTTAAAATAAGATAGCTTTAGTTCAAAATACTATATGACAATGTTTTCTTTTGATAAATATTAAGCCATGTGAATTCTTGAATGGCAAAAACAGCTGTTTTTTTCATCTTTCCAACGGCAGTGAGAACGGGCTGATTAGTGAAGGGCTTAAATCTAATCTAATCCCTTCAAATTTTCGGCCTGAACATGGTATTAGCTAATAAGATGTAAGCTTCGTCTAAATTCAAAAATTTTCAAGATCTTTAATGGAAATGGGTTAAATAGTTGGATAACGTACTCACCAAAAAAAATCAATAATATTTCTTTTTAGCACAACGTCCTCTGCACCCACAAACCCATTTGCTCAGTTCAATCCCTCTTATGGCGCGCATTTCCCCACCGGTGGCGTAGCAATATGTGCTATGGCTCCTGCTACTTGTGAAAATTCGGCATATAGAACCATGGATGGATCCTGTAATCATCTGGATAACCCCGCATTGGGAGTTGCGAATTCAAGGTAGATAGCATTTTTGTTGAAATATTTCTAATTTATATACATACATATGTACATATACCAGGCTATTTTTAAGCAACTACATCAAAATTTAAAATTTCGAAACAGAAAACTATTGCTGGAAACGAAACGGTCGCATAACATCGTTATGCTCAGAAACTTGATTTGTAACCTAATAAATGAAGTTTATTGCAATATGTTTTGGGTTTTTTTTCGCAATTTGCGTACGAAATTGATAATTTTTTTAGGTTGTCATACCTAATTCTTTATATACTGGCGACAAGGTAGGACACAATTTGGTCTCCATCATTTCTATATAATGCTGAAAATTGAGAATCAGTGTTAAATGATCAAAATGTGAAGTTCCGAGTATGAAACAAGTAGTTTTTCTTTGATATTTTGAATTATTACATTTCTTAATTTAAGCGATATGGACAATGATTTATTTTTAAATCGCCGTGCCCTGTTGATAGCACACATCTCAGTTTTACTGCTTCGTTAACTAAATACATGAAACTTTTAACTACATACATAAGATGCCTTTGTACCGCTTTTTTCAATCGTGCTAAAAAAAAAAAACAAATTCTATGATTTATAGAAGTAAAAAAAGTTATAAAAATATGATATTTTGTGATTTTGAGGCATGGTTATTTTGCGAAATAACGCAAAAAAAATTTTCAAAAAATCGATTTTTTTTGCTTAAATCTCTTCAAAAACTATTTAAGAATATGTTCCCAAAGTTATAGATGGGAATTCGAAAAAATGTCGAAGCAAGTCGGTTTTTCATTTTTACAATTATTCTTAATTGGCGGGCGGGATAGAAGAAAAACTAAACATCGTATGGAATTGGGGCAAAGTTTATTATCTTTGGCATTAAATTATCTTCTTTTTAAACTAAAAAACTAAGAAAAGTCATGTTTGAACATATTTTTAAACAACATAAAGTAATTTTTTTGGTCAAGAACCACTTTTTTCAATTTTTAAAAAATTTGTAAAATTTTACACTTTTTTTTGGAATGTTTGGTTTAATTAAAAGATAAATTATTAAAAAATATGAATCTCTTTGAATTTTTTGTTTTCGATAGAAATTGCGACCTGCATCCTGCCCGCCGTCAGACAAATGCACATGCGAGATGCATCGGGCAATTGCTTCCCAAAGCCAGAATATCAAAGATTTCGTATCCAAAAAATTTGTGAATGATGTTTAAATATATAATTATAAACTCTCGAAATTTCGCTTTAATCAACTATTTTCTTCCCTCCTATAAAAATCCTCTAAAAAAAAAACAAACGATATTTTGAAGCTTCTAAAGCAGGCTCCCCCCTCAATTCTCCACACGCAAAACAAAAACTGTCGAAGCCGTTACAACACTTTCGTGGTATAGTTAGGATGTAACAAAGATATACATATGTACATACATACTACTGTGCCCAAAAAATAAGGTATTGTATTTATTTTGAAAATTCTTTATTTATTCTTCCAAATCAAATTCATCCCCTTCAAAGTAATCCCCTCCCGATGAAATGCACTTATGCCAACAGATTTTCCAATCTTCGAAACACTGGTTGTAGTCACTTTCCGGGATGGCCTTCAGTTCCGTCTTCGCTGCGGCTTGAATCTCCTCTATCGTATAAAAACGGTGTCTCCGGAGCGATCTTTTGAGCTTGGTGAACAGCCAGAAGTCGCACGGCGCCAGATCAGGTGCATACGGTGGTTGCGGAACGATATGTGTTGAGTTTTTGGTGAAATGATCACGAATTACGAGGACAGTATGGGTTGGTGCATTATCCTGGTGTAAAAACCAAGAATTGTCTTTCCACAATTCCGGCCTTTTTAGGCGGATAGCGTTACGCAAACGACGCATAACATTCAAAAAATATTCCTTGTTGACTATTTGACCGGTTGGAAGGAATTCATAATACACAACACCACGATAATCGAAGAAAACAGTCAACATGACCTTGATTTTTGAGCGACTTTGGCGCGATTTTTTTGCTCTCGGCTCTCTTTTGGCACGATATTCGCTCGGTTGATCGGTTGTTTCGGGGTCGTAAGCATAGATCAAAGTCTCATCACCAGTTATAATGCATTTCATGAAACTCTGGTAGTCGGAAAGCATGGTTTTACACACTTCAACGCGACGCCTTCTTTCCAAAAAATTCAATGTTTTCGGTACCAGTCGAGATTTGACGCACTTGAGGCCCAAAACATCCTTCAAAATGGTATTGACTGAGCTTTTCGATATGCCAACTACATCAGCAAGGTCTCTAATTGTTAATCGACGGTTTTTCAACACCAAATCTTTGATTTGTTGAACATGAGCTTCGTCCGTTGAGGTTGATGGTCGCCCTGGACACTCTTCGTCTTCGACACGTTCCGGCTTGGAACTCACTATACCACTTGTAAACATTTTTTTTAGACATAGCCTCATCACCAAAGGCTTTCTGCAATATCCTCAACGTATCCGCAACAGAAAATTGATTCCGTAAACAAAATTTAATGCAAATTCTCTGCTCAACAAATTTCGACATCGCAAAAAACGAAAAACTCACTTTTAGCAGCTCACAAAACGACACTCAAACACTAATGAATATTTTGACATGAGATTTGACATAAATGTGACTGACAGTACTACCAACCTAAAAAAAAATAATTCTCTAAATCCTTCGACGCGCGCAGTTTAAATTCAAATGTCACCTTTATGACTAGCTGTGCCCGCGACTTTGTCCGCGTGGAATAGTGATATTGGGCTTCGTCTTTATCTTTGTCCGCGTCAATTTCTGTTATCAAAGATTTTCTGCGTAAATTACATTTTTTGTTTTATTTTCTGGTGGCAGAAGAACATATTGATTTTCTCCGCAACCTGATCTTGACAACGCGACATATAATTGGCCGTGTGAAAAGCAGTCTTGGCGTAAATCGAACCCCACGTGTTTAAATGTTTGCCCCTGCGATTTATTAATTGTAACGGCGAAAGATAGCTTAAGGGGAAATTGAATTCTTTTAAAGTTAAAAAGTATATCTTTTGGGATCATCGGGATGCGAGGTATAAGTACTGTTTGACCAACTGCTAGACCAGTCAAAACAATTGCAACGATGACGTTATTGCGAAGAAATTTGACTTGAAGTCGGGTCCCGTGGCATAAATTAGGTGTTTTCAGATTTCTTAGTAAAATTATTGGGGCGCCTATTTTTAGCTTAAGGAAATGAGGAGGAAGGCCACTTGGGACCACATCTTCTTGATCCATTGCATTATCAATAGATGTATATGTGACTATATCTCCTTCAAGTTTATTTAAAATTATGTCATTAATTTCGTCTATGCTACTGTTTCTCGCCGCTAATATTGCCCTTTGACACATCCATTGGTGATCTTTATTTTCTATTTCGCTGATGTCAGGGTAAACTTTTGATATTAAATCCTCAATGTTACCTACTCTTACTCCTAAATCGCGGTCAATTTCAATGTTATTTTGAAAATGAGGTATTTTCCCGTCTCCTACTAAAAGTAATTTTGAAGGGAATGTTGTACTACCTCCCCCAAAATGGGCTCTCATATTTGTCGATAATTTTAAAATATTTACAAACTTCCATAATGGAGAACTTTTAAGGCAAGACTTTACAACGTCTGCTCTAGTTCCCCTTACTATTACGGGAAAAGTTTGTCAAAAGTCCCCAGCAAACATAACATTAATCCCAACCATGATTTTATCACAGCTTCTAAGATCTTTAAGAGTTCTCTCTAGAGCTTCTACGTGAGCTCTATGGATCATGGTACATTCGTCCCAGATTATTAAACTTGACATCTTGTTGTTTCCCAAAAGGCCTTTTTTACGTATAGAGCACACGCTATCGTTCTCTAAAGAAACAGTTAGGGGCAGTTTAAAAGTGGAATGAGCTGTGCGTCTACCTGCTAATAAAGATGCAGCGATACCTGACGACGCTACTGCTAAGGCTAGCTGTCCCTGAGACCTTACTTTTGCTAATATAAGATTAGTAATGAAGATCTTGCCGGTCCCACCGGGAGCATCCAAAAAAAAAATATTCCTTCATTGAAACGAACACTTTGCAGAACACCATTATACGCTGTCACCTGGTCATTAAGTAATCTTGGTTCATTTTGAATAATATACTCATTTAATTCATTTATATCATATGGTTTTCGCAATGCTACTTCTAACGGGTCCAAAAACGAATAATTTCTTTTTGATGCAGGAAGCCCAAAATCAGTTAGGGATTTGTCGCAAATCTCATGAATTTTAT
This sequence comes from Bactrocera zonata, assembly GCA_037783105.1. Taxonomy (NCBI): domain Eukaryota; kingdom Metazoa; phylum Arthropoda; class Insecta; order Diptera; family Tephritidae; genus Bactrocera; species Bactrocera zonata. Next base: position 173,124 of record JBAWJQ010002819.1, on the reverse strand, counting down.
CTTCAATTATGATTAGTCAATCATTGTATACATCATCATTATATGCTAATGTCATATCCTGATTCTCATTACGCAGTCTGTTTAATATATCTTCACATAAAGCATTACGAAATTTATTCCATAACTCTAAGGGGTCAGATGGTTGGCAAAATATAAGGATGATGGTAAATAATTCCCTTAATTTTGTCCTGACTCGGATATGACAGCATCGGACATGGTATTTTGCCAATGTTCGAAAATGTGGCTTGATTAGAACCTTTATGAATATACTTACAGATGTATTTAATAGCTTTGACCGATTGACAAAACTCAACGTTAATGTGTGCATTGAAAATTCGTGATAGCACTGGATTATAGGGAACCACCCAACGATTATCCACGCTCATTTCTGTACCTTTGACACGAATTACTGCTGTGTTTCCACCATTATCTGGAGACCTGTGCCTGTAGGTTGGGTAACCGTCATCACCGGTTTGTGTTTCCGAAATAAAATGTATAGAGTACTTTTTAGAACAAACGTTTTCTTTCATACATGGTGACGTAGGATTATGAAATCCGCAAGGACCATGTATCATATTTTTTATGACAATATTATAAAGAATTGGATCTTGTTGTTTGTCAGGTATTTCAGCCGATATTATTGCATCTATAGAATCTGGTTGTACTTTGTTAGCCAGCCACAATAAAATGTGGGCGTGAGGTAAGCCTCTTTTTTGCCATTCTACGCTGTAAACAAAGGCTTTCGATGGTCCAAAAGTATTCTTCTTCGTTAGTAGGTCTATCATTATCTTGAGTTTTAAATGAAATACTCTAGAAACAAAATCATGTCTGTCGTAAGAATGTTGATTAAGTAATCACTCAATTTTTATTTCCGGCCACTCTGAGTTACATGTAAGTGTAATGAAGAGATCAGGTCTTCCAAATTTCCTGACATACTTATATCATGGCATTTTGACTTTTTTCATTCATGAATCTGGGGGATCCTGTAAATGACGACGTCAATATAATGTGCTGGCCAATATTAGAAGCGTTTATATTCCCATCATCTCTTAAATGAATGTATTCTTCTGCTCTCAATTTTTTTGATTTCCTTTGATGAAGTCAAGCCTCTCTGAAATCATTTTTGCCGCCTTATCAACAATAATCCTTTGAAATAATGTATGCTGTTAAAGTCATTTATTCTCACCATGAGTCTAAATGCATAAAACTGCATACATGATACTGTTTTAGATTTAGCAGTAGTATCCTGCTGTGGAATATGAATACAGTATCTGTCGTTTCCAAAGGGAAATAGTAATGGATATTGAAGCGGGTCATAAGATCTATGAATTTTAGAAACTCGTTGAAGTTGATCATCTCTCTCAGTCAACACAATATCTCGGGGACCTTTGTCTTCGTCGATTAAAACAGCTACCTCATCTACTATCGGCGCATTATACCGACCCCGATGCTCGTTAGGCGGTTTCACATCAGCATGAGTAATAAGTTTTAAATCATTGGGCGTTCTATTTTCCAGATTGTACTTAAAACTTTTAATATACGTATTATGATCGTGAAGATATGTTTGGAGAACGTCGATAAGATCGATTTGCAAGCAAGGGTTTAAATTTGAGCGCAAGGATATCTGATCTGCATGGGAAACAAAACATATTTGCAAAAATTCGGGTTGTGCCCATTCTTCAAAAGTGGGCATAAAGTTTCCCTCACGAATTTCTTTGGCACTAAATGAAGTGATCTGAAATAGTGTATTATATTGTCTTGAGTGATTTAAGAAATGCTTTGATGATGGATGTGAGCCTGATATCAGTTCTTTTAAAACAGATGTAGGTTGCGGAATTATAGGTATATTTACTTTGCCCCCACTACAGCACAGTCCAGGAGCTTCCGTCGCCCATTTTTTGCTTGGCATAAGTTGCAAATTTTACCCATTCTACCAATATCAATATCATTTAGCTCAGTATAGTCAAGGGTGCAATCAAAAATAAACGCAGCATTGAATAAATTACTGCACTCAACTCGTTGCCTGCGAGTTGTTTTCCTTGCTGATCGGGCATTTTGCTGTGCTAATCGATGGGATCGTTCAGCGCTTGATTCCCGATCATGGCTAGCCAAAGTTCAGGAATTCTGTGAGGCCAAACGTTGAGATCGTTCAGCGCTTGATTCCCGATCACGGCTAGCCAAAGTTCGGGAATTCTGTGAGGCCAAACGTTGAGATCGTTCAGCGCTTGATTCCCGTTGTCGGTTCGCCAAAGATCGGAAATTTTGTGAGGCGAGACGCTGCGAATGTTCAACGCTCGCACGGTTTTGTTCACTGATTGCTCGTCGAGTACCCTACCAATGCATATTCTCATCCTCAGTTTCATTGCTGCGCAAAACTCGCAGCCGCTTTGCAGTAGCAGTCTGCCGGGAAAGCTGAGTTCTTTTTCAAGGCATTATAGTGACAAAGAAAGAACGTAAAAAATGAATAAAAAGAATGTAGAAAAAAGAAGTGTAAGATTAATAATCAGGAACCTAATTATTTTTACCTGCACTTGGTATTTACGTAAACTGAATATTATTTCAAAAGAGCGCAGCGCAGAGTGCGAGTTGATTTTGTTTCGGAGTTATTTATTTGTAATATTATCTTTTAAGTTGTTCGTTGAAATTAAGTGTCGTCAAAGACAATTTTATTCAGAATTAAATACTCTTAACTAACAACACATTTATTTGGATAAAGATTAATGTTATTATGTAAATACAACTCTAACAAATAATTTCGACCAAATTAGTTATCACAAAATCGGTACTCACGGATTTTTTTTTTTAGATCATTAAAAGAGAAATAATTCTTTCATACATAACTTTTGTGTATCTTGAACCGCTTTCGCAGCGCAAGGAACGGAAGCCTTCAAAGATAAATAATTTCTCCCGTTTTTTACACATTTACCACTATTTCTTCGTTCCTATTGGTCGCAGCGTGATATAGCCTATAGCCTTCCTCGATAAATGGACTATCCAATACAAAAATAATTATTCAATTCGAACCAGTAGTTTCGGAGATTAGCGCGTCCAAAGAAACAAACAAACTCTTCAGCTTTATAATATTAGTATATACAATAGTAGATGTAGGTTAGTCAATACAATATACAGTCAGAAATAAATATTTAGTTATCACAAAAAAAACTGAAACAAAATTTTTATATATTGTTAATGAGGGTACACCAGCATAAACAAAAACCATCGCAATGTTCGAGTGACAAAAACAGTGTTAAACAGCGTAGAAGTAAACATATTTCATTATTTAATATTTTGTGAAAACATTACTGAAACGATATTCAATGTTCGATTTAATTTTCGAAATGTAATCACTGCCAATTTTGTTCCATCCTTAATGTAAACGTGAGTTTTGAGCGGCGAGAGATAAAATAGGGTTTTGACGCACATGATGGCCGAATTCCCTCATACAGTTTCGATGGGATTAAGCCACCGCACCTATGATTAAAGCAATTGAAAAGCAACCATGACCGTACAACGAGTAAATCCAGTAAATTTAAATTTCAAAGTTAATCTGCTCTATGAAGGAATCCATCGTAGCAAAGCTATAAGAGTGGATTTAGATTTTTTTTGTCAGAGTGGGAGCTATGTTGCCTGTTTGAGCTCCTGACCGTAGAGGTCCTCAGTTGGCCATTCTGGTTAAGTGGCGGCGCGGCGCGCGAACTATGTGCAGATTGCACAGCCGTAGAGGCTTGTGTCGCAGTATTGCGCAGGCAACATGGGGCCACGTAACGCGTGGTCCACTACCTGTGAGTCTTAAGGCCTGAGCAGGTCTTAAGATGGCTCCATCCATTGCATGTATTACACCTGACCGAGGTGGAGTTTGGATGGAGCTTTTTTGCGCAGACGCAGCAGAAAAATTCCTCCGGGCCCGGGTTGGACTCAATGCCAGCACGAGTCAGGAGGATACGAAGCAACCCTGCTGCAAGGCGTTTCTCCAATGACGACAAACACAAATTAATACTCACCGATCCAAACGGGGTTAGATCGCCGAAATAACAGACCTTGGTCGGATGAAATCCGAGTTAATTCCGGTGCGTATAACCGGCTGTTGTGGGAATTGATAACTTAGATAACTTCGTTCTGGATACTGTAGCAGGTTAAACTCCTACTTATCCAGAATCGACCCCGACATACCTAATGTATGTCCTGCATGCAACGAGTCTCCGCATGATACTGGCCACCTCTTTGCATACCCTACAAACCCTACCCATCTAACACCCCCCTCCCTTTGGTCCGACCTCGTCGAAACAGCACGTTTCCTGGGGGCCTACCGTTAGATGACCTCGACGACAACACAATTAACCCTTACCATCCTAACGGGGATAATTCTTAGTTTTGGCTGTTAAAATTTTTGTTTCTGTAGCTGAGCAGCTTAAGATCGCAACGCTTAAAATTCTCTTGCCTTTTATGACTCGGCTAATTCCGCTCGTTTGCGGATCGCGTCCCTCGCGTCGGTTGGAAGGGGGGTAATCCTTGGCTACAAAAAAAAAAAAAACAAAAAAAAAAAAACAGTATATATAGTTAAAACTGTTAAAGCCTTTACTTAGTTGGGCTTCGAACTCAAAAAGCCATTTACAAATAATATTTTAAAAATATTGAATATTATATTATAATAGTATGTAATGTATACCAAAACAAGAGCGCGAGACTCGATTCTTCTTTTTCTTCATTGGCGCAAACACTGCTTCTGGGGTTACAGCCGAGTTTAAAACAGCGCGCCTGTCGTTCTTCCTTTTCATTGTTTGGCGTCAATTGGAGATTCCAGATCTTTCTCCACCTGGTTTTTCCAACGGAGTGCAAACTTTCCTCTTGTACCCTGGGGGTACTTCGTTCAATACTTTCAGAGCTAGATCGTTTTCATCCATTCGGAAGATACGACTTAGCTAACATAGCCGTTGTCTCTTAATTCGCTGAACCATGTCAATGTCGTCGTATAACTCCTTCATCTCATCGTTCTATCAAATGCGATATTCGCCGTTGAAATTGCTCAAAGAACCATAAATCTTCCGCAGAACCTTTCTCTCGAAAACTCGTAACTTCGATTCGCGTTGGATTTCGAGGTTTACATTGTTGTTGGTGTTAATACTGATTCCAAGATAGACGAAATTATCCACGACTTCCAAGTTATGACTGTCAATAGTGACGTGGGAGCCTAGGCACTTGTGCGACGACTGTTTGTTTGAGGCCAATGATATTAATATCATCGGTGTATGCCAGCGGCTTCACACTTTTATAGAAGATTGTACCTTCTCGATTAAGCTCTGCAGCTCAAACTATTTTATCCATCCGTAAATTGAAGAAGTCGCACGATAGCTTTGTCTGAAATCTCCTTAGGTTTCGACCGGCTCGGAGACGTCCTTCCCGATTCTGACTGAGCTTTTGGTATTGTTCAACGTCAGTTTACGCAGCCAAATTGGTTTTGCGGGGATACCAAGTTCAGATATAGTGGCATAGAGGTAGTTCCCCTTCGTGCTGTCGAAGGCGACTTTAAAATCGGCGAAGTGGTGTGTGTCGATCTTCCTTTCATGAGTCTTTTCCATTATTTAGCCCATGATGAAAATTTGGTTGATAGCAGATTTCCCAAGTCTAAAGCCGCAACCTTATATGCGATGTTGAGGAGGCTTATCCCACGGTTGTTGGCGCAAATTGTAGGGTATCCCGCTTTGTGGATTGGGCGGGGCACACATAAATTCCAATCGTTGGACATTCTTTTTCCAACCATATACTACAAAGAAGCTGATGCATGCTCCTTATTAGTTATTCTTCGCCGTATTTGAATAACTCGGCCGGCAATACATCTCCTTCACCGATTTGTTGTTCTTCAGGCGGGTAATTGATATTTGAACTTTTTCATGGTCGGGCAATGGAACGTCTGATCCATCGTTATCAATTGGGAAATTAGGTTCACCATCTCCAGGTGATATACTTTCTCTGTCATTGAGCAGGCTGGTGAAGTATGCCCTCCATAATTTTAATATGCATTTGGCATCAGTCAATAGATCGCCTTTGGGGGTTCTACAAGAGTATGCTCTGTTTTCGAAACTTTCCGTTAGTCGCTGCATACTTTTGCAGAATTTTAGGGCATAACCCATTTCAGCCAGCTTGTCAATCTCTTTGTACTCACAGTACTTCTACAAGAGTATCCTCCGGTTTCCGTAAACCAATGGATTGTTTGCGGTTCCCTGTGTTTGTTGACGTGGGTTTTTTGCTGAACAGAGGCGGGAGCGTATCTTGGCGGGTAAATTTTAGAATAGCATCCTCCGATTTCGGTGTTTAAATGGGTATGTATGGATAGAGGAGGTCCTCCAGATTAAGAAAATAAATATACAAATTGGCTGCTGATTTATGGTTTTTGAGATATTTGCATTTAAAGTTCAAAAATTCAACTATTTAAAATGATAATTTCTCCCATTTGTAATGAATTTTATAGTTATATTTTTAACTTTTGTATCCACCAACACTTCACTAATTCATTTGTAACCATTTATCTTATATTAAATAGTGCAAAAATAACTTTTATTCAACACTTAACTTTTGGTCATTTATTTTTATTCATACAATATCAAAAGGGTTGCAGTCTAAGTAATAATCAGTGCTACCTTACGTTCATAATCTACAGAAGAACCAAAAGAAATAAAGAAAACAAATAATACCCCAATGACAGGAAATATATAACACATTCGTTTTCCGCATAGCATTCCTTTCTGCATTGGCGGCCTTCAGCCGCGCTTCAAAAAAATAACCCTTGGTCAGACCACCTGGGTGTGCTCAGATTTTGTGCGTGGAACTCCTTTTTGCCCGATCCAACACCGGGATTTATCAAGATAATGAGAATTCTGAAAGATTTTACATTACTCATCACACGATAATGAATTTAGTTATGACGTCATAATCTTTCTTTTTTCTTATTTTTATTCCATTACAAAATATGGTAACACTAATTTTTTGCTTGTTTACAACCATTTTCTTTTTTTATGAATAAATGGAATTTAACTAAAGTTTGAAGTTAAAGTTATTTATGCATTGCTATTTAATATAAAATAAAAGATTAGAAACGAATTAGTGAAGTGTTAGTGGATATATAAGTATAAAATATAATATAAGTGTAAAATGCATTATGTTGAAAATGTAACAAGTAATATATTTCCTAAGAGGGCTTTGTCCGAAAATGTAATACAAATAAGTTATATATTCTATATGAATACACTATATTGTATATGGGGTATTCCATACCAAATCGACCACTTTTGAACCCGACCCCTTTAGATTTTGCTGAAACTTATCCATCCTTTTCTACCCTTTGAAAAACATTTTTGAGAATTTTTTCAAAATTTTTTGTCCAACTTCAAAAAAGATATGAATTTTTCAAAAAAATGACTTTTTTATTTTCAAATAGCCATAACTTTTGTAGAAATTGACTTTTGGGGGCCATCTTTTTTTTAATTTTTGTTTTTAAATGAACTTTTCGAAAAAATACACGAAAAAAATTTAACACGATCAATTATATGAAATAATCGGTTTTTTCGTAATTTTTTGGAAGTTCGCCACTTTTTGGAAGTTCGCCTTTTTTGTTTATTTGTTTTTTTCCTCAAAAAAACTTCAATTAATTTGACAACTATCCCTGCTAATCCCAGGGTGGGCCGATTTTTTTTAATATTTTTTTTATTTATTTAAAAAAAATTGTCAAATTTTCAAAAATTAAAAATTTTTTTCCGTAAACTTTGTTTTTATCATATAATTTAACAATATTATGATATAAGATTCTCAATTTATAGACTTAATTTACGAATATAATCACCAAGATACAAATTTTTACCATTAGTAAGGTCGATAAACTAGGGTTGGACAATTATAGACTTACATATAGTCAGTATACTAGAAACTATACGCTAGTGTGTATCGATTTACGAATACGGTTTTTTCATACTGTCTAAAACATAACCATAACGTATATTTTTATATTATAAAAATAAAGTTTACGGAAAAAAAAGTTTTTGTCATTTTTGAAAATTTGACAATTTGTTTTTACATAAATAAAAAAAAATATACAAAAAAATCGGCCCACTCCGGTATTAGCAGGGATAGTTGTCAAATTAATTGAAGTTTTTTTTTGAGGAAAAAAACAAAAATGGCGAACTTCCAAAAAATGACGAAAAACCGATTATTTTATATAATTGATCGTGTTAAATTTTTTTCGTGTATTTTTTCGAAAAGTTCATTCAAAAACAAAAATTAAAAAAAAATGGTCCCCAAAAGTCAATTTCTACAAAAGTTATGGCTATTTGAAAATAAAAAAGTCATTTTTTTGAAAAATTTATAACTTTTTTGAACTTGGACAAAAAATTTTGAAAAAATTCTCAAAAATGTTTTTCAAAGGGTAGAAAAGGATGGATAAGTTTCAGCAAAATCTAAAGGGGTCAGGTTCAAAAGTGGTCGATTTGGTATGGAATACCCCATATGTAACTACTGAAACATGAAATCCATTTTTGTAACAGAAGTCTTGAATAAACAGTTGTACTGAGAACTCTGCCAACAAAGGTTATGGGCCCAGATAACCCAGAACACGCGTAAGTTAAATAAAATAAAAACTAAAAAATCCGTCGTTCCCCTGAGCAAACTTTTATTAAAAATGAATTCTAATTTTAAAATTGAAAAACTCGGTGATGAGAACTATGATGTGTGGTGTGTCCAAATGCGTAGTATACTGGTCAATATGGACCAATGGCATATAGTTAATGGTAATATTAAACGATGTGAAGAAAACGCGGAAAAATGGGACCACGGTGACCAAAAAGCATTGGCGAACATAATTTTATGTGTTAAACCAACACAAATTTCTAATATAAAATCATGCAAAACGTCAGCAGAGACTTGGGAGAAACTTCGAGAAGTGCTTAGTAGACCGTTACAATAGGTTTCGTTGTACAAAAAGTTGCTTGGATGCAGTATGCCTGCAAGCCAAAGCATGTCTTATCTCACATCGTTTGTCGAGGTGGTAGATAAATTAGCCGAGCTCGATGTGGAATTAAACGAAGAGTTAAACGTTATTATACTGCTGTCCAGTTTGCCTGCAGAGTATGAAAACTTCGTGAAACTCGTGACAAATTTCCATCGCTCAGTGTATTAAAAGTCAAGCTTTTAGAAGAAGGTGCCAGAAGGGAACAGCAAATAAGTCAAGAGCCATCGGCGCAAGCGGTCTACGTTCGTGTTAAAGAATCGGCGCATAGTAGAAACAAAATACTTGAAAATGCGGAAACAAACGCAAACGCAAAATTAAATAACTTCAAAGGAAAATGTTTTGGTTGTGGTATGCGAGGACATACGATTGCACAGTGTAAGCGAAAGACAGAACAGCAAGTCTATAATGATAATGAGCTTTCGTATGCTATGTATGCAGCGGATGTGGGAGTTAAAAAGGGTAAACATGTTTGGTGCGTCGATAGTGGAGCGACCACTCATGTGTGCTGCGATATGGACATGTTTGTTTCGTTTGTCGAAAAAGAAGAAAAAATTATGTTAGCAGCAGATAATTTCATTTACTCGAAAGGTGTAGGTACGGTAAAAATAAGGACAAAAGAATGTGCACTAGAATTGCGTGATGTTTTGTTTGTACCTTCACTCAAAATTAATTTTTATTCCGTGAGCTATAAAATATAAACATACAGTGTTTTTCAAACAGTTTTGTTTTGAAGTAAATAACTTAAAAGGGACAGCTCTACCGAGAGCAAAATTGCAAAATAACTTGTTTCTTTTTTATGCGCAAGCAAAGAATTCAAAAATTATGTTAAATAATAAGATGTGGCATAATCGGTATGGTCACATAAACTTTGAAAGTTTGAAACAAATCGCCGACAATAATTTGGTACATGGATTAAATAAGAATTACATTAACACTAAAACAAATTGCGTTACAAGCAATAAATCAAAAATATGTGCAGAACTTGTGCATACGGATGTTTGTGGTCCGATAAACGTAAAATCAGTTGGTGGCGCAAGGCATTTTCTCACTTTTATAGACGATTTTTCGCGAATGATTTTTGTATATTGCATAAAGCAAAAGAGTGAAGTTTTTGAAAAGTTTAAAACATTTAAAAATCTGGTGGAAAACCAAACGAAGAACAAAATTAAAAAGTTGCGTAGTGACAATGGTACAGAGTACAGCAATAATAAGTTTAGTGAATTTTTAAATGAATGCGGAATTAAAAGACAATTAACTGTGCCATATACTCCACAACAAAATGGGGTGGCAGAAAGAGTTAATCGTACAATCGCCGAGATGGCTAGGAGCTTATTGGTACATGCTGAGTTGGAAGAAGAATTATGGGGTGAAGCTGTTCATACAGCTGTGTATATAGTACGTAATTGCGCGCCCACAAAGTTGTTAAAAAATTCTACACCGTATGAAGCATGGTATAATAAAAAGCCGTCGGTAAAGCATCTAAGAGTTTTTGGTGCACGAGCCTTTTCGCTAGATAAAACGCATCATTGTAAATTTAGCGCAAATGGCAAAGAGTATGTCTTCGTCGGATACTCTGAAGTTGCAAAAGCTTATCGTTTATATGATAGAGAAACAAGAAGAGTGATTATTCGGCGCGATGTAAAGTTTATCGGAAACAATGATACTATCGGTGTGTCCAAATATGAAAACAGCACTAAAAAAATGTAGATATAGCGACAATAATTATAAACTTAGACAAAAGCAATGAGGAAAACGATCAGGTTGAAGATTTTGTAAGCTGTACTGAAGATGAAGACGATGAAGCTGAAAATGAAAATGAAGCAAAATAAGAAGTTCATGACTCAGATAGTGAAATACGTCGAGGGCGCGGTAGGCCAAGATTTGTCCATACAGGGAAGGTTGGTCGTCCCAGAAAGGAATATCAGAAGTTGAACTATCTTCAGTATGGTGAAGATATAGAAACGCCACGTACAGTCGAAGAAACATTAGCAAGCGAATACTTTTTTGAGTAGCAGAAATCTACGCAAAATGAAAATGCGGCATTAGTAGCCAATAACACTTGGTCGGTAGTAGACCTACCGAAGGGTCAAAAAGTAATTGGATCAAAGTGGGTTTTTCGTATAAAACGTGATATAGATGGAAATATCGAAAAGTTCAAGTCAAGGTTATTATTATTACATCTCAAATGCATATCTTAATAGCAATCTAACCGAAGAAGTTTACATAATACAACCGGAAGGTTTTATGGATAGTAAAAATTTGAACAAGGTATTAAAACTAAACAAGGCTATTTACGGCCTAAAACATTCAGGTAGAGAGTGGAATACACTTGATACAGCTGAAAAAACTCTAAGTTTCAATCCGTGCAAAAGTGAGCCATGTTTATATGTCAAACATCTGGACAAAGAGTACAGTTACATAGTAGTTTATGTTGATGACTTAATACTAGCATGTCCTAGTGAAGAAGAAATTACGAATATAAAACGCATACTAACTGAAACTGAAGTTCTTTCTTGGTTTCGAAATAGAACGTGGGAGTAAAACAGGTGCGATTTCTGTGTGTCAGAAAAAAGCACACCTCTCGATCCTGGTTTTCAAATAAGCTGTAACGATAAGAACTGCTCGAAGATGGAACAATATCTGGATGGATAACAAACTACCAGCCTTTAATTGGATCTTTAATGTATTTGGCGATTTCCATACGTCCTGATATAATGCGCGCAGTTAGTTTATTGGCTCAAAGAAATCATGATCCCCATTCCGAACATGAGGCTGGCGCAAAGCATGTTCTACGATATTTGTCAAAAACCGTAGATTTAAAGCTTTATTATCACAAAAGTGACAAGCCAGTAGAAGGCAACGCGGACTCAGACTGGGCAAGCAACAATACAGACAGGAAGTCATACACCGGGTATTCATTCTTTCTAGCTGGTCGTCGCTTTAAGTAGCATTGAGGCAGAATACATTGCCTTGTACACAGCAGCAAAAGAGGCAGTACACCTTCGTCGCTTATTGAAGGAAGTAGTAGGTTGCAGTTCCGAAGAGCCAATTTTTTTGAAGGCTGACAACATAAGCGCAATACAAATTTCGAAGAATCCTATATTTCATAAGAGAACCAAGCATTTAGAGATAAAATATTAGGCTGTCAAAAAAGTCTTGCGGTATTTTCGCTAGTTGGTGCTGAAAGCGCGTAGTTCTAGTTTTATTCGTCGCATCGGGTCATGCTATACCTTTTTGGAAAGCTCATTTCACGCGCTAACATTGTCGATTCTTTTAAGTCGTTCGTGAGTTATAGCGTCGCAAGAGAAAATATGGCATATTTTACAATACTACTACGATAAAGGCAAAAATGCATCTCAAGCCGCCAATAAAATTTTTGCAGTTTATGGACCCGATACAGTTTCCATTTCCACCGCACAACGATGGTTTCAACGTTTTCGTTCTGGTGTAGAGGTGGTCGAAGATGCGCCACGCTCCGGAAGGCCTGTCGTCGAAAATTGCGATAAAATCGCTGAATTGGTCGAAAGAGACCGGCATAGTAGTCATAAAACTGTTATAAACCATTTGAAGAAGCTTGGAGTCACTAAGAAGCTCGATGTATGGGTGCCACTCGAATTGATTCAATAAATATGCCGCAAGACTTTTTTGACAACATAATATCATTACATTGGAGATGTGGTTGATCGTAGAGAAATAGAGTTAGAGTATGTTTCAACAAATGAAAATGTATCTGATATTTTTACTAAAAATTTGCAAAAACAAAAACATGTCAAATTTGTAGAAATGCTTGGTCTTAAATATTAAGGTCTAGAAATGTTTTACTTGAGAAAGAGTGTTGAAAATGTAACAAGTAATATATTTCCTAAGAGGGCTTTGTCCGAAAATGTAATACGAATAAGTTATATATTCCATATGAATACACTATATTGTATATGTAAAATATGTAAATACTGAAACATGAAATCCATTTTTGTAACAGAAGTCTTGAATAAACAGTTGTACTGAGAATTCTGCCAACACATTATATATCGGAGAAACACGCATTTTAAATAGTTGATTTTTTGGACTTTTAATGCAAATATCTCGAAAACCATAAGTCAGCGGCAACTATATGTATATATATTCTTGATCTGGAGGACCTCCTCTATCCGTACATAGCCATTTTAACCCTGAAATCGGGGGATGCTATTCTAAATCGCAGCCATCTTGGCTGCAACAAGGGAGTGGTCTAAGACAATGTTAGGACCTCGCAGCGTACGCAATCAAAAACTCTGGGGACGTGTTTTTCGTCTATCACAACATGATTGATCTGGTACATGGCTTTTTCATCCCGAGACAGCTTGGTAGCTTGATGAATTTTCTTGTGGTGGAATCTAGTACAACAGATAACAATATTTCGCGCCCCGGCGAAGTCAATCAGCCTCAACCCAGAGCATACTTGGTCGTGAGCAGCTTGAGCTTGATAAGTAAAAGAATTGTTTATGACCACTCCCAAACATAAACAATGCGTAGAGAACTTTCTTCACTCGCGTGAACTTCTACACATGGTTCCATCCACCGTATCATATTAACAATATACTACTTACGATGAGCAAAAAATAATAAGGCTTTGCTCATAATATTAAAATTCTAAAATTATTCTTCAAAATATATGTCGTCCCCTCAAAGTAATCCCCCTAGGTCTCAATACATTTGTGCCAAAGTCCAATCCTCGAAACAGATGTTAAAGTCAATTTCCGGGAAAGCCTTCAAAATATTTTGTTTTCCGTTAATGCACTAGTTCGTTTCCGACCCTAAAAGGTGGGTAAACTCTTACAAGGGGTCCTATTAACAGGGCTTATTGGAAAATACATGGTTTATCCGGAAAGTAATAGGACTGATTTTCTTCTGTCGCGTGTGTACTTCGGAGGGTGCGCGAGTTACGTAGCCTAACATAACAGTCTGGCAACTCTCCCTCCACCAACTTCATTACGATATATAATAAATATGTACGATATTAAGGTCTCTTATAAGCATAATAAGAATATTGTAACTAGTATTAAGATTCATTTCACAAATAAATGCTGTATATATATTATACTAACATAACTGGCGCAGTCGGTCTCTAAAAAGACAAAAAAGAATCTACTTATACCCGAAAGTTAATAAGTTAATTGGTGGACTATCAAAAATAATAATTTTGTGAAGTTAAATAAAAAACTAAAATAATTGAACCAAAGCAAAAAATAAAATAAAAATAAAAAAATAATAATAAAAATAAAAATAAAAAGGAAAGCGAAATTTCATTAAATCGAAACTCTGTTAACTATTAACTTAACTACATAACCTACAAGAACTACATAGCTGCATAAGGTGGAAATCTACAAATTATAACTTCTTTTTTTTTTTAAGTGAAAAAAACTATATTTAATATTCTTAATTCAGTACCATACTCTGAAATTCCAAAAATTAAAATAAAATAAATGAAAACTGCTTCTAAATTACATAATTCGGCAATTCACTCTTTTTATACTACAATTCAAAAAACTAATATCATATTGAAATTAAATAAGAGACAAAACGCAAAATCTGTAAACTAATGAAGGTAAAATCAACAAAATATACCAAAATTGACAGTTCGGTAACCTGTAAATTAATCACGGCAATCCATAGTTATATACATGTGTGTGCAAAAACTATATGCTCTGAACTATTAAAAAGTGAACTATTAGAAATACACCACAAATACTTTTCTGATATAAAAAATATAAAAATATTAAAAAAAAATTATCTTCGCTAATGTGTAAAACAAAATTTAACATATAATACATGCCACGTTGTAACATAACCTTCATGTCACCACATGGTAGCAAACAGTAAGGTCACCTTTAAAAAGAAGTATATAACACACAACAACAATTTTGTGATCGGATGATCAACTCCAACAATTCTTCGACTAGCGGCACTTGGCAATGACAACTAATCCAATTAATTCCAGTGAGAACCAACCGGCAATGGCAACTCATCCAAATAGTTCCAGTGAGAACCGACCAGCATTGCAGCTGTCAGTGAGCGACATTGTGAAAGATGCACACAGAGTTCACGAATTCCGCGGAGACGATATATATGCCCTCTCTTCATTTTTACGAGAAGTCGACGCCGTACTGGCAATGCTGTATACAGATCCAACAGCATGCGAATATGTATACCGAAGGGTAATCCTAAATAAAATTCAAGGTAAGGCATTACATGCAATTCGTACTATATCGTCAGATGCAAACTGGATCGAAATCAAAGCAACCCTAATCAAAACTTTCGGCATTAAGGAGACATACCATCAACTTTACCAGCAAGCGTTTGCTCTTCGACATACTAACATTAGAATTTATTTTGAATTGTTAATTAATATATTATACAAATTAAACGAAAAATTTGAATACGATGTAAGTAAACCAATAGAATTTAGTCCTCTAAATAATGAAAAAAATTATTTTAAGAACATTTTTGAATAATATAGACGCTAATTTGGCTTCGATAATTATAAATAGGAATATAAATTGCTTATCAGATGCTTATAATTTATTAGAAAGCGAAGGTTTAATTCGTAATCAGAATAAGTGTAATAGTATAAATTTCAATGATGATTACTATAACCATGCAAAACAAAGTAGACATACAGATTCAAGTTACAACTATAACAGAGATCAACAAGAATATAAAATAAATCAGCAATATTTGAGAAATTATAATAAAAATTTTCAGAAATTCTATCCTGATCAAAATAGAAAGTTTTTGCCAAGGCAGAATTATTCAAGTCAAATTAATAATAAATTTCGGTTGCAAAATTCCAATCAAAATAATAGTCCAAATTTTAGAAGAAGTCAACTAATGAATACAGATTACGCACAAGTTGATGAAATTGATAAAAATCAAGTTTCAATTTTTCATGTTATAACCTCAAGGGAACATTACCCATAATATAACTACACATAGAAAATAATACTGTTTTATGTTTAGTAGACACTGGCTCAACTACTTCACTTTTAAATGAAAAAATACTACCTTACTACAAAAGAATTCCACTTCAAGTTCCATTAAAATTTAAATCTTTAAATAGTGAAACTAAAATTAGTTTTGAGATTATTACCTATTTACCAAAAGAATTTAAAAAAGATGCAACAATGTCATGGAAGTTAACCAGCTTTGAGGGAAAAACTTTTGACGCAATTCTAGGACAAAATATTTTTAAGCCACTTAAGGCGATTATTAACATGGACAAAGAAAGTATTACTATAAATAACATCGAAATTAAATTTGTGAAAGATTATCAATACAGTAAAATAAATGAGTTTCATTATTTAAATACAATGAATATAAATGATAAAGTTTTACAAAATTTGTATAAGAATTTAAATACAGAAGAAAAGAGCGCTTAAACAAAATTCTCAATAATTATCACGATTTAATTTACACAGAAGGCCAGCAGTTAAGTTACACTAACATAACAAAACACGAAATAAAAACAAGTACCGACAGACCAATTTATACAAAAACTTATAGATATCCTCAAATACACGAAAAAGAAGTAACTGCACAAATTACAGATATGCTGAAGCAAGGCATTATAAAAGAAAGTAACTCTCCTTATAATAGCCCCTTATGGATCGTACCTAAGAAGACAGACATAACAGGCGAGAAGAAATGGAGAATAGTAGTAGACTATCGCAAATTAAACGAAATTACAACGGACGACAAATTTCCAATACCGAACATCGACAATATACTAGACAAACTTGGACGGCGAGCAACGTTTCAAAGACTTATTAACAGTATTTTGAAAGATTTTATTAACAAATTTTGTGTTGTGTATCTGGACGATATACTAATTTTTTCTACCAGTTTTGACGAACATGTTACAAGTATCAAACAAGTTTTGGCGAAGTTAAGAGAAGCAAAACTAAAAATCCAAATCAATAAATGTAAATTTTTCTCAAAAGAAACCCTATACCCAGGTCACATTTTGACACCTGACGGCGTTAAACCTAATGCAAATAAAATAAAAACTATTTTGGAACTAAAGATTCCAAAATCCGTTAAACAAATAAAATCGTTTCTCAGTATGTGCGGCTATTATCGCAAATTTATTAAGGATTTCGCAAATGTAGCGTACCCGATGGTAAAGTTTCTAAAGAAAGACGCCAAATTCGTTTGAAAAACTAAAGAAAATAATTACAGAAATTCCAGTACTTAAGTATCCGGATTTTAGCAAACGTTTTGAGTTGGCAACCGATGCCAGCTCCTTCGCAATCGGAGCAGTGTTGCAGCAGGACAAACATCCTGTTTGCTTTGCCAGTCGAACTTTAAACGACCATGAGCGTAATTATTCGGTCACAGAAAAAGAGCTTTTGGCTATTGTCTGGGCCGTCGGATATTTTCGCCCATATTTGTATGGCGTTAAATTTAATATTACATCCGATCACCAGCCGCTAAAATGGTTGTATACAAAAACGCAAGGAAAAGATGCTAATCCAAGGCTTTACCGATGGTTAGTAAAACTAAGCGACTACAATTTAAACATCGATTACATTAAGGGAAGAGATAACCATGTAGCAGACTTTTTAAGCAGAATCAACTCAGATACTCATGAAATAAACGTAGGTAATGATGATGATTCAAGCTCTTTAAATAATAACGCAAGTGCGGATACAATTACAATGCATCCACAAGCTGATGATAGAAGTAATTACATTGGCATTTTAGATACAGTAGTAAATAGATTTCCCGTTCAAATAATATTTAGAAACACTAAAAGTAAAGAATCTGAAATTATAAATAATAAAAAAAAAAAGATTTACATCAGTTTAGAAGATCTAAGTAATAATTTAGAACAAATTTTAGAACGAAACATTTCAGGTTCAAGAATTGGAATTTATACAGATCTAGACGATGAAAAATACAATATTTTACAAAAAAAAATTTTTGATATATACAAAAATAAACCAAATTTTTCAGATGTTCTTACAACGCAAAAGATATGGCTTCAGAAAACGAAACCTTTAAACAGATTCACATGTACCATAAAAACGAAACAGGTCACACTGTTATTAATGAAAACTACGAAGGATTGAAAAAATTTATATATTATCCAAATTTAAAAACTTTGATACAGAAGTATATTAATAATTGCGATACATGCAATAGAATAAAATACGATCGCAAACCAGTTAAACCTAAGTTCGCAATGACCGAAACCCCAAAGGATAAGAATCAGATCATACATATGGACATTTACACGAATTCAAAATCAAATTTTTTAACATTTATAGATCGCTTTTCGAAATTTGCTACTGCCTACTACCTTGAGGACAGAAATCACCAAACAATAATTGATAAACTAAGACAATACCAATCACAGAAAGGTCATTTTGAAACATTGATAACAGACAACGAATTTAAAAGCGTAAACATTTGGGATTACCTCAGATCAGAAAATATAAATTTACATCTAACAAAACCAAATAATCATACTGGAAACGCCGACATTGAGAGGTTACATAATACACTAACTGAAAAAATTAGGATGTTAAACATAGAAAATAACTTCTTAGGCATTAAAGAAAAAGTAAGCAAATCCATTGAGTACTACAATAATTCATACCATTCCATTACAAAAGAAAAACCAATTAATGTAGAATCAGGAAATTGTAATAAAACAAATATATACACAAAAATGATTACTGAAAAGAATAGATATTTGAATAAAAGAAATCTGCATAGAGAAAATTATCAAAAATACAGGAATTAGGGTTACATTAAAAATTATAAAAATGTTCGCCATAAAGAACAACCGAAGTTTATATGAAATGAATTGAATAATATACATGCAAAAAATATTAAAAGAAAATATAAATTTCATGACAAATTTAACATAAAATAAATTACCTAAAACAACAAAAACAAAAAATCAATAAATGGATAACAAACACAAACAAAAAGTAATAATCTTATAGATATATAGTATATGTAAAAACAAACAAAAATTGTACAAAAAAAAATTAAAAATGTTATGGATATATGAAAATATTTGATTTATTTAATTATTATATAAAAAAAAATTAATTGTATTATTTCTATTACTGATTACTTATGCTATTATATCACAATTCATGTAAACTTCAATTTTAACGGGGGAAAGTTACGTAGCCTAACATAACAGTCTGGCAACTTTCCCTCCATTAACTTCATTACGATATATAATAAATATGTACGATATTAAGGTCTCTTATAAGCATAATAAGAATATTGTAACTAGTCTTAAGATTCATTTCACAAATAAATGCTGTATATATATTATACTAACATAACTCGCGCACCGACTGGATTCAGTAGTGGGCGTTCCCAGCTAAGGAACGAGCGCCTGGACAATTGTCTCCGAGCACCTGGAGGATCAGGACAAACATTTTCGCGCGACTTGTTTATATGAGTGGTGTAAGCCGAAAGGACCTGATGCCCTTCGTTTGAGTCTCTTGAGGACTTTCAGCGACCACTTTTGTCGGTCCTCCCAAAAGGTCTGGTACCACCGCAGATTTACTGAGTTTCACACAGAATTTTCGGCTTGCACCACTCACAGACACAAGTCGAGCGATAATGTTGGATTCTCCAAGTGCTCGGAGACAACTGACCAGCCGCTCGTTCTTTAACTAGGAACGCCCTCTATCGAATCCAGTCGGTGCGCGCACGGTCCGAAGTACAGACATAATGGAAGAAAATGAGTCCAATTACGTTCCGGTCAAATTTGATGCAACATATTCTTAATTTGGTGAGCTGTGATAGTTTTAAATGTTAATGAGATTGAAATGACAGTTATATGAGTCAAAAGTAGAGCTGGTTTTTATCAACAGAACACCTCTCAATACTCATTTGTTTATTTATAGCCCTTCGACGTTGTCTGCAACTACAAGAGACTTTGAAAAAGTTACTTACATATGTCGATTTTTTGAGGTACATTTGAATTTCTTTCTAGTAAGCTTTAGTGAAAATAATTTTCATTTTTGAAAGTATATGATATACCGAAGAAATATTGCTGCTCTTAATTTAGATGAATAACTACCAAATACTTGGCTGGTACAATATTTTAGGTACGGACGACTTTTATCACCGAAATACGGAGATGGAATTTCATCACCAACGCGCACATTAATTGGAGATGATCTGCCAAATGCTAGACTCATTTCACTTGTTGTCTTCGGTGAGATGGACGTTCCAGATCCGCAATTTACTTTAATCAATATGCAATGGGGTCAGATAATGACACACGATATGAGTATGCAGGCAGGAGGAACGCAAGCCAGTAAGCAATTTTGTCGAGGAAAATTTTTCATTTTACCACTTTTAAACATTGATATATTTTCCTACAGGAAAACATCCAACTCGATGCTGTACTGACGATGGTCGTTTAATAGCATCGAATGAAGCTCCCTCAACATGCTATCCTATAATAGTGCCACCCAATGATCCCGCATACTCTCAAGTAGGAACTGAGTGTCTGGACTTCGTGCGAACACTAACAGATCGTGACATTAAATGCCTATATGAACAGGGCCCAGCAGAACAGTTGACTGCTGTGACATCATATGCTGATCTCTCATTAGTTTATGGAAATTCTATACAACAAAATAGTGAGATACGGGCTTTTCAAGGCGGTCGCATGTCAGTTGATCAAAGGAATGGTGCAGAATACTTACCCCCTTCTCGAAATGCTTCTAGCGATTGTGATGCTGCTCCTCCTGGGGAGGTCTGTTATCAAGCTGGTGACATTCGTGTAAATCAAAATCCTGGTTTGGCCATTTTACATACTATTTTACTCAGAGAACACAATCGCATTGCCGATGTACTGGCTAAACTTAATCCTCATTACAATGATCGCACACTATTCCAAGAGGCACGCAAAATAAATATTGCCCAATACCAACATATTAGTTACTACGAGTGGTTGCCCATATTCCTTGGATCCGAAAATATGTTAAAAAACAGACTAATTTACAAAACCTCATTCAAAAATTTCATTAACGATTTTGATAGCGCAATTGATCCATCAGTCTTGAATGAACATGCAACGGCAGCTTTTAGATATTTCCATTCACAAATAGAAGGTCGTCTTGAGTAAGTAAAATTGTTTAGTTTATATGTACCTATGTATATGCATACTTGTATAAAATATATCAATTTTAGTTTGGTTTCTGAATTGCGATCAGTTTTGGGATCACTTCGTTTAAGTGATTGGATGAACCGGCCATCCATAATTGAGGTCGGCGACAATTTCGACTCATTAACCCGAGGCCATTCAACACAACCAGAGGAGCTTACCGACATCAATTTCGACAGAGAGGTATGTACTTATTTAGTTTAGATTTCGAATAAATAGTTTGTAAGTAGTTTTTTTTACCAAATGGCAATTTATTATTTGTATTGAATTAATATTTTAAAATATTTAAAAGCTAACATTTTTTTTTGTTAACAATGCATGTAATTTTAATTTTTTTTTTAATTTCATGATGTTTGAATATTCTTTTCATATTGTTTTTCTGATACTCAAGAAATTTGCAACCGAAGAAAGTTAAGAGAGAACACTAGAATTTTATTTCAAGAGAAGTCGTAAAAATTTTGTTTGCAGATAATGTGAGGAAAAAAATCTCTGAGACTGATGCTTATTTTAAAGCAAAAGGCTAAACTTTCTCGTTGTTTCCAACCGAAAAAACGAATTGTCAAAAATATTGTTTGTCTTTAAACGATATTCTAATTATGTGTGTTTAAATAAAGTTTAAAAATAAATTCACTTAGTAATAAGTAAATTGCCGCCAAATGGTTAGTAATCAAAGTAATCTCTAATTGCTTTTATATTCTCAGATAAAGCACTTCTTATTGAGACGCAACATGCCTTTCGGAAGTGATTTGAGAGCAATTGATATCCAGCGAAATCGGGACCATGGATTGGCGTCTTACAACGATTTAAGAGAATTTTGTGGAGTAAAGAGAGCAAATAGATGGGAGGATTACAGCGATCTTATTGAACTCGATGTATGCATACGTCGTTAAAAGCAAATAGAATAAAATACAATTTCTTATATTGCAGGTTATTGAAAAAATGAAAACCTTGTACGCAAGCCACGAGGATGTAGATCTGACGGTGGGAGGAGCTGTGGAGGCTCATGTGGCTGGCGCACTTGCTGGTCCTACATTCCTCTGTATTCTTACAGAACAATTCTATCGTACACGTGTTGGTGATCGTTTCTGGTACGAAAATGGTGACTCATTAACTGGTTTTACTGAAGGTAGTATTTTTTTATTATGATAATGCCATATAAAATAAATTTAACTTTATTTAATATAATAAGTTATCTATGTAGTTAGTTTGTTGGATTTCAATTTAAAAAGTCAACCATGAAAATCAAAAATTTAAAAATCTCAAGTTCCAGAAAAAACTTGTATAACTCTATTATAGAATATATTTAACGTTTTGTAACAGATAAACCGTCTAAAGCAGTCTTTATTACTTCGGAGATTCAATATCGATTAAGAAAATACAAATTTGTATATTAAATAAAATTTTTTTCGAATATGTAAATTTATTTTGTGAAAAATCGTATACAAAGAAAACACATACTGTGGCTCAAACGCATAATCGGACAGTGGTTTTTTATACGAAAGTTTATTTTAATTGAAAGAAAAAAGCCAGAAAAAAGAACAACAATGATTCAGTTTTTATGGTGAGTATTCTCCAATCTCTAATTAATCATACAACAAAAAAAACAACAAGAATAAATTCATTTTTACAAAACAAATTTAACAAAAGCAAAATAAATCAGAATTCTTAAGCACAAACAAAGAAACAATATTGTCATAATAGTGCAAAAGAAGCAACAAAAAAAATGCCGTTACATTGATTACAGTTATCATATTTGACGTGATGAACATTGTGAGATTTTTTGTTGAAGTTTGCACGTGGTGGCACCCGTAGGTAAACACTTAGGATTAGAAATACGCCAAATTATTATAAAATTAAATTTTGAGGGAAAATCGGTACGCAAAATTGCTGAAATAGTCGGGAAAGGAAAATCTACGGTGCACGATATAATTAAAAGGTATAGGGACGAATTTAGATTGGAATATAAGACACGGTAAGGTCGAGGGAAAAAGATATTAATTGAAATTAAGAAAAATCCTTTTAAACCCGTTAAAGAGTTGAAAATAGGGTTGGAGGAAAGATCTGGAGTTACAGTATGTGATGAGACGGTACGTAATGTTCTTCGTAAAATCGCTCGGAAAAAGCCGTTCATTAGCAACAAGAACAAGAAACTAAGAATCGCTTTTGCTAAAGACTATTTACTTAAATCGCCTGAGTTCTGGAACACGGTAAGTTATAGAAGACAGTTAAAAATTACAAAAACAAAATTATATTGTACAGTTTATAGGTTCTTTATACAGATGAGAGTAAATTTAATTTACACGGATCTGACGGCAAGTCTTATGTTTGGCGAAAGCCAAATCAAGAATTTGCTATTAAAAATACTAAGGGCACAGTTTAACATGGAGGAGGTTCAGTCATGGTTTGGGGCTGTATGTCTAGTGCTGGTGTAGGCAATTTGTGTTTCGTAGATGGAAAAATGGACAGATTTGGATACCTCAACATTTTGAAAGAAAATTTGAAGCAGAGTGCGGAGAAGCTTGGTATTTTGGAAAACTTTGCATTTTACCAAGATAATAATCCGAAGCACAAATCGAACGTCGCACAGATGTGGTTGATCCACCACTGCCCCAAGCTGCTCCAAACACCTGCCCAAAGTCCAGACCTAAATGTCATTGAACATCTTTGGGAGGAACTGGCCAGAAGAGTGCACAAAAGCAAATTCAAAACTCTAGATGAGTTAAAAGAAGGACTTTTAGAGGCTTGGATTCAATTGAGCCAGAAGTTTGTAAAAATTTGGTCAATTCTATGCCCAGAAGACTGCAAGCTGTAATTGACTCTAAAGGATACCCCATAAAATATTAAACCTCATATTGAGCATTTTTTTGTTGCTTCTTTTGCACTATTATGACAATAATGTTTAGTGTCCGATTATTTGCTTGTGCTTAAGAATTCTGATTTATTTTGCTTTTGTTAAATTTGTTTTGTAAAAATGAATTTATTCTTGTTGTTTTTTTTTGTTGTATGAAAAATGAGAGATTGGAGAATACTCACCATAAAAACTGAATCATTGTTGTTCTTTTTTCTGGCTTTTTTCTTTCAATTAAAATAAACTTTCGTATAAAAAACCACTGTCCAATTATGCGTTTGAGCCACTGTACATATACATTTGCTTTCTTTGTGCAAAATAATCATAGATTTCATAGGTCAAACAGTATGTGAAAAATCTATATTTTTGTGAAAAAATAACTCATCATCAACATCTCATCATGATATACTGACATCAAAAATATCATGGGAATGACAAGAACGGCAGAGACTGTGTAAGGCTGCGCCTAACGAGTCTCGCTGGAGTCAATTCCATGAATTCAATTCAATGAATGAATGAAAAAGCGAATGCAAGGCCACACATGCCGACTAGTAAAATTCAAAAGGAATGATATAAAAACTCTAGTAGAAGTGCAAATAGGTCACTGTTTAATTGACGGGCATGCCAGTAAACTATGTCCACCATACAACGATTATTATACTTATATAGAAGCTGTTAAGAGGTAGAAGAGGAGATAGTAAAACATTTACATATGCGAAAGGCTCTGTATAGGAAAAGAATTGCAACTATCGGTACAGGGTTTCTAGAGACCGATAAAAAATATTCAGAGCACTTTCTGATGTTAAAGTAGAATTTCAGACATATCAGATGGAAGAGCAGCGTGCCTATAATAATATACTAAAGGGTCTATATTACATAACTCCTGTAGAAAATATCAATATCGAGCTAGGACACATACTTTGTCATTACTTAATGGTCTTGAGCCCAGCACCAACAACAAGAATACAGTTATAAGTTTCGAAATTCAAGGAAATTTAATGACTTAGTCCAGTGTCAACAGCTGCAAAGAGTTCGGATACACGCAGAGATTTTGCAGCAAACCTTTTAATTATGTTACGTGTGGTAAAAACCACCAAACATCTGGCTGCGCTAAATCAAGTGAGGGCGACTGCTGTGCTCAACGATTGTTCCTGGTAAAATTTTTGCTAGTTTCTTACGCAATACACCTCAAGTTCCAGTCAGGTAACTCTCCGCAACACATTACCATACTAATCATCCATGAAGAGTCAATAATGAAAAAATTGCAACAAAAAAAAAGCAACAAATACATGCATCGTCAGGCAAATGACAACTCAATTTACGCAATTCATTGCTGAACTCACGACGTCAATTAACAAGAGCAAAGATTAAAATTACCATTTGGAATGCTAACGGTCTACGCAAAAGTCGAGTCGGGGTAAAGCTTTATGTTAAAACCAACAATTGATGTAATTGTTGTAGCAGAACATCTGACCTCACGAAAATTCCAGATGTTCTTGATTTAGTTATTTCGAAAGGTTTTAACTCAAGACACATTTATGTACTTTCATTTGTTTGGAGCTCAAAATAATACACAAACTCCTCTGCTGGAGGAGAAATAACTTATCCCGAATCAGCAGTTTAGCTTGAGAAAACTTTAACACCTTATACTAATGACATGAAAAATGGTAAATACTGTTTTACAGCTTTCATTGATGTCTGTCAAACATTTGACAAGGTCTAGCACCTAGACTTAATACTTGCTTATCCGATCCACCCAATTTTGGAGTACTTTCTCGATGGTTTAAGGCCTTATGGCAGCTACAGCAACTTCAATCTCTTACTTTAGATCTTGAATTGTTTCTGGATGGTTGGCGTAACATTTATCTTTAACAGCTCCCCACAGAAAATAGTCTAACGGAGTTAATTCGCAGCTTCTGGGAGGCCAATTCACATCACCTCTTTTACTGATTATGCGATTTTCGATGATAGGGCGTAAAAGATTGAGTGTAGCGTTTGCTGTATGGCACGTAGCGCCGTCCTGTGCTCCAAATGTGGCAAAATTAACCATCCTCGGTTTTTTTTCAATATTTCCCAGTTTTCTTCTAGTGAATAGCGATCCATTTCGTAAATTTTAGACTTTTTACTAAATATCTGTCACTTTCCGAATGGTATTTGACGTTTCCAATGGCGAAATATGTGTAGATAATTCAAATTTAAAACGTTAGATGGCCCACCCGTTACTTTATTTTTTTTTTTTTTAATATGTTTAAACTTGATTTTTTAGTTTAAATAAAAGATAATTTAATGCAAAGATAAAAACTTTGCCCCAATTCCATACGACGTTTAGTTTTTTTCTATCCTGCCTGCAAATCGCGCGTCAAAGTTTTCGCTTTCTGTCCAAGTGCTCATATATCTGCTAGATGCTCAGTCACTATTTCTCTTCTAGCTTCAACAATATTTCGAATTTCCATCTATAACTTTGGGGTATACTTAGATAATTTTTAAAGAGATTTAACGAAAAAACATTTATTTTTGTAAGCTTCTAAAGCAGACTCCCCCCTTAAACTAGGTATTTCTAGAAAGCAATAATTCACGTCAAAAATTTCAAAATCACCATCGAAAGCATGCTTTTGTTAGGTGCCCTCGTATTTTCGAATAAATTTACTTAAAAAAACTGATATTTTAAACTAAGAAAGGTATTGGAGTAAGTAAGTCAGGTATTTACAATATTTATTAAACAAAAATGGAATGCGAAGAAATGGTGTATATTTCAATTAAATTTAATTTTTGTCTGAGAATTTAATTTATTTAATAATATAAAATACTGAAAATTATTGAAGCACTAATATTACAAATTATATTTACAGAACAACTATCTGAAATTCGCAAAGCCAGCATAGCCCGTTTACTGTGTGATAATGGAAATCAAATCGCATCAATGCAGCCACAAGCTTTCTTACTCGTTTCTAAATCGTAAGCAATGATAATTTTTATATACATACATACATATGTACACATATTTCTATTCAACACATTTTTACTCTCACAACATATCACACTAACTATTCAGGTTTTGCTTTTTAAATTTCTTAAGATATATGTAAATATAATCTTGTATCTTCTTTCAGAAACCCCGTTATGCCATGCGCAGATATTCCTCAAGTAGATTTGACAAAGTGGATAGATCAGAAACCATTTGTGCCCACAAGTGATACTTTAAACGCAATTCCATATCATTATGGTAAATGATGAAAAAATGTATCAGGCCAAGTGTAAGCACATACTTTGAAGAGTATTATTCAATATCAATATATAGAAAAATTTATCTACTTATTTTACATTATGAGCATTTTCAATAATTTTAATATATTATGTGTATGTATGTTATACAACAATAAATAATTTTTTATTGAATAAAGCATGTGTGTAGAGAATTTAAATGAAATTCATAAAAATATTATTATTAAAAATTATTAATATTTTTTACAGAATATAAAGCAGAGAATGTACAAAATATAAACGTACAAAATTTCTTTGTCTCCAAAGTCATTAATGTTACCAAAATAAAATATGTATAAAAACGGGTAAATCAGTTAGTAAAATATGGTAAAAATAAATGCTATGTGTGTACATAAAAACATTATGAATCATTTACAGGACTAATACAATCACATTAGCATTACAATATTTTGGACACATGTCGTTTCTTTACAATATTGACACAAGTACATTAGCCTTACATTTAAACTAATTATGGTTATACTAACATCAGTAGTTCATTATTAAAGATACAATAATTAACTTCATTTCATAAATTGTGGGTCATGAATTTACAATAAAATTGAAATAAAGCTAAGTGAAATGAAAAATTTCAAATTCAAACACTTTTAGAAATCACATCATATTATCATTTTATGAAACCATTTATTAATTATCGCTAGATTTGTTACATATGTAGGTACATTAATTACACGACTCTACAAAAAAATTTTCGTTCTTTGTCCTAAAGTTTATTTTATGATTTTCTGATTAATTATGAACAAAAACGATAAGAAAATACCTTTTTTCGTATAAAGTTTGCTTTTGTAAAAGTTATAGTAATAATACTATATAATAATTATATTTATATATAACTATACTATCGTTAAAGCGGTTTCCTAAATAAAAAAGCAAACTTTTTCATGGCATATATTTTTTGTAGTCTAATTACGACCTAAAACATGGAAATTTACTGCTTTAAAGTTAAGGTCAAATTTTGTGTTGAAGGGTTACCTTCCATTTCTTTATCCTTTATCTTTGTCTCATCATATATCTCAGTATGTTCCATAGTATCTCTCTTCAAAAGAAATAGTTTCTCATGCTGCCCATTAAGTATATATTATATAATGCAAATTCACAAAGTTCCACCAGACAATAAAGAGAATAAATTTAAAAATTATTTAATTAAAAAACTCACCTTTCATCCACATTGTAGTACATGATAATTATTACTAAAAGCATATCAGAATAAAAAGAAAACCAAAGAATATCTTCGCTGTAATACTGAGCAATATTCCTGTTAATTTCTCTCAATACTTGATATGATTTTTCAGCAAAATCTATATAAATAAAATAAAGGATTAAATAGGGAAATTATAATTCTAAAAAAATAGTTAAAATCTTTATTATTATTATTTTTCAAACATAAATTTTTACATTGAGAATCTCACAAATACTCTTCCAAGCGTGAAAATGTAAATAATATTTATATATGTATATATATTTCTACTATTTACTTTATTACTAAAAAACGATACTCAACTATTGAAAGTTGCAACAAAACATTTAAATATGTGAATACAAACTTATATTTTTTAATAAAGTACACCGTGAAAGATTATAACCCTCAAAAGTTCGACAGTTTTTTAGTGATTTTGATATCCGCATTACTTTTATATTAAAGTTGAAAAATTTTACTGTATCGTAAAGTTCGACATTTTGGATGTTTAATTGGGTTAATATTAACCAAAAATAATAATCTCGGTAAAAAAAAAAATGGAATTAGATCGCGGACATTTTCGCACCACTATTTTTAACCAATTTTGACGATATCATCGATAAACTTAAGTAAATAACTGACGATGAAGCTCCGTAGAAACCAGTGTTTATCAATGGTATGGTGAAATCAATCGAGGTCGTAGATCACTCCAAGACGAGTTTCTTGAAGGTCACCCAAATTAGTTGTTGTTCCGGAAACTATTGATGCTGTGTACAAACTGATATTCCAAGATCGTCATGTGACCTATCGTATGATAGATACTAGTTGGACCTGCATTGTTCACATTGAATACCATACAATTTGTCAAACGCACAAAGAAAGCCTAGTGTTGACTGGTTCACAAAAATACGATAACGGTGTTTCGAAACACGTCCATGATAATGTGACACATGGTGAATGGTGAGTTTATACGTATAAGTTCGAAAGTAAACAGCAGTCGACTGTACGGGTGTTTCAAAATGAGCCGAATTCAACAAAAGTTATTCACGCAGGAAACACCTCTAAACAAATGATCTGTTTTTTTGAAAAACTGGTCGCAACCATGTCACTAGAAACAAAAGCAGATCAGTAAATTCTGAATTGTGCATAACCATTTTGTTTTTGCCAGTTGTTTTTCAATTAAGTACGTAAACCAGCCACCGAAGAGGGATCACTCTTCAACGCGAGTTGTTACACAACCCGTATCCAACTATATTCTTGAGCACTTAAAACATCGATTTGATGAGTAATGCACCGTAAAGTCCATACTTGGTATCGAATGAATTTCTTTAACAAATAAACAAGTCAACGTTTTTCTACACCTGAAGTGACCATCAACCGTTCGGAAAGCATGTCTTGGAGACATCTCAATCAGTGTCACAAAAAAGCTTCGATCATTGGTTCAAGTACATGCAAAAGTGTATAGATCTTAATACACAATATTTTCAAAAACAGAAAAAGGAATTTTCAATCATTAATATTTGTTTTTGTTTTCTAATCCCGAAATATAAAAATTCAAATATTTCGGGACATTTCCGGTATATATATTAAATTATTCGTTTTCTGTGATTATATTAGAATTGAACAAGTAAGGAAAAGATAAGTTCGGGTGTAACCGCCATCAGGTGCCCGTAAAACTTTATATTAAATGTTGCGAAATAATTTAGCATCCATTATTCGATTATTTGTCGAAGAAATACAATCAAATTTGACTTATATTGAAAGCCACAAGCTTAGACTTAGTTTTTTACTACATTTCAAATCAGATTAAATTATGTATATTAAAAACATCTTCAAATGCGATATGTGATATTAACTCGGCTGAAGAGGCTAAATTTAATATATTGAGGTAATGTGAAAAACGAAATCGTTATATAGAGACTGACCGACAGGAGTAAAGTTTTCGCCTAATTTTATCCATTTTAGACACAAAGATAAACTGTTATCAGTAAAACACGTTCTATCATTTTCATTGTGATAACTCACATAGTGGAGGAAACATGGGTTATAAAGTCATCCGGAAGTCTGAAAATCTTTGTATTAGGTATATGGGGACTTATCTCTGAGTTTCAAGTATACGTCTCGCACACAGACCAATATTTTCGGTAAACCATAGGTACAAGGACTGTGGTTCACATATTTGATACCAATTTTTAATGGTAAAGTGTCATTATATTATTATCTCGTTATACTGATTATTGACTTTTATACTGGAAAGTGAAAAATCAAATGAAATTTAAAATATTGTTATATGGAAAGTACGCGTGGTTGTAATTTGATTTTGCCCATTTTCAACCTGTAACATAGGAATGTCAGAAAAATGTTATGTATCGAATTTGACTGAAATTCACCCTGAGTGTCACGAGTTATCTCAGTCGCGGGGTCTTTCATTTTTACAGTGTCGATACTGAGCGAATGTGGTTATTTTAGCTTGAATGGTTTGGGAGATATATACATTAAAGTGGGTGGTTCAATAATATTTCCCGTGGTTTTTTTGATCATGAAACGTTTTTTCCAGCATCTTGCATTCAATATTGAGGAGGTTTGATTTTTCTCTATATTCGGCATTTTGCTTAAAATTATAATTTACTGCAATGAGCAAAAAATAGTAAGACTTTACGTAATTTTAAAATTCTTAATTTATTCTTCAAAATTTATGTATGCCGCCCCGTGGCCCCTATACACCCACATTTTTTCCAATCCTCGAAACAGTTGTCAAAGTCGCCTTTTCCTCAGCTGATTCAAAAGGTTTCCTCGTAGCGATCGTTTAAGTTTATTGAATAGAAAGAAGTTACACAGAGATAAATCAGGCGAATACGGTGGTTGCGGTATCTTATTGATGAAAAATTTGCAAAGAACTCACAAAGAATCAATGCATTATCGTGGTGCAAAACCAAGAGTTGTCGGCCCATAATTCCGGCCTCTTTTTAAAAACAGCTGCGCGAGTTACATCTCAGGTTACGTCTGACGGCATGCAGTTGTGCACCTCATAGCATGATCAGCCAGTACGTGACCAAAACAGCAGACTGGCAGAGTCAGTCTGATTCTTGCTACAGAATAGAAAACAACATTTTATTTCATAACTCGCGCATATAACGCATAACATTCAAAAGGTATTTCTTGTTTACAGTTTGGACGGTTGGAAGGAATTCGGAGTGCGCCATATCTCCATAATCGAAGAAAATTGTCAACATAACCTTGACGTTTGTTTTGACGTGGTTTTTCAGCTTACCTTTGCCACGATATTCAACCGATTGATCGTCTGTTTTTGGGTCGTAGGCATAGATCAAAGACTCATCGACATCCTGGTAGTCGGAAAGCATTGTTTCACAGACGTTAATGCGACGCTGTTTTCTGTAATAATTGAGTGATTTTGGAACAAATCGTCCTTTCGTTTTTCCCAGTCCCAAATGATCTTTCAAAATGCTTTTCATTGATCCTTCCTAATTGAGATATAAACTGTCCTAGTTGGATTATACTAGACAGTGCGCTAAACTTACTAAACTCAGTACATTAAGAAAACTAAACGATTCGTATCCATTTTTACAGTTTTATCGCCAGCAGATATAGTTGTAATTGTTTTGTCGCTCATAAAAAAATCCATTTTTTTTGTACATGTTATAGTATTAGTTATTATAAAAAAATTTTAAGTGGAATTATGTGTATTGTATATCCCAACAAATTCTCAATTACAAATAAATATTTCTTTAAACTGATTTATACGTACTTTTTAACGCTAGGTACCTTGCATATCTCAGCTCCACTTGAATACGTATTTCATTCGAAGGTACGAAGTTATTTTTCATACGCAGATAAAGTACTGTATTTACTAAATACAATTTCCGCTCATCAGCTGAAAAAAATAATAAAGGCATATATGAAAAGTTAATTATTTTTCTATTAGAGAAAACAAACATAAAAAATCGTTTATAGCCCTAATACGGTTTGCAAAATCACTCAGTTGAATTGAAGTTAAAGAAGTTCAAGTTTGGGCCAGCCATACTATTTTTTTGTGCTACGAACTTTACTTCACCATTACTGCTCACGAAGGTGGAAATATTAGGTTGTCAAAAAAGTCTTGCGGTATTTTCGCTAGTTGGCGCTGAAAGCGCGTAGTTCTAGTTTTATTCGTCGCATCGGGTCATGCTATACTTTTTTGGAAAGTTCATTTTACGTGTTTGATTGATTGTCATTTCTTTTAAGTCGTTCGTGAGTTAAAGCGTCGCAAACATGGAGCAAAATAAAGAGAAAATGCGGCATATTTTACAGTACTACTACGATAAAAGCAAAAATGCATCTCAAGCCGCCAATGAAATTTGTGCAGTTTATGGACCCGATACAGTTTCCATTTCCACCGCACAACGATGGTTTCAACGTTTTCGTTCTGGTGTAGAGGTGGTCGAAGATGCGCCCCGCTCCGGAAGGCCTGTCGTCGAAAATCGCGATAAAATCGCTGAATTGGTCGTAAGAGACCGGCATAGTAGCAGCCGTAGCATCGGTCAAGAGTTGGGCATGAGTCATCAAATCGAAATAAACCATTTCAATAAATTCAATAAATCATTCAATAAAAATACCGCAAGACTTTTTTAATATTAGCCAAAACTCACTCGATCCGTGGATTTTTAACTAAGTAAGCTAAAGATTCATAAGTTATTTTCCATTAAATAAGGAAGCAATTTATATATTTTTTTGTACGTAAGTAGATGAAGGAAAGTTTGTAATAACAGGGGGGAAGATTCTACGAAATCTATAGTTAGTTAAGAAGCTTTAAAATATTATGGAAAATCGTATTTGAGATCAGCGAATTAAAGCCCAAATATCTGAAGAGGAGAGAAGAGAGCAACACACTCAAAATTTTAATTTCAGTCAAAAAGTGCATCTCTAGAAATAGTAGATATATTTGCAACATTTCCTACAATCTCTTAATTTTCACTATTTTCGGAATTTTTTCCATGACCTCATAAAGTTTTCAAGTGTATTGCAACTTTGACTTTTTCTATATATTTACACAAAATAACTTCTTAAAAATATTTTAAGTAGTTTATTTACGTTTTCAATTTCCTGCTAATGCTTTCCCAAAAAAATATTAAAGGGGTCAGTAGGGTATTCTGGCCCGTTTTTTTAACATTTTTTTCATAGAAATTTTTATTCTACAATAGAACTTTTTTCACATATTATGAGGTATCGTGGTGTATGAAAGAAGCGGGCATATTTAAGGCGATATTTTTGACTGATCAAGTGATTTAACATTTAGAGATGACATTATCATTTGTTGAAGATGTAACTATTGTTTGTACTGATCGCAACACACACACATGTTAATTTTTTCATGGGAGACCCACTTGGACTGATTGGAGATAAATACCTTGAGTGTGAAGAATACACAGCAATCATGTTAAGACATATGTATGTAAGCAAAAATTAAGAACTGTGTCTTTAAAACAGAAATCTGCAGCATAATACTTTGTAATATACAATACATATTTATTAATTAATACATACTTTCAGGACTCGTCAGGCGTGCAATTTTATTTTCATCATTGTAACCTCTTTTCCATATTTTAGTAGGATTATGTTGAATATTTTTCCACATTGCGAACATTTTACTTCACTTGGTGTTATAATGTGTCCACAACAGACATCGCAGTAAATTTCTTGTCGAATATCCTAAAATAATGAATTTATCTGTATTCAGTGTTTTTTGCATAATTAATACTGTTTTGTTGTTGACATTGTACCCGATTAAAATTAAATTTTCCTTCACACTAAAAGGAAAAACAAATAATAACTATATTTATAGAAAAATAAAATAATATTGAAACCTGAGTTTAACTGTTTCACAATTAGAATAACAAAACAAAAAAAAAAACTGAATAATATACTTTAGGTGTTGCAGTAGTAAAAATTAACCCAAATACATATTGTTTACAGGGGTGTACTTCCACTAGTTATTTTTCCCAATAATTCACTCCCTACCACTTTATTAAAAACAGAATGCAAGTGAAATTTATATTTAAAATGGTTTTATTTCATCAGGTAGTTTTTACCATAAAATTTGTAAAGTACTCGTATAACATAGATGTACACTATAAATAAATTGGAGACGGTATCCAGATGACGCAACGAGAGATGGTGTTGATTAGATGTATCCCGGTGGTTGCTGATGGGTCGATCTTGATGTAGCGCTCTGAAGAACAGACGACTCTAATTAACGCGCTCAGGGTCGGTGAATTATATATCGGCGTAGAGGTGTTAACGCGGCGCAGTGTATATACGAGTGTATCAAAAGCGAATGCTGATTTGCAATGAGTCTATGGCGAAAGTGTAGATCGAAAAGTGTCCGCTTCCCCTTCGCTTTTGCTTTTGTTGGTTGGGTTGGTGCGTGTGTGGTGTGTTATATTGATGTTGTTGTGTAGTGGCATCCTGTGGTGAATTGCGCTGTAGCATTAGGATGCGCCAGTTTCACCGGGTAGAGGGGGTGGATGCTTAACTCATTTAAACACATATATTGGAGAACAGTTGACAGCGTACGTGATAGATTTTGTAAAAGCAAATAATTATGTTTTTATCTTTTCAATCCAACAATACAACTGCACTACCTCTCATTTAAAGAAATTTGTCAGAGTCAATGTGAACACAATTTTGTTGCACTTCTTATTGTTTTGTTCCAAGTGCTTTTACTATAATATTGTATTATACGGCCATATTTCATACTTTAGATACATATAATTTAAATACATTAAAGAACCTTACAATTAGCCCTTTTCCCACAGGAATTTGACAGACTTTACAGTGGCATTGGATATTTATATGCTTCAAAAATGTTGTTCTCTCCGTACGTGTATGCCAAATGCAATTTGCTTTAAAGGAAACCACTAACTCTTCTTCTTTCTTTATATCTCGCTAAGCTATGCCCATTATCATCCCGTTATCAAGTACACAAAAGATTTGAAATAAATAGTTTAATTATATACTAAAAACAACGAATATACTTACACAACTTTTACATTAGGATCACACGAATGTTTTAATTTACGCAGAATAGGATAATGCTGTGATAATATCTGGTGCACATGACTGAAGCTTACTCCTAACCGTAAAAAGTAACTCAAGAAGTGTGTGTGGAAATTAATCACAAATGATCGTACGAACTTGAGGCGCTCCATACTCGGCATTTCCGCTATCGATGCACTCATGGATTTGTGAGAAGTTGTAATTTCAGCCATATAGCCGTACATTATAAATTGGGTGTCACTTGGACTAAAATATAGTTCCACTAATTTATCTTTAAATATAGAAAGTGGACGTTCTATCAGATTACACAATTATGTGCGTTTAAGTGGTGTAAAATTGCTTATATATTTTTCTTGTTCCTCTGAAATTACTAAATTTCGCGTTGAACCCTCTAAAATTTCAGCTTCGGTTAAATTGTAACATTCGAGTTTTTGTTCACTATACTCCGGTCGAACTATAAGTTTGTCCATTCTGCTATTTGATCAAAAACTGTTTTATATATCTGTTTTTTTCCACCAACGAAATTAAATATTCGAAGTCGAAAGTGTTCAAAAGCAAATGACAAAAGAGACGCATCAATATGACACCAACTAGAATCATTTTATGTGTATAGAATACATTATGATGGTGCAAAAACCAAAAGGTATCGGTCCATAATTAAAGCTTCTTTTTTACGAATAGCTTCGCGCCAACGACGCATAGCACTGAAATACT
Source organism: Bactrocera zonata (assembly GCA_037783105.1). Classification (NCBI taxonomy): domain Eukaryota; kingdom Metazoa; phylum Arthropoda; class Insecta; order Diptera; family Tephritidae; genus Bactrocera; species Bactrocera zonata. The sequence continues at coordinate 136,871 of JBAWJQ010002819.1, read as the reverse complement.
AGTATTCTTTGTTGACAGTTTTGACGGTCGGAAGAAATTCGAAGTGCCATTTTGTGGGTGGAAAACACCTTTAATGTAAAAAAATAACTAACCGTTGGAGATGGTTTTTTCTGATATATGTATGTCAAAAATGTGCACAAAGTTTGAAATGAATCGGTCAAGTAGTTTTGAAATGATAGTGAACACGGACATTTGAAAAAGCATCCAAAGTTTTGGAACGATTATATAAACTTTATAAAATTAATTCTTTAGTTATAACTAAAAAAGTCATGATATCATTACGAAAAAAAGTAAATAATACACGTAGTAGGAATTTTAAATTGAAATACTCGTACAAAAAACAGTAATTTTGACTGGTCTGGTATATCTAGTGTTAAATAGTGCAAACAGACTTAAACAACATAGTTTCATGGTGTGTTAGAAATAATATGTCATCGAACCTTAAAAATGTAAAACGATGTGCTTTTCCCGTAGACCTATTGAATCTATTTCATACGTCATACAAAATTTTAGTTTGAATCAAGTCTTCCATGGTTTCTAAAGCTAAAGGCGCTCTTAGTTTTATTAAACGTTGGTCTAAAGAATTTAAAAATCTGCTTATTACGAAAATTCTTTTTACATCTTTGGTAAGGCCTATACTGGAGTATGCTTGTGTGATATGAAACCCTAGTTATCAAATCCATTCGGAAAAATTAGAGTCTGTTCAAAAACAATTTTTACTTTTGTTTGGGATTCCAGATTAAATCTTCCAGATACTAATCGTTTAAAACTTATAAATCTACCTACGCTCGCTAGTGGAAAATGCTTGGTATAATAATTCTTGATAAAAAAAATTATGAATGGGTCAGTCTGTAGTCCTTCTCTGTTGTCTGATATAACCGGAGTACCATCAGAAAAAGCGACCTCAGCGATTATAGTATCGTAAGTTAGTGAGTGAAAATCGAAATAATAAAAACAGATATTGAATCCAAAACAATAAATACACTTAGTGCAATTATTGAATAAGTAAAATTAATCAAACTAGAAAAGCGTGCGGCTGAGCTCAGGCCACCAAGGGTTACAGCTTGGCGAACTGTTGACGGCCTAAGTTCTTAGATTAGCTGCGAATACCCAATAAGCAGTCCCTGACCAAGAGCGACAGGAGAGGAGGGTTCGGCTTAAAAGACCTGAAGCATCCTGCGAATCTCCGGTGACGAGGTGCATGATGCCTCCAAATAAGCATCCACAACCCCATAGAGGGTTGCCTCGAGGGATCACCAACCCACGAGAGGGAAGCAACATAGCGATGAGGGACACTACAACCGAAATCGTATGGAAAAGAAATCCCCAACTGTAAATGCTCGGCCGGAGCAACAGATGGCAGATATCAAACCTGAGAAACGCAGGTTAGCTGTAAAGAACAAATACAGTCCCCGACTAAAGAGCACTGCACAGATGACAACGCAAGAAATCACGCAACGAAGTAGGACCACGATTTTGACACACGATTTGGAAACGTTGAACTTGGGCTGACGGCTGTGGCATTCTGTTACCTCAGTTTGCAAGAGTGACATCTTGCAGAAATGGCTTTAAGGGTAATGTCATAGGCGCTTTCGTCCCGTTAAAATTTTGGCAGGGCTTCAAGTACGTTTGATGCTACGTCGCCATCAGGTTGGCGGTACATGCTCAGTTGATTTCAATCCTGACTAGTGCTATGGTCCTTGTTCTGAACACGAATTCCCATAAGGTTTCGTGTCAACCCCCGTGTGGTCACCCTTCAATGCATAGATAACCACAGGGACCGAAAATGCAACTGTTCAAGCGAGTAAAGATAGCGGCTTGAAGCGGGAACCCTTACAACATGAATAAAGAAAACAATGAAAACAACATACCAGACCAAAACCAAAAAGAACGAATGGACGACGAATTGAATGCCTTCAGAAGACAAAGCAAAATTTTGCGTTCGCCGCCACAGATGGGAAATGAGAGGGCAATCCAAACGATTTGCATAGAGGAAACCGCCTCCTCTATGCCTGAATCAGTGGAAGCAAGCATGGAAGAAAGTAGTAGGACTCCGGCTATCGACCGAGGCCTACGAAATGGATACAACTCTCCAAGGCAAGAATTCATTCAGAAGAGGATGAAGCCCTTTTAAAGTGCCGTGCTACCCTGAAAAAGATGAAGTTGGCAATGCTGAGACAGAAGAATATAAGTTCCGATGTAAAAAATGAGATATCCGAGCTAGACGAACTCTTCGATATTATCGGTAGCCTGCGCCAAAACTGGATAAAGGCAGAAAAGGATACGAGACGCGCGACCACAACTAGGTCCTTAGATGTATGCAACGAACACGCCGATGTTTTAACGTCAGTGACAGCTCTTCCTAAACGAACGGCACCAAGTCCAATGGAACAAGAGTCAGATAAAAGGGGGAAAAGACCCGGAAATAATGTGTGGCACGTAGTAAGAGGAAAAAGATACAGCAGGCAAAATGACATCAAAGCGAAGAGCAAACTCAAAGACAAACAGATGACAAGTTCCAGACGCAAAAAAGGGCACCCAGAACCAGAGTTCGACCAGAAGCAGTGCTAATCAAACCGGCAGAAGGCCGCAGCTATGCCGAGGTGCTTCGAAACATACGGCAACACGTCATGACAGACCAAGACAAAGTGGAAGTCCGGGCAATACGGAAAACAAAATCAGGTGCCCTGCTCTTAGAACTGAAGAAAGGAGAAAAACAGAAACCAGAGCTTCGAAATGCTCTCACAAGCAACCTATGTGATACAGCTTCTGTAAGCGAGCTAAAGCAGAAAGCCACAATTGAGATCCGAGACTTCGACTCCTTATCCACCGCAGCAGAAATCACGACCTCCGTAAGACGTGAGGACCAGCGCTCCAAATACTCGCGAAAAAATACGCGCATATATGACGTTGACAGCCGATAGCGCAAACAGGGTACTAAAAGAAGGTCATATAAAAATAGGTTGGAACAGCTGCTGGATGAATCTTATGAAGGAAGTTAAAAAATGCTACAGATGTTTCGACTTGGGCCATTTACAATGGAAATGCAAAGGCCCCGACAGAAAAGGCCAAGGATTATGTATAAGATGTGGGAAACCCGGGCACAAGCTGAAAGACTGCAAAAACTCACCGAGCTGTTTCCTCTGCGTAGAACAGAAGCATACCCAAACAAATCACATCCCAGCGTCTCGGTCGTGTGAGTCGTATAGGGAAAAAACAAGAACATGAAGATCTTACAGTGTAATATGCACAGAAGCAAAACAGCTGACCACCTCCTGGCGCAACTCATGCTGGAACCGAGGTAGCAATCATTAGCGAGCAATACAAAATAGCACAAGATGGAACATGACTAGAAGAAACCACAGCAACAGCGGCAATATGGCTAACGGAAAGGAGTAGTTTCAAACAAACAAACATCGGGAGAGGAAATGGGTTTGTCTGGATAAAAAAACGAAAGCATTACGATAATTAATTGCTACCTGACACCGAGCGACCCTATCACAGACTTCCAAGCAAACCTCGATGCTATAGTGGATTCTGCACGACAAAGAAACCATCACTGAATCATAGCCGGAGACTTCAACGCCAAGGCCATGGAATGGGGCACACCGACTAAAAACTCAAGGAGCCGGAAAATTCTCGACATGGCGGGTAGATTAGGTCTTATCGTCCCATCGATCCCAAACCACATTTAGAAGACCAGGATGCAACGAAACAACCCCTGATATCACGCTGGTGTCCGAAGGATTCGCAAACCAGCTGCGGGAGTGGAAAGTTTTGGAAGACTATACTGGTAGCGACCACCAATACATATCCTACCTCATAGGTCTAGATAAAAATCCAGCAACGACGAAAAGAAGAGGAACCGTAAATGAAACGCTTCCAAGCTAGACTCAGAAAAGCTCCTTGCGGCCTTGGATGAAAACCCACCAAAATACCACGTAAGTAGCACAGCTAGGTTGATTGTCCAAGCAACTCTGAGCACCATTACTGAAGCATGTAAAGTAGCAATGCCCAAAATAAAGGGCGGACATCCAAAGAAAGCAGTTTACTGGTGGTTTGACGAAATCCGAAATCTTAGACAAACTTGCCTGCGCAAAAGACGACGATATGCAAGAGCTAGAAGAGGAAGAAACGGAATGGAAGAGCAGGAGAAATATAAAGCTGCGAAAACTGAGCTGAAAGACGCAATAACAAAGACAAAGAAAGATAAATGGGAAGAGCTACGTAACGATATAAACATGGGAGACCGTGGGGTCTCGGATACAAGATCGTAATGAAAAAACTCGGAGCAAAGTAGTCCACCCCTGAGTTAAACACCGCAGCTATGGAACACATCGTAAACACTCTGTTCCCAACTCATAACCTGGGAATGACCCACCAGAACATGCACAAGAGAGCTCATGTCCGCCTTTCACCTTGGAGGAAGTGAACACGGAAGCGAACACTTTAAACACCAAAAAAGCCCCTGGACCTGATGGGATACCAATGGAAGTGATAAAGCTAATCGCTATGGAACTCCCGCACTTACTGCTATCCATGTATAATGCATGTCTGAACGAGGGCATTTTCCCAGAAATATGGTTGAGGCAGCATCTGACCCTAATAAGCAAAGGCAAAGGAGACCCAGGAGCACCATCAGCATACCGACCTTTATGCATGGTAGATACAGCAGGAAAGCTATTAGAAAGACTGTTGAAACCCCGCGTCATAGCCGCCATAAACGATGCTGGAGGCCTATCAGAGCGACAACATGGCTTCACACCAGGCAGGTCCACTATCGGAGCTGTGGAAGACGTCGTGCCCAGCGTGGAGGAAGCTCATCAAAAAAACAACTTCTCGAGGCCAATAGTCCTCCTCGCAACAATTGACACATGAAATGCATTCAATAGCGCAAAATGGCAAAATATGATCAACGCACTAGAAAGTCGATTCAAAACTCCCCTCTACTTGATGAAAATGATACGAAGCTATCTTAAGGAAACTACTGTACGATACGAGTGAAAGCCGACAAAGTAAGGAAATAACCTCTAGAGCAGCGCAGGGATCAATACTTGGACCAGATCTATGGAATTCCAGCTACGACGGAATTTTAAAAAGCTACCTCGTTGGCTACGCAGACGACATCGCCGCCGTCATAACCGCGCGTAATACCGACATGGCCCGGCGTCGACTGATACAAGTTATGATACGAACACAGACATGGTTGGACTCACACGGCCTCAGCCTAGCTGCTGAAAAAACAGAACTGATCCTGCTCACTAGGAAACATATCCCGCTGGAGGTAAACATTCAAGTTCATTCAGAAACTATTCAAACGACGAAAACCCTAAAATAGCTAATGGGCAAGAAATTGACGTACTGGGCTCAAATCCAACATGCTTCAAAAAAGTCAGTCAATATAACCATGGTACTATCAAGACTCATGGTAAACACCGGAGACCCACTTGCAAGTAGAAGGAAATTGCTTATGGACACAACACAGTCAGTGCTACTTACTATACGGTAGCAAAAGATAGGCCGATACGTTAAAGGTAGAACATAGACGGAAAGTGCTTGCTAATGTGCAGAGAACAGCAGTCCTGAGAGTCGCCTCGGCGTACCATATCCGAACCCGCAGTGCTAGTGATAAGCGGCGTCATCCCAATAGACCTTCTCGCAAAGGAGAGAAGACAACTCTGGCTATGGAAGAAAGACGGAATAGAAATACATATGGCCACAAGACAACAGGCGAGGAAGCAAACTCTTGAACTCTAGCAAGATCGGTGGACAAGGGAGAGCAAAGGAAGATGGACCGCCAAACTGATTAAAGAAATAGAGAAGTGGCACCGTAGAAAACACGGCGAGGTAAATTACTACATAACACAGATGCTGTCCGGTCACGGGTATTTCCGAAAATACCTACACAACATGGGAAAAACAGAAAGCCCAGCATGTATTTACGGAGACGAACCACTAGATGCAAACCATACCATTCTCAAGTGCCACCGATGGAAAGAAGCACGAAGAACTATACAAAACAATCTCGGAGAACTAAGTGCGGAAAATCTCTTAGAAAAAATGATATCTAGGAGCGAAAACTGGGAAATAATTGCCTCGTACGTGGAACATGTTCTACGCACTAAAAAAATAGACATGGACGCGAACTCCCAATAGAAGACGAGCCAAATAGATTGATGCTGGCTACAAAATCGTAGGCATCCCTGGACGCAGAGAGAGTAGAAATTGACCTGTAATAGGTCCATCTTGGAAACCTTGCCCTGAAGTAATGCGAAAGCGGTCCCGGGGTAGGGGATACTATGATAGAAGGGGGGAGTTTTAGTGGGTATACCACTCACGTAGGATGACGATCCCTATACGGTGCGAAGGCATTATAAACCCTCCTTACGGTCTAAAAAAAAAACTAGAAAAGCGCAATTGAAGGAAAATTTAATATTTTCCAAAACAACTTTTAAGTAAAAGTTATAAATGTATTAACGGAATTACTGGGTTAAAACAAATTAATAAACGAAATATAATAATAACAATAGAAATAATGAAAAAATAATGATAATAATAGAAACAGTAAGCAAAGCGTTATATGTTGACTAACACGAAAAATTTGATAGTGAAGAAATGGTAAAAAAAATTTTTGCAATAATATTTTTAAAATAAAGAAAAAAATAGTTTTGAAAAAGAAAATAAAAATATTTAAAAAAAATAGTAAGTGAATGAAAATTAAATTAATAAAATTTGAAACGTTTTTTTGTAATTAATTTAAATTACAGTTTTGAAATGACGAAAAAATAAATTTAAAAAAAATTATAAATAAATAAGAAATAATGAAATAAAAATGTTATAAAATTTAAAACATTTGTTTTGTAATTAATTTATATGTATTAATTGTAATTAACAAAAATAATAATTTTGAAATGTTGATAACAATAAATTAATGAAAATTGAAAAAAATGGAGATCAATATTTCTTTGGTAACTAACTATATAAAAAATTGTAAATAGCGAAAAAGAATAATTTAAAAAATTATAAATACAAATTTTAAGCTAAAATTATAGTAAAATTTTAAACAAATTTGATTTTTATAATTAGTATAAATAATATTTTTGAGCTGACGAAAAAATAAATAAAAATAATTAATTAATTAAAATTAAAAGATGAAATGGTAATAAAAATGAATGCAATGTGTTTGTAATTAATATAAATATAAACATATTACATGATAAATAAATATATTAAAAGTTAAAATTAGAATTGGATAAATAATATTTTTCGAAAAAATTAATTAAAAAATAAAATAAAGAAAATAAAACTTTTATTAAATTTCATTAAATAAATTGTGTAAGTAATATGGTTGAAAGACGTAAAAAATAAACGCATATAATAAACAGCGAATAAATAAGTTAACAAAGCGAATTCCACACGAAAGGATAGTTTTCTCAGTGACTAAGTAGCTATAAGCTTACAAAACCAAGCTAGGCTCATAAAAGAGGTACGAGGGCTGCTATATATATTTCTGGCCTAATAATGAAAATAGGCATATTTATCAACGAAAATGTGTTTTTTTTTTGTTTTCGTTGGATTTGGTTCGTCTTGGAAGACCCATACGGTCGATTGCTGTTTTGTTTCGGGCTCATACGCATAGATCCATGATTCGTCACCTGTGACGGTCTTATAAACGTCTTTTGAAGCACCGCGATCGTATTTTTTCAGCATTTCTTTACACCAATCCACACGAGCCCTTTTTTGAGCGATTGTCAAATTGTGCGGGATCCAACGAGAACGAACCTTTTTTACGGCCAGGTGTTCATGCAATATCGAATGTATGCTGGTGGGAGAAATGCATAGGCATACCTCTATCTGAAGGTATGTTACATGACGGTCTTGCATTATCAGTTCACGTACGGCATCGATGTTTTCTGGCACAACGGCTGTTTTTGGACGACCTTCACGGAATTCGTCTTTGAGCGAGCGTCGGCCACGATTGAATTCGTTGTAACAGTGCTATAGGATGGTGCTTCATAGCCATACAAAGATTTTAGTTCATCGATGCACTCTTGTCGTGATAATCTACGTCGAAAGTTGTAAAAAATGATCGCACGAAAATGTTCACGAGTTAATTCCATTTTTTGGCCGAGATGAATTTTTTAATTCCCTGTAAATAAAACAATTCACGATTAAATGGCAAAACGTTCTGAGTGATGTTATGCTAAAAAATGTCAAATTTTCCAATAGAAATGTAAGATTGCACCTGGCAAAACTTAGTGTTGCCTAGTCCAGAAATATACATATATAGCAACCTATGTAGTTAGCAATATAAAATACGCAATACAGTGGACAAGGTTTAACATAGTAAACGCACTGCTCCTGAGTAAAGGTTAATAAAACATGTCGTATGAGTAAATTACCAACAAAACAACACTTATTTATATTGTAAGGATTTCGAATCTTAAAGAGCTAAATTACCAAAACATAATATTAAAACCAGTTGTCAAAAACAATTAAATGATCCATTTAGATGAAAAGGAAATATTCCTGTTAAACTAAAAATTGTATGAACTATCAAGTAATTGCGAAACCATTAATAATATTAAAGTATGTGATAAGGACGAAATTATTAACTTAAGCGAAATAAACTGTATCCCAAAGCAATTTAGAAGCCAAAAGGCAGAATGTAAATTCAGTAATGCTGATCACGTAGGTAAAATCGACAAAGTTAGTGATGGTATAATCATTCTCAACAACTTCAATGGTACAGTCATTTGGAACAAACCGCAAACCACTTGGCTGGCACGTTCCTGATCCACTTCTGGAATGACACAGTATCCATAAATGACGATGAGTTGGAAAACATAGAAACCATCGAAATTAGGCTCGGAACACCAATTATCCAAGTGACGCCGGAAAAAATCGAACGGCTATAAATCCTTTCTTTCGAAGCTTTAGAGGCACTGCTCATCAATAAAACTAGACAGCTACAACACCTCAAAGTTCAGGTCACAGCTAATTGAATTGCATTAGCGATTTTGATCATTTGGAGTAATTATAAAATAAATTATTGTTCAATAAAATTTGAAAATTGAATATGTTTTCACTACGTTGGAGCAAAAATATATGAAAAAAAAGTTCACTATAATCTAAGTATTCGTATTTACGTAACCAATCAGATATTTTTTGCATAAAAATATATTTTTTTTCTTTAAAAAAACATTTTCGCTCTTTTTCATCTAAATAATTAAGAGTATAATGAAAATTAACAAAATGTGTTTTAAGGATATATTCCCTATTATCTTTTAAAGACTTGGGAAATAAAATGCATTGGATGGCACCAAAGGCATTTCGAATCATAAAATATTTCTCGCAGGACATATTTGGTTTTGCGCTATAGTCTTGCGTGATGTTAATTCGTTGACATGGATAATATGATACGAGACTCTTTGAATCGAGAGAGAGCTGTCAAAACTCGCATTTTTTATAACATTTGCCAATGATGCCACTGCTGAAAAATATTAGATTGGGCATTTTATAAATTACTTGTGGGCATTTTGCAATTTCCACACTACCACTGAAGTATGCAAATAGCGCGTTACCGATATTATTTTTGGGTGCTCGGTTCCCCAGTAGGCCTATATCACCCATATACAACATAAAAAATATATATATATATGTACATATTAAAAATAAATACATAGTTAAGAAATTAAAAAAAAAATATATATAAATATCAGAATCCAAAACAATTCATAAAAAATATCACAATGTGTATGCTACATAGTACTAATACATATGTAGATAAATAAATACATTTCTAATAACTAATGTAACAATTTAAAATAATAAATGAACAGAAAAACAAAACAATTCATAATGTAACAAATTAATGTAATAAAAAAACAGAAAAACAAAACAATTCATTTAAAAATATCACAAATTGAAAATATATGCATTCAATACATATATATACTTAATTGATGTAACTTAAAATAATATTTACAGAAATATACATATACACAATGCCAAAGTTTCCCAGAACCCAGTTTTAAATAACAAAATATAATTAAAAAGACCAAACAAGAAGCCGAAGAATATTAGGATATAAAATTATCTTGAAAATATTATATTTATGTACAAATTTTGAAGCTATTTTTTTCTAAAAATCCTACATGTGATACATATAGTGAGGTCTACTAAGATTCCTATTGAAAAACTTAAGGGCGAAAAATATACGAACCCTAATATATAATGCTAGATTAGCATTACTGTCGCTTTTACTACAACATTTATAAGGGCTGACATGCTTCATTTTATCGAATAATAACTGCCCTACGCCTATCCTGTGACAAATGCTATCAAATTCCCTAACAAAAATTATTTCTATTTCTTTTAAGTAATCTAAAAATCCCTGAGGCGGCTTAATTAAATTGCATCTGTCAATTTGCCTTTCTTGCGTAAAGAGGTATTCGACTGAAAAGTCATCTCCTAAATAAGGTAAGGGTTGAGAGCAAGTGTGTGCCCTAAATATTTTTAAATAAAAATAGCCACTAACATATGCAAATGCATTGTCTCTAAAAAAATCTACCTCAACATCATCTACCTCGAAGTTGCTGTCTAATCCTAGCCTATTGAACGAATGTTCAGGTCGTGGAAGTCCCTGGAACTCTTTCCATGATAAGTCCTGCATTAAACGGTCATTACACACACTTTCTATTATTTCATTCGAAATGTTAGGAGAAAAGCTTTCGTTGGGAGCTGTCGGTTCGCAGTTTCCGTTGGTTACCAAGTTGGCGTAACGCAACCCCCATGATTTTTTAAACAAATTGCAGAACATATAAGGTGTTATCCTTACACATCTGCCACCGCCCCTTCTGATTTTTCCAAAATAATTTTCAAGGTTGTCCTGGCATAATCGCCTTGTCTGTATATGTTGAAAACCTGAGCGTGACAAGAATCGCCACAATCGTTTTAAACTATTTATATTAAGGATCCAACCCTTAAGATAGTTGAAAGATGAAGTGATGTCAGCCCAGGTGTCATCGTTAAACCTAATCGTCTTTAAAAGTTTAAGAGCCTCATCTAAAAATTGCAACTGTTCGGGTGTTGCCGAAAAAACTTTTTTGTTGGGCAAAATAGCTTCAAAATTACTACTATTAAATATGTCAAATAATTTATTAATAAATGAAATATATTCCGCCGTATTACAATAACTATTCGAGGGACAAGTCAAATGACCGGAACTATAAATCGATAACGTTCCGGAAGCGACTGTGTCACTGAACACTTGACTAGCAAGTTTGACACTCATTTTTTGAAAATTATTTGGCGCAATATGAGCATCAGACAGTTTCGGTTTTGCGAATCTTTATTATAAAAGTGCATTATATCGGACCAACTTATCGGACGCGATTTAAAATATACTTTATTTTTACAGTTTTCGAGACAATTTCTGGTATTTTTTAAAAGGTGGGGACAATCATTAAAAAAGAACACCTCTTTGCCATTTACATTGAAGTATGGGCGCCCTTCGCAAACCCCTAAGACCTTAGCTAAATTGAGAAAGTTAGAGCCCTGATCACAAACAAAATGGCATGGATTAAGACCTATGTTTTGTAGCTGGATAATGGCCTCAAAAATATATTTTTTGGCTACATCACCTTTACAGGAACCATGAACAACAAAATATGATAGGGGGTGAGACCAAGGTGTTCCACCAATACCTTGGACCATCAGAGTCATCGCACAAAATAGACACGAATTTTTGTTCCTGACTAAATCCCCGACTTCTCAACTCTAAACATCTAATACTACTGCTATTACATCCTGGATCGCGGGGCCATTCCGAAACAAACTCGTCCAGAGTTCTCTCATCCGGAAACCTAAGGATTGGCTTAAGGTGTCTGTCAGCTAAAGGTGATAAGAAGTATACGCCTAAAGCCAGTGTTTTAAAATAACTGTCGTATCTACGACCATTGGGATTTCGGTTGAAATTTTTTATACTATTGCGCACTATGGCGCTTATCTGGGGAGGAAAATTATTATTAAAGTGGCCTATTAAATCAAAACCTTCCTCTTTCTCTTTTAATTTCTTCTTTATTCTTCTATATTTCTTTGCTAAATCTTCTAACTGATATTTTAAGTAACTAATTTCCCTTTCCTTTTCTTCTAATTTATTCTTCAAACATAAATTTTCCTCCACCAATTTTTGTTCCCTAAGAGCTCCTGATACCATACCTAAATTTGTTTGACTGCCTATTTCCCTGGAATTCGCTATCCCTAAAAACTCTACTTCCTCCTGGGCTTCTTTTGCCACGGATGCTAATAGCATCAAATTATTACCGTTATCTGAAACGGTATCATTATTTAGAAAAGAAAAATCTTCCGTTCCCATTTTAATTATTGAATTGGAACTAAAAAGATTTTTATTTTTAAAACTGGGTTCCGGCGCATTTGGCAAATGCGTGTCCGGAACAGCATTAAGCCTTAGCTTTTTTTTCGTCTTCATAGTTATGGAAAAGTGCCGATCACAGGCAAACAGATGTTTAACTTTGGTGTCTCCCACACCCGACCGATTCAGCCAAATTAAATATCTAATAAAAATGCAAATAAAGAAACTCTACACCTTACAACCAAAATCTTATTTATATTTATTTTAATTGAAGCAAGTACTATTATACTTTTCTACTTATTAAACTATTATTTATTTTTAAATACTACACGTAATATATATACTATTCTAATTATAATTTTCCTACCAAAATACTGTAATTTTTTAAATTATTTCTACACTGAGTACTACAATTAATAAAGTGATATAATAAAATATTTATTTTTATTTAACATACAAGTACGTAGTAGAATTTAATTACAAATATATTATTACAATATGTACTTAGATTAGTAAATTACATATTTTTAAGAACTAATATACTAACTCTATAAAATATCATGCACAAAGTTTAAATTTAAAAATGCTATATACAAATACTCGTAATTTTTAACTTTTGAACTAACCCGTCTTTATCCTTTTCCTTACAAGGAAAGTTGAAAATATGCTCTCCGCCTTCGCATCCATCAACACACTTTCTCACTTTTGGCATTTTCACTAAATTACACAAAAATACTAAATTAATAACTTTCAAAAACATATATAAATATTAAAATGCAAAATCATTAATACACACAACACACAAAAATATTCTTTACCAAATATGCGTTCACTTCTATACAATTTCACTCTGATTTTGTCAGTTAATTATAGCGGTTTATTTCTGGCATCCCGCCTTTTCTGAAATCAGCTGATAGAAATTCCCTGATCTCCATCGCTGTCAAATAATCAGGGAACGCGTTTGACAGAAAAAGAGAGCCAATGCTAAAAGTCTCGTATCATATTATCCATGTCGTTGATGGCTCGACAACGACTGAACGATAGAGGGTAAGCGTACGTGTGAAGTTAGTATGCAAAATTTTGCTATGAAATGCCGACCACTGATATAAATACACATAGGCCCTGCCAGCTACGGCTAACCATTTTTCTCGAATATTTCAATACAACTACACGCACATTTTCGAGTTATTTTTTGTCTACCTAAATGCGATGAAAAAAAGTTTCTTTCATTTCTTGATTTATTTGAATGAGTTCGAAGAAGAAAACATAATTGTCAATAGTGCCAAAAGAAAATCCCAAAAAGAGTAATAAAAAAACGATTGAAAGACGCATGTTATTCGTGTCGGACCATCGTAAAGGAGGCTCGTAGAACAAGAAGGTAAGTGAATGATTTTTATGTGATTTTTTTTTTAATAATTTGCAAATAATTACTTCATTTTTTTTTATAGCATTGGAAATCAGAACTGAATTGTAAATAGCAGCAGCAGCAATATCATCACATAACAGCAAATATAAATTGTTAAGTAAAATAAGTGTGTGTACTTTGAAATTGGACTGCGCAGTGCAATATAATACGCAAAAGTAAATACATACTTATGTATGTATTTTATGTGTTTAAGGCGGCCTGCACAATCCAATATAATGTGTGAAAACAAATGTTTGTTTTATATTTTAAATGATCAATTAATATTTATCTTTTCTTTCAGATATTATTATCATTTTATACGTACGTATACAATTAATTTTTCTTTTTCCTTTAGATATTACAAATTCAATGTAATTATTATTTATTTTCAGGTATTAATAACTTTTATTTTGTTTCAATCTTTTTTCAGATATTAATTATTTTTTAAATTAAATATATTTTTATTTATATAAATTATAATAAATATGTATGTAAATATGTAAAAAACAAAATAAAATAAAAATTTTAAAAATTAAAAAATTTTGTTTGCAATTTTAAAAATAGAAATCAAAAAATGCAACCCTGCATCAGCCGTCGAGGGGGGATATTAGAGCAGGACACATACATATGTATACTTTTTATATGACACTGCTGAATGAACGCAACATAGATGTATGTAGAGGTACGTGTGAGGGGAAAAATGGTTAGAATCTTCACGCGGCCTTTTTACTACCTACAAGACATATCAACATACACATATAAGATAAGATTCCTAAAATAGTACATAAGCAATGAAAAAATTACAATATGTACAAAATAAAAATTAGAATGAAATATCTCTCAGCTCAATATGGTCTTTACTTTTCTTTTTTTTTTAAATATTTATTGAGTTTAACGTTTGATTTTACAAATGTATGTGTCAAGATCAAGATCAAGTGGAGGATGGAGTCATGTGTAGAAGTTCACGCAAGTGAGGGAAGTTTTCTGATCGCCATTCACTTGGGAGTGGCTAGAAACGATTCTTTTACATATTGCTCAAGCAGCTCACGACTTCCGGTCTTTAACCAAGTATCCTCTGGGTGGCTTAAGAACATCCGTTTGAAGGCGAGCTAAAGTGAGAAGGCGAAACATATCCTCTGCAAGGTTGTGCGCTGGGTTTAGGACCCGCCACGTAAAAAAAAAACTCCCAATGAAAGGAAACAACAAGCCTCGGATGAGTGACCCTTTTGATGAGGACTATGGCAAACGAATTAAGGACTATGATTTGAGGACATGCCACCTGGAATGTCCGGTCCCTTAATTGGGAAGGTGCCGCTGCCCAGCAGGTTGTGGTCCTCGTAAAAATAAAGGCTGACATGACCGCCGTCCAAGAAATGCGATGGACGGGACAAGGACTGAAACGAGTAGGTCCTTGTGGCATTTACTGCAGTGGCCATACAAAGGAGCGCAAGTTTGGTGTGGGATTCGTGGTGGGAAAGAGACTCCGTCGCCGAGTACTATCATTCACCACAGTGAATGAACGTTTAGCCACAATCCGCATCAAAGCGGAGTTTTTCAACATATCGCTGATTTGCGCCCACGCTCCGATGGAAGTGAAAGACGATGTGACCAATGATGCCTTCTATGAGCGCTGGGAGCACACTTACGAGAGCTGCCTCCGCCACGATGTTAAAATCGTGCTTGTCGACTTTAACGTCAGGGTGGACAAAGAAGGTATCTTTGGCGCTACGGTCGGTAAATTCAGCCACCACGACGAAACATCCCCAAATGGGTTGAGACTGATCAACTTCGTCGGAGCCCGAAACATGGTTATCTGTGGTACTAGATTCCAGCATAATAAAATACATCAACCTAGCTGGCTGTCTCCGGATTGAAAAACTACCAACCAGATAAATCATGTTGTTATAAACGGAAGACATGTCTCCAGTGTTTTAGTTGTGTGTGCGCTCCGAGGTCCTAAAATCGACTCGGACCACTATCTTGTTGCAGCCAAGATTCGCACCCGCCTCTGTGCAGCAAAAAACGCACGCCAACAAAAACAAGGAAGGTTCGACGTCGAGAAGCTGCAATCACAACAGCTGAACGATTTTCTACTCGGCTTGCACTCCTGCTCTCTGGGAGCACCCGTCAACAACTCGGTATAAGGGAACTGTGGGCATTTCAAGCTTCTTACGTAGAGCTGCAACCGAAACTATTGGTTTTCGGAAAATGCAAAAGAAGAGCTCGTACGACGAGGAGTGCCGTGTTGCAGCGGAGAGAAAACAGCCTGCCTACCTCACAACGTTACGTCCGGGATGGGATAGATCGAGAGTTGAAGAGGGAAGAAGGTTTCAAGATCGGAGCATACTCTTGTAGAACCCTCAAGGGTGATCTAGGAGGGAACACTTCTACAGCCTGCTGAATGGCAGTGAAAGCACACCGCCAGGAGAAGGCGAACACGATTCCCAATTCGATGACGATGGAGCAGACGTTCCATTGCCCGACCATGAAGAAGTTCGAATAGCAGTTACCCGCCTAAAGATCAACAAAGTGGCGGGGCCGATGCTTTGCCGACCGAGCTATTCAAACACGGCGGCGAAGAACTGATAAGGAGCATGTATCCGTTTCTTTGTAAAATATGGTTGGACAAAAGCATTCCAACGATTTAAGTATGCTCTGCCCAATCCACAAAAAGAGAGACTCCACAATCTGCGTCAACTACCTTGGGACAAGTCTCCTAAATTTCGAATATAAGGTTCTATCGAGCGTATTGTGTGAAAGATTATAGCCCACCGTCAACAAACTGATTGGACCTTATCAGTGTAGCTTTAGACCTGGAAAATCAACAACTGACCAGACCTCCACCATGCGCCAAATTTTGGAAAATTTGAAAAGAGAATCCAAACACACCACCTCTTCGTCGATTTCAAAGCTACTGTTGGCAGCACTAAAAGGAGATGCCTTTATGCCGCGATGTCTGAATTTGGTATCCCCGCAAAACTAATACGGCTGTGTAGACTGACGTTGAGCAACACCAAAAGCTTCGTGAGGATCGGGAAGGACTTCTCCGAGCCGTTCGATATCAAACGGGGTTTCAGAAAAGGCGACTCCCTATCGTACGACTTCTTCAACCTGCTGTTGGAGAAAATAATTCGAGCTGCAGAGCTTAATCAAGCAGGTACAATCTTTTATAAGACTGTACAACTGCTGGCGTATGCCGCTGATATTCATATCATCGGCCTCAACACTCGCGCCGTTATTTCTGCTTTCTCAAGACTGGACAAGGAAGCAAAGCAGATGGGTCTGGCAGTGAACGAGGGCAAGACGAATATCTCCTTTCATCAAACAAACAGTCGTCGCACTCGCGACTCTCACGTCACTGTTGACAGTCATAACCTTGAAGTCGGAAATAATTTCGTGTCAGCCTGGAAATCCACTTCGGTACTTCGGACTGAGTAGGCAATTGAGAAGTAAAGTCCTTTATCGACGAACAAAAACCAAACTCTGTAAGTCACTCATTATTCCATCGACACATCTGATGAGTCGACGTTACGAGTTTTTGAGAGAAAGGTTCTGCGAAGGATTTATGGTCCTTTGCGTTGGCCATGGCGAATGACGACATTGAAATAATTCAGCGAATTAAAAAAACAGCGGCCCCACTGACTAGGTCATGTTGTCCGAATGGACGAAAATAGTCCAGCTCTGAAAGTATTCGACGTAGTACCCGCCGGGAAGAGGAACACCTCCACTCCTTTGGAAGGACCAGGTGGAGAAGGACTTGGCCTCGCTTGGAATATCCACTTGGCGCCACGTAGCGAAAAGAAGAAACGACTGGCGCGCTGTTATTAACTCGGCTATAACCGCGTAAGCGGTGTTTACTCCAATAAAGAGGAAGAAGAATGTATTTGAAGAATGTAACGGCGATTTATGTCTAAAAGAGCCAATAAAATTGTTTTTATTTTTAATCGCTAATTTTTGGCCTGTATGCGCTGTTTTCCATGTTAACCGTGCATGCCGAGATATTTCACGCTATCACTTTTAGAATAGTATTGCATTTAAAACTATGGCAGCGCTGTCGCTTTGACTTAATGCAAATAAAACATGCATTGATTTACGTCACGTTTGTTAGAGCTTTGAATAATTTTACATTTTACATATTAGTAGCATCATTCCTTTTTACTGGTCTCTCTACGGTCATCGGTCATTGTCGTGCAGTTGTCTAAATAACTGTGCCCATAAGAACGTGTGCATTTTAATATTTGACAGATGTCGCTTGCAGTCTGTCGCGCTCTATGCGCACATCACTGTGTGGCACACTTGATAATCTGTTATCAGTTGCTGCTTGTGTGCATTATTTGTATTAGTTTTATGTATGAGGTTTGACAATTAAGTAATGCGGCTGATTTTATTGCCGCGCTTGTGGGAAACATGTGACCTTGAAATTGATATATGTACCATCGCTCTAGCTTGTTTAGTTCGCCTGCTGCGTCAAGGTGAATAGACGCTCGTCACGAAAATGGAAAAGCGAAATCAAGAGCAACGCGTCGCGATAAAATTTTGCGCCAGATTGGGCGAAACCGCTTCGGAAACGTACGCTAAAATTGTAAGAGTGTATGGTGATAGTGCTCTTAGTCGTTGTCTCAGCTCACAATGGTTGTCTCCGCGCGCCCACTGCCCGAATGAAGCTCGCATGAGCAAGTCGAAGGTGAAAACGATGATTATTGCCTTTGTTGATAGCTGTGGAATCGTCCACAAAGAATTCGTTCCACCAAGGAAAGCTGTGAATCAAGTCTACTATTGCCAAGTACTCGAAAGATTGCGAAAGCGGGTCAACAAGGATCCTCATCACGACAACGCGCCATGCCACACCGTCCTCAGCGTGTCCCAGTATTTGGCCTCTAAAGGGACCGCTGTGTTGCAACAGCCGCCTTATTCGCCCGACACGCCACCCTGTGACTTTATTTGTTTCCTAAAACAAAATCGGTGGTCAAAGGAACCCATTTTGAGTCGATTACAGACATCCAGGCGGCCGTGTCGAGGATACTCGCGGACATCCCAGTCGAAGCGTTCCAGAAATGTTACGAAGCATGAAAAACGCGCTGGAATCGCTGTATAGCTGCCCAAGGGCACTACTTTGAAGGGGATGGCAGAGTTGTATTGTCATACCTCGTATGCCCTAATTTATGTGTTTTATTTTATAGGCAATAATTTTCACATTTTATGAGCAAATATCATATTACAATTTTGTTGCTTATCATTGTTCTTGACATTTAATTAATGGACTGTATTTTCTTTTTATTTAACTTACTTCTTACTTCTGTACATTTATATATTAATGGACTTGTACAATAAAAATTTCAGGTATGAAATTATTTTGAGTCGGATTTGAGACCTTTTCGTGCTGACGTGCCCCAAGGCAGTATACTCGCCCAAGCAGACCTTCCGGTGGTCATTTCTGACTCCACATTCTATGATGATGATACTGCACTGCTAGCATCAAGTGGCAACCCTAATGCTGTTTCAGGAGAACTGCAAATGCAACTAAATGCTCCAGAACCGTGGCTCAGTAAATGATCCATTGGCATCAAGTGGCTTTATATGGTTTGTTACCAACAAACACATGTGCAAAATACATATTTTGCGATTACAATTGATAGGAGCCGCATTAAAAAGAACTCACCTAAGATTAAAGTGGCGCAACTACAGTGGCTCCTTAGGTCAAGAATAAGTTGCTAAGGCAATTCTTAGGCTTCAAATTTAAAACCTTTATTTATCAGAAAATTAGGACTTAAGATCTAGATAAAATTGAGAATTTTTTATTTAAATAATAGATCAAGGTGCCAAACTTTGTCAAATGCTCGCTATATGTTCAAAAATTCAGCTGAACAGTATTCATTACGTTCTAGGGAATTTGTAAAGTAATTAAGTACATGGTGGCATTGTTTGGGTGTCCCGTGATATCTACGAAATCCAAAATCATACCCTCGAATCACATTTTTTTTCTAGTATTGGCAGTACTCTACTCCAACATATATTTTCAAATAGAGACTGATTGGTCCATATGAAGAGATTTCGTTCTCCGCTTTACCTGGTTCGGGTACCATCAAAATTTCAGAACACTTCCGCTGAGTGGGCAAAAATTATTAATTTTTTGGGTAAGCATTTAACTACTTTGGCATCAACTTTGTCATATTCTGGAGATTTCTTGTTAGACAATTTCTCGGTAACAGTATGTATTTCCGCGGGCGTAACATGGTGCAAAAAGAAATTCTAATACACCAACATCATTGTTTTTACCAGTGCTACTAAAACTAGTGAACGTTTCTTTGAGGTATTCACCATGCACATTGGCTTAACTTTTGTCTGTTCCACACCAAACGTTATTGCTGCCTTTAATAGGTACATTTCTGTTTTAGGTCGTTTTAGATATTTAATACCAATGTATCTGCTGCTGTTTAAAGCAGACTTTTTTCGTTGCATAAAATTAATTATCTGATTATAATTGGTGAGGATCAGAAGTTAGTTTTTTAGAGCCAATAGCATCCAATAACTTGGATACAACAAAATCTCAAAGACCAGGAATTTGGAATAGAACTCGGCCAATATGTAGGCTTACTACGAGTTTTTAAATTATTTTTTATAATGCTTGTTAAGGATGGAGTCATGTGTAGAAGTTCACGCAAGTGAGGAAAGTTCTCTGATCGCCATTCACTTGGGAGTGGCCAGAAGCGATTCTTTTACATATGACTCAAGCAGCTCACGACTTCCGGTCTTTGACCAAGTATCCTCTGGGTAGCTTAAGAACATCCGTTTGAATGCGAGCTAAAGTGAGAAGGCGAAACAACGGCCCTGCATAGGGTTGTGCGCTGGGTTTGGGACCCGCCACGTAAAAAACCACTCCAATGAAAAATAGCAATCAGCCTCGGATGAGAAACCCCCATTTTGATGACGACCATGGCAAACGAAATAAGGACTACGGATTGAGGGCATGCACCTGGAATGTCCGGTCCCTTAATTGGGAAGGTGTCGCTGCCCAGCAGGTTGTGGTCCTCGTAAAAATAAAGGCTGACATCACCGCCATCCAAGAAATGCGATGGACGGGAAAAGGACAGAGGCGAGTAGGTTGTGGCATTTACTACAGTGGCCATATAAAGGAGCGCAAGTGTGGTGTGGGATTCGTGGTGGGAGAAAGACTCCGTCGCCGAGAAATCTGTTGAAACCTAAGTTTCACATAACACAAACTACTACTGAAATTAATGATATTGCTCATGTTGATACTTTTACATTCCTAAAGCAAACTTTCATGACAATTATAGATAAATTCTCAAAATTTGCAATGACATTGCTTTTGGAAAACAGAAATAGTTTGACTCTTGTTGAAAAACTTAGATAATATGTTTCTATTAAAGGAAAGCCAAGAAAAAATATAACTGATAATGAATTTAATAACGTTAATGCTAAGGATTTTTTTAACATAGAAAATATAGAGGTTCATTTTACCAAGCCAAATAGTCATACAGGGAATTCGGATATAGAACGTTTTCATAATACTATTAGCGAAAAACTTAGAGTGGCTGAATTAGAATATAGGACTCTCTCAGTTCAAGAAAAAATGTTTAGATGTATCGAATTTTATAACAAATCGATTCATTCGGTAACTAAGGAAAGACCAATTTACATAGAAAATGGGAAAGTAAATAAAGAAATAATATTCAAAAAATTAAAAGAAACAAAAGAAAACAATACATGACTTTTAATACAAATCTCTTGAGGCCATTACATCGCGATTTACTTAGGAATGAACTCTTAATCCTTAAAACAAAAGTCAAAACCTTAATACCTAAATCTAGTGGGAAAAGGCATAAAAGAGGATTATTTAATTTGGTTGGGACAATGAATAAATATTTATTTGGAACAATGGATGACATAGATAGAAAGGATATTGAAGATCACTTAAAGGTGATTGATCAAAATATGCACAATTCTATTACAACCTTAAACCAACAAGTTAAAATAAATAAATATTTTGAAAAAACATTTAAATATTTAAAAACAACAATAGAACAAGATAAGGAAAAAACTAGATTATGAAAGAGGAAACGATAAAATTCTAAAGGATGCTGCATTAAACAACATGTTTAACGAGCAAATCTTAAGAATACATGTCCTTAAAGAAAAAATTGATCATATTCAAGATAGCATTGCAGCCGCCAAACATGGATTATTACATCCAGGAATTTTGACAAGTGAAGAAGTTGATATATATGAAATAGACCTATTTAAGTTGCAACATTTAAAAATGTGTGCAATTCAGTATGCAGAAAAACGGCTCCTTTTAATAGTAAAAGTACCACGAAATTTTAGCACAGTTCAATTAAAAGTTATTCAGCCCATTTCAAATGAACAATTGAGAGAAATTACTTCCGTTTCAGAAACAGTTTTTAATTACAATAATAAAACTTATACATATGAAAAAGACAAAACACTTAATGAATTAAAAACTTCAAAACATTGTATTTTTAATTAAGAACGAAATAACAGAAATAATTGAAATTGACAATGAAACATTAATATTAAAAAATTTGAAAAATACTAAGCTAGTACAAGATTGTGATCACAGGAAAGTAATACTGGAAGGAAATTATTTAATACACTACCAAAATTGTACACTAGAAATTAACAATCAAATTTTCTCTAATAAGGTAAAAATATTCCAACAAAGATTTAACTTTCCTGAAAATGAAGAAACTAATTTTACAAATAAAATTTCATTTGAAGAAATGAGACTGGAACATTTAAAGAACATAGAAAAAATAGAACTTAAGTACCATTAGAAAATTAATTATTCAATTTCATTTGTAATTTTTATTATTATTTTACTTTTAATAAGCCTTCTCTTGTATATGTTAAGAAAACAAATGCGAATAGAAATTGTAAACAAACCTCAGGAGAGTTTTGTATCTAAGGGGGGAGGAGTTACTTCCCATGCTTACCCAAGAACAACAGCAAACACAGATGGTGTGAAGATAGTCTGGTAGATAAGAAGATACATTTATTTGAGAAAACCAGAAGATATGTAAAATTAAGATATGAGAAGAAATCCTAAATAAATATTAAATCCAAATGCAGCCACATGATAGTAATAAAGGATAAGCAGCACTGTGGAATTTTCCCACAGATAAGAATTTTTGTAAATTAGAAGATAAGTTATTTTGTAAAACTATAAAAGCAAGAAAATCTTTGAAATAAAGAGACACATTTATTCTGACACTCTAAAGAGCCGGTCGTCTAAAATTGTTTCGTAATTCACGCGAAACTTCCAAAAACCTGTATTTCTCCTAAGCGAAAGGCTTAATATTTCATTCGTTTTTGTCCATGTTCGATAATTTGAACAAGAATATTTTAGGCGTTCGTTACAAAAATTATAAAGAAAAAATAGTACTCAAAAAACACCATGAAATGTTTTCGTGACGACAAGTATTTTCATAAAACTGCATGTACAAATATATGCATGTACATACTATGCCCGAATAGGTTTGCCCAAAAGATACTGGTATTTGTCCCAGTGATGGATGATGCGATTCTAGTGCAGGGCAGCAACGGATAAAAGTTCAGGACCGTTACGGGGACATTGCTCCGTCCGGCGGTCAAAAGAGTAACCTATTCTAGTCATTTGGCTACGGTGTGTGTAATTGTTCCTGCAATATCGCTTTAATCGACCGCTTGGGTGGCTGACTGACACATGAAGAATAGCATAAGAAACAAAACAACATTAGCAACATTTTTGCCATCATAAGAAACGCGTCACTAGAAGCTTTAACGAACAAGGTGCAAGGAACATAGTCTTCCCAAGGGACGCTGATGAAATCCTTCAAGCGATCACCTACGATGAGTAGGTCCTGGATCAAATAAATTAATGCTGGCAAACTTGTAAGACGAGGTGGTAATCACCAGGGTTGGGGGATACCAAACTCCTGGCAAAGGCGGTACATCCTCGTAGATACCATATGGCTGAACTAGGGGATGTGATCAAGAAACTGATTGACGCAATGTGACCACCACACCGGTCTAGCAACACAATGTGATCTCTTCGGTTTCCTAGCAAAGCTAGATGCAAAAGCTCAGGTGAAACACATTGCAAATAAGTAAGCAGGACGAAGTAAAAAAGAGGCTCCGCGAAGGAAAATAAAAATACCTATAATAATATGGATACAAAGGGTGCCAGCGTTAAAGACAAAGCAGAACATATGAGTGAACAAGTAGTTGGATTGCATTCAAACGAAAGCCATCGAAGAAGATACCACATAATCCACCCGATGCGATAATCATTGAGAGAACCAGTAGGACATATCTACAGCAACTGTTTAAGGGTGGTCAGGAGTGGCGACACATTGAAGTAACTGGGGGGAAATGCATGTAAGATTATAAAGGCGGCCAAGAGAAAATCTTACGGTGATTTCAAGACCAAAATATAAAAAATGCTGGGAAACCAAGCGCAGATAAAAGCACTAACCCATAAAGCAATGGTAGATATTTAAGATCTTGGAAGAATCAAATAAAGATGATATCGTTGAGGCTATACGCACACAAATAAAGAAGCTGATATTCGACCCGCGCTGGAAACAAAGACGCTTCTGGAAGAACATAAAATGAAAATATGTTAGTAATGTGTAGAATTAGGGCGAAGCAAAACCTTAGGAGGTGTTTCATTTGTCTCGAATACGGACCCCTTGCGAAAGCATGCAACAACCCTTCGCTAAAAGCCAGTGCTGTATCAAGTGTGGAGAAATCGAAAATTTTTCAAAGTCATGCAATAAAAAACCGTAGTGTAGTGTAAGAATAATGGAAGAGAAAACACCGAACACTAATAAAGAAATGTTTTCTGTACCAAGAATCGTACCAAAATGTCAAAAAATGGGGGGCTGCAAATTAACTTCCCTTACGTGGGAAGTATTAAAAAAATGTATTCCGTTCCGCTACGCGCGGTAGAAATAAAACACAAGTGTTGGTTTGAGTGCGATAATATATAATGCGCTTTGATCATAAAGATGATCTCTCAATACGCTTGCCGATTATACACTGATCTTCATTAGTAAAAGCACTTATATTTATATTCTTATAATTCTATGCTTATTACTAAAGATGCTTTGGCATTACATTAAGTGATGAAATGCCAGAGCATTGGATTTCCAATTATTCTCATTATCAAAACAAATAATGGAATATTGTATTATGCTTACTTATCAAAACAAGTGATGTATTAATTTCTTATTAATTAAAGTATTCTGCTGACCAAGCAGTAATACCATAAGAAGATACAATTTGTTTACATTTATCATTAGGTCTCTGTGTGGCTGCTGCCGTTAACTCCCCCCTCTCTAAGATGAATCGTCCCCGATTCAATATCATTTTTTGATATATTGTAGATTCTTTCTAAAAAAGCGTTATATGACAATTCTTGGAATTTTATTTTTTTACTTCGCTTATTAGTTTTATAAGATTTTTTTAATTTTAAAATCTTATAGATTATGTATATTATTATTAATAGTACAATTATTACAATCATGTACCAGAAAAGTGAATGATTTTTAAATTCTTTAATTCTTTCGCTCAAAATATTTATGTTTTCAAATTTAAATTATTTATCTTTGTTTCAACATATTCCATAATTTCAAAGTTATTAATATGATTATTTTTAAAAGAATTCCAAATTTTTACTTCAAGGTTTTCATAAGATTGATTATTTATTACATAATTTTCAAATGTTATTAAATATGTCCAATTTAATGTTTGATTATCTACAATATTTTTTCCTGAAACTAATATCGCTCCTGATTTAATTTCTTCAATTTGTAAGTTTTTTTCTTTTAATTTATTACATTTTCCTTGTTTTTTGTTTAAAATATCTGACAAACAAGTGCTTTTTTTATTTAGTTTACAATAGGTTTTTGAAATTTCTGTTTTACAATTCTGAATATTAAAAAATTTATTATTACAGTATATTATGTTCTGGTCAATAATAAGCTTACCATCTAATTGAGTTATGGCTCTTACATCATAGTACTTACATGTTAGTTCTATTTTAGGGTATTTTATATAAATTACTAGAGGACCCGTCCACGCTTCACTGTGGCTGATACAAAGATAATACTACCACTACCATCTATATGATTTCTATTAGTTGAATTATAATTATTAGTTAATAAGATATAGCATTTCTGTGAAACAACTTGTGTTAGTTTACAAAAAAATGGATCATAGAGCATTTCGTGTGTTAATAAATCATTGCTTTTTGGATGAAAATACTGTTGAATTTGGGCTCAGGGAAATCCACCGATGAAAAGATATTTGCTAAGCTTAAAGAGGCGAAAGCTCTGTGCAAAGCGGGTGCCCCACATATTCATAATCCAAAAAAAATTACGAAATAAAGCCGAATTTTTGAGTCGGTGATAAAAACATAGCTCCATCATTTCCCACTGGAGTCCAATCGACAGTCATTCTAGCGAACTGCACATGAGCAACCGGTTCTCAGGCGTGGAAAGACGAAAAAGGCGGCTGGAAAGGTTATGACATCAGTATTTTGGGATGCACGTGGTATATTTGGTACATATTTGGTTTCTTTTCTACTATTCCAAATACTTAGCAATTGTATTATTTTTGAAGAAGAATCTGTTTAAAATGGTACGCATATATTCAAAGGATTCCTACAATCATGAATTTTGAAATTATTATGTTTTCAGCCAAATCGGTTCAGCCGTTCTTGAGTTATAAATGGTGTAACTAACAACAACTTTCTTATATATATATATATAATATATGAGGTTGTTTTTATTATTTATTTATTTATTTTTTTTTTGAAGAAATGAAATATTCCTACAAACATGAATTTTGAACACATGCTTATGATTTGAAATATAATTATTGTATTTATGAGTTGTATTAAATTTTGACATAAAGAGATAAAAGGTATCCTATGTCCTTACCCTGGTTCTAAGCTACCTCTCCACCAATTTTCAGCCAAATCTGTTCAGCCGTTCTTGAGTTATAAATGGTGTAACTAACATCAACTTTCTTTTATATATATAGATAATTACGTTTCATTTTTGGGCTATTTTAAATTTAGAAATGTCCATTAGATCTGTTATTGCCATTATACCGTGTTGGTAGTATGTTATGTTTTTTAGTTCATTAAAGTGTAAAATTGTTAAATTTAAAATTCCAATTTTACCAAAAGTTATTGTATTGGTAATTAATGTTAGAATAATTAAGGGCATCATCCTCTAAAAATATATGTATAATTAAGATTAAATATTATTTTTGTGTACTATTCTGTTCCTGTAGTTAATTCTAACTTTATTCCCTAAGTCTTCTTTTACTACCTGTTTCTTGTATCTAGGATTTAGTTTATTTCTCTCTCCTGTAATCTTTTCATATATAACATCTCCGCATAAATATGTTTTATTAATTCTATTTTTATTGTGTCTTTCTAGCATCTTAGTTTGTGCTGATAAAAGTTTGTCTGGTAAAATATCAGGAGAGACTTTATTATAAAGTACTTCAAATGGTTTCTCATTAGTTACCGAATGTATAGTTTTATTATATTGTTGGGCAGCTCTAAATATTGATTCTGAAAAGCTTATTAAATTATATTCTTGTTTAATACATCACGAAATTTCAATTATTGTTGAATGTACCCTCTCAATTTGACCATTCGTGGTACTATGATTTGGGTTACAAAAAAATATTTATATTTAAAGTCTCTGCATCAAGGACGTACATTGTACCGTAGTGAATCCTGGTTCATTATCAATTGTTAACTTCTTTATATTAGTGAAGCTTTGTAATATTTTTAACACTTTATCGTCTAAATTAATCTTATCTTCGATTTGCTTAGTAACCAAAAATTTGGAATAGCTATCTATACACGTAATGAATTCTAAAGATTGCGCATAGAATATATTCATGTGTATCTCTACTCCTTCCTCTGTAGGTATTGGGACCTCTCCAATTGGTATTTTTATAGGATGTCTATCATATTTGTTTTTATTACATATGTCGCAATTCCTTACATATTCTTTGAATTGTTTTCTCATTTCAGGCCAATAATATTTTTTGCAAATTTGATCCAAGTTTTCTTGGTAATTTCTATGTGCTCGTGTATGCGTTTGTTCAATTATAATTCCTTAGGCTTATCTTTTTGTTATGTCAATTGCAAAATTTTTCGTATATATGAATTTATTAGTAAATGTTTCTCTTATTTTCGCTTGTATTTCGTACAGATCTTCTTTAGAGCAATATTGTGATTAAATTATCAACAGTATCATATTCAATTAAATGTCTAATTTTTCCAAATTCTTGAATTTGCTCATGTATTGTAAATCTATTTTTACTTAATAAAATTTGTTGTTTAAATTGGTTTAATGGTTTTTTTGTCTCGGGTATCTGAGTATGATCACTACTTTCAGCTGAATGTTGAGTTACTGTGTATTCTCCAATTAAATCATGCCATCTTTTCATTTTAACATTTGGATTTCTAGGTGAGACTGCAAATGTTAGTGGTTGGTGATCGGTATGAATTTCCAAATCTGAAACTCCCTATAAATAAATTCTTAGATTTTTTAATGTCCATACGATAGCGTATAGTTCTTTTTCATTAGCCGCGTAATTTTTTTCTGTTGAATTTAATGTTTTAGATATAAATGTAATAGGTTTGCCCCCTTGGCTTAAGACTCCACCAATAGCTTCATTTGATGCTTCTGTCGTTAATATAAATGTTTTGTTAAAATTTGGTTGAATTAATTCGACTTGATCTACTAATATAGACTTCAATTTCTCAGTTGCCAAAAGTCCTTCTTGTTCCAATCTAATTTTAATTTTTTTAGACATATGTTGTGAAACTCTTCCGTTTTCACCTGATAAATGTATTGTTAATGGTTTTGCTATTTTAGCATAATTTTTAATAAACTTCCTGTAATATCCAATCATTCCTAGGAAACTTCGTTACTGTCGTAGAGTTGTTAGAACCGGAAAATTTAAAATTGTTTCAACTTTTTTTGGATCTGTCTTTATAACATTATTTGTAACAATATACCTCAAAAATTCTACTTCTTCTTGGTAGAATTTAGATTTTTGTAATGAAATTTTCATATTTGCGTTCTTTAGTACTTCTATTATTATACTTAAATGTTTTTTATGTTCCTCGAAGCTTTTTGAAAATACGATTATATCGTCAATATAAACGTGAAAAAATTTTCCAATAAAGTCCCTTAAAACATCGCCCATCGCCCTTTGATACTTTATACTAAGCGTGTTTTTTAAACCAAATGGCATTCTTAAAAATTCGTATTTTCCGTTATTTACCGAAAATGCAGTTTTTTTCAATATCGCGTTAATAAGGATCTGGTGAAAACCTGATTCCAGATCTATTGTGGAAAAATATTTCGAACTTCCTAAATTTGAAAGTATTATATTGCTATCCGGAATTGGATATATATCTGATTTTGTTACTTCATTTTATTTTTTATAATCGATTACCATTCGAAATTTCGGCGTACCGTCTTCATTTACACCTTTTTTTGGTACAACTCAAATTGGCGAATTATATGCGCTCTTACTTGGCCTTATTATTTTATCTTCCATCATTTTTTTTACCTCTTCGTTTATGAAGGAATTAGCAGAAAGAGGGTATAGGTATTGTTTAATTTTTCCTCTAAAGAAATTTTGTTTACATACATAGTTTTCATTTTCTATATTGCCGGTATTATCATCGGCTGGCGTTGTAGAACTTCTTTGCTCCACAATATATTTTTTATTTAATTTGCCGGTATTATCATCGGCTGGCATTGAAGAACTTCTTTGTTCCACAATATATTTTTTATTTAATTTGCCGGTATTATCATCGGCTGGCGTTGTAGAACTTTTTTGTTCCACAATATTTTTTGCATAATTATTACTTCTACTCTGCTGGTTTAAATCTTCAGCTGGAGTTGTAGAGCTTTCCTGCTCCACAGTATTTATTTTTTTTTATTTGCCGGTATTTCCGTCGGCTGGCGCTTTAGAAGCCTTTGCTTCCAAAGTAATTTCGTCCTCCTTAACGATCTTTCAATTATCCTTACTTTTCTGATGCTTATATTCGCATCCTAAGCTAAATATATCCTGCTCTTTTTTTCACTATTTATTATTAATTTCTTTTTTTCCAAGTTAATCACCGCATTAATATCCTTCAAAAATTTTTATCCTATTAATAGGTCTGCTTCCAAATTTTCGATTTCGTAGAATATTTGTTTTAATGTGATAATAGTGTATTATCGAAAATCCATTAATTGTTTTTACTCTCTTTTGTATGTAAAATTTATTTTTATTTTTGTATATTCCTGATTTAATATAGCAACTAGTTGCTCCCGTATCTATTAATATTTTAAAGTTTTGACCAGTAACCCTGTCATTTAGAAAAATATATGGCAGAGTTAATTTTGGCCTAAAAAATGATCCTCCTTAATATTATTAATGCGCTGTGTCTTAGTCGGTGGCTGCACATTCTGTTGTGTACTTACATGTAGCCTTTTTCTAAATTGTTTTGGTTAAAGGTTGTTGGCTTTTGCAACATACGGTTGCGTGTATGGATGCTTGAGTCGACATCCATTGGTGTAGGTCGTGGTTGGTTATTCTGGTAACCCATTCTTTGGTTGTAATTTCTTTGTGGCTGGGCTTGTGGGAACCGTAAATTATTATTGAAATTTCCGTTATTGAATCTGTTGTTATTAAAAGTATGTTGCCTGTTATTGTTGTTAGGATTTGAATAGTTTTGATTTTTTCCAAATTGTAATGCGAAGGACGCTCGCATATTGTTAGATTCTAATTCTTGTGCTTTTGCTAAAGCATTTGGTAAATCGCTTGGCGATAGTGAAAATAGTATGTTTGCTAAGTTTCCGTTTAGTCCCGTTATGAATGTGCGTAAGGCATCCCACCTATGTTTGGCATTAAGTTCTTTAGTTACGGCACTAGCTGATCCGTAAGTCATTATGGTTTTGTTTATTAGCAAGGTTAATTTCTCATTAACCTTATTATAATATTCAATTATGGAGTAATTGCCTTGACGCAGGATACTCATTTCTTGCTCAATTATATGAACTGGTCGCTTATCGGCGTAAGCGAAATCTAATCGTGCTAAAATAACATCAAAATTTAAAACTGTTCCGTGGTTGAACAAAATGTCATTAGCATCGTGAGTAATTTTATTTCTTAATATAGTCAATGCAGCAAAATATCTACGGCTGCCTCTTACGTATAAACTCATTGCATTGTTAGATTAGATTCCCTCCAGCTAACATATTTATTCTGTTTCCCTCCAAATTCTGGTAAAGACTTTACGACTTCTAGGGACACGTCACAGCGAATCTCTGAATTTATTACTTCAGGTTTGTAATCGGTTATTATTGTAGACTTAGTTAAGTCTTCTCTTTGCCTGCGCATTTCTGATATTTCTAATCTAAGTGATGCGTTCGTTGCGGCAATTAGTCTTGCGACTAAGGTCTCATTTTCGCTACTTAAAGCCATTTTTGATTAATTAATTTTTTCTCTTCTTTTCCTTTAAATATGGACAATTTTCAAATTTATGATTGCCTTTACAGTAATCGCAATAATACAACCTTTCGTATTTTGGAGCACTTATATTACTTCCCATTTAAAACAAATCTTTCTTTTTTGATACTTGTATCATCTCTATAGTCTCAGACATAATTGTCTCCTGATTATAATAATCCTCAAGTGTGGCCTTCTTATCTTTTCCTATATATCGAAAAACTTTCTCCATACATTTAATTTTAAGTTTATCTTTATTTAGATCACTTTCTTTTTTGTTAATCCTATTGACTTCTACAAATCCTTCAAGATTTCTAACTATTCTGTCTATTTCATTATAGTCCAAGTCAGTTGGTAAAGCATCTATCATTTTGTTGTTTTTTATTTTATACTTTTTATTTTTGATCCTTTCTAGGAAAGGAGACTCTTTTATTCTGGTGGGTCTGAAGTTCAGAATCGCAGAATTGAGTTTTTGTTATAAACCGGAGGGTCCCCCTTGCGGTGGTGAATCGCGGTTTTTTTTTTTAAATATTTTATTATTTGGCTGGTCGAGCCTTCAATTATTCTTAATGGTTTAAACTTAATTGCTTAAATTTATTGGCTTAAATATTATATGTATATATTTAATATATATTACTTAATATAATTGGGTTTATTTCTCAATCTATATCTACATACAATATAAATAAAAATGAATCGTCAAAATGTATGTACGCTCATAACTTTCATACGACTGAACCAAATTTGATAATTCTTTTTTTAAAATGTCCGTTGAGGTTCAGGGATGGTTTCTGCGGAGAAAAAAATTCGAATAATTGCCGGAAAACCCCTAAAAACAGCCCTTTTCGTTTTCTCATACAAACGAGTGAATGTTTGTTCGTTAGTAACGCTAAGAGAACGGCTGAACCAATATTGATGAAATTTTAAGAAGTTGTTCGTTGTGGATCAAGGACGGTTTAGAAATAAAAATATCTTGTACTTTTCATGATAAGTCGGCAAATTGGATATTTGCAAAAAGTAACTTTTTTCCATAAACATTTTTTTTTCAATTTTTGTTTGTTTTTTTTTTCAATATTTTGATTTGTAAATTATTTAAATAGTTCAATTTCGGTCGCTTGCTTTTTTATTCCGGCTATTCAAAATAAAAATTATTGAAAATTATCCAGTAAAAACTTTACGTGTGTTTCACACAAAGAGGTCAATTGCAGATTTAAATTTGTTACGAAGCCACCAAGAAGTCGCCCTAATATCGGTCGGTGTTCTTTTTGACATAAAAGTATGGCAGCCCAAGGCAAGGCAAGGTGCGGAATTATGGATCGCGGTTAATCAGCAAGCGATCGTCACGATGTCACAGCATGACTTTTCAAACAACAGTTACGATGTTTGATTGACTTTATCTTGAAGCAACGTATATGTGGTGCTGTTGGATGCCAGATGTACTCTGTTGAGTGGCAAAATAGAAGTTTTCCGCACGCACACTTTCTTCTTTGGATGATGATTACACCAGATCAAATTGATGAAATAATTTCTCCGGAAATTCCCGATGTAGAGAAAGATCCAGTATTATATGAAGTGGTGGAAACCAATATGGTGCATGGACCTTGCGGACATTACAATCCCTTTTCGGTTTGTATGTCGGACAATAAATGCGCGAAACACTATCCATGTGCTTTTCTTTCGGAAACACAAACTGGAAATGATGAATATCAACTCTATCGGCGTCGCTCACCAGACGACAATGGCAGAACATTCAGCATTCAACTTAGAAAAGTGAATATCGAAGTTGACATCACATGGATCGTACTATATTCATCATTATTGTCTAATTCACGTTCAAAACTTATATCAATGTGGAGTATTGCAGTTTGGTGTAATCGATAAAATACGTTTGTAATTACGTCACCAAAGGAAGCATCATGGCGGTTGTTGGTCTTGCACGATACGGTCGATACGTGAACTGCAATAAAGCGCTTTGTAGGATATTTACTTTTGCAATTTATGAACGTTTTTCGACTGTTGTGCGTCTCGCAGTTAATTTGGAGAATGGCCAAAGAGTGTATTTCAACCTAGAGAATACAGTATAGCCAGTGGAAACATCGCCAGCAACAAAATTAATATTGACGAGTTTTTTCTCAACTTTCGTCAGAGATCCGTTTGTGAAAACTTGCTCTATTCGGAAATACCATGATATTATGAATGGAATGCATCGTGAAGAAATAGTTACGCAGAAAGCAAGGCCAACCAGTAGATTGACATCCAGGTGTCTTATTAACTAATACATTAGGATGAATCTACACAATCCACCCGAAAAACGACGATTGTTTCTACCTTCGGTTGCTATTGATTAATGTACGTGGCTCAACTTTATTTAAGTCATTGCTTACTGTCATTCACGCTTTGAGTTCTAACGATTTCCCATTTCAGTTCAAACGTATTCCGTTTCCAGTGAAAATTACATTTGAGATGACAATCAACAGGACCTAAAGATAGTCGCATAGTGTGAGGCATAAATTTGGAAATGCTATGTTTTTCACACGGCCGTGACGTGCTCACGAGTTGGAAAACCATCTTTTCTGTACCCCGGAACAGAAAACAAAAAATGTTGTATATGTATAAAGCTGCGTTACATTGAAAAAAAAAAAAAATGAAATGATAAATTAAACTTTGTTTTCATTTCAAAATACATAATTTCACGCAGGACAACGGCTGCGGGGTCAGCTAGTTAATTAATAAATATAGGTCTTACTTACAACTACTTTTATGTTGTTGTTGCTATAGCTGTTGTTGTTACCGTTGCTGACGCTACGTTGCGGCTATTGTTTCCTTTTGAGTAGAATTTTGGCGGTTGGTTATGCGATGGTCGTCGTTGGCGGCCGTGTGTGAGGTTTAGATGAAATAAGATGTTTTTGGCGAAATTTTTGATTTACAGAAATTTTTTGATTCTTTTGTTTTTATGATGGGCTTTCAGCGCTTTTTATGTGGATGTCTTATGGATCCACACACTTCCTTTTATTTCTTTGAAATTTTCACAAATGTTCATAAATGTTCACTTTCAGTTTTTTTTTTCAACTCAAAGTTCAAAATCACTTCATATTTGCTGTTGTAGTTTCTTTTTTTTTATGTACGGTTTATGTACGTTTAATAGTTCCGGCACCGGTGTTCATTAAACGCAACCGTTACGAACACGTGCTCTGAACGTTGGGCGCCAATTAACTTCCCTTGCGTGGGAAGTATTAAAAAAAATTTATTCCGTTCCGCTACGCGCGGTAGAAATAAAACACAAGTGTTGGTTTGAGTGCGATAATATATGGTGCGCTTTGCTCATCAAGATGATTTCTCAATACGCTTGCCGATTATACACTGATCTTTATTAGTAAAAGCACTTATATTTATATTCTTATAATTCTATGCTTATTACTAAAGATGCTTTGGCATTACATTAAGTGATGAATTATTCTCATTATCAAAACAAATAATTAATTATTGAATTATGCTTACTTATCAAAACAAGTGATGTATTAATTTCTTATTAATTAAAGTATTCTGCTGACCAAGCAGTAATATCGTAGGAAGATACAATTTGTTTACATTTATCATTAGGTCTCTGTGTGACTGCTGTCTTTAACTTGCACAAGAGCTCCTTAAACAGACAGTATGCGAACAGAAAGTAGTTGAGACGCTATTCAGTGAAATATTATCGATGGGACATGAATCTCCGATTACACGAGTAAATGCATGTGGCAGATATTAGGGAAATTCTTCTACACCCGAGCGAAAATTTGTGGGATCACCATGTACAAGGCGTGTTCAGTTCTTTTGCGTTGAACTCCTTTTTTAGTTGGCGGCCTTCGTTCGCGCTTCAAAAAAACAACCCTGGCCGATCCAACACCGGAATTTATCGAAATAATGAAAATTCTGAAAGATTTTACACTATGCATCACACGATAATGAATTTTGTATTGATGGTATAATCTTTCTTTTTTTGCTTGTTTGCAACCATTGGGTCGGTTTTAGAATACCGTCCCAGGATTTCGGGAATATAATGGGGATGGTCGGATATGGAGGTTCCCCAGATGAAGAATATATACTTATATGTATATTTATAGCCGCAGGAGACTTATAGTTTTCGAGATATTTGCATTTATAGTTGAAAAATATCAATATTTGAATTACCTCTTTTTTCGATTTAAAATAGTTAGTTGCAACCATCGATAGTGAGCGATAGTATGACCATTGATAGTATCGATAGTATAAGTTCTTCTTCTTATATAGGAAATCAATGAAATTAAAATTTACTATTACGCAGACTACAGCAAAAAAATATTAAGGGGATTCTCTTGTTCTTGCAAGACTACACGATGGCAATAAATGCAAAACCCTATACCGAAATATGAAAAGCCAAGAGAGCACCTATTGCAGAATCTAGTAATATATGAACGGCTGATTCCATCAATTTTTTGAGAACTATTGTGCATGACTATTGTAAATTGACGCACATTCTGTATTCATTCTTAACAAAAAACTGTATAACATCTTTATAAATTAAGTAGAAATTATAAAATCTATTTAAAACTTACCTTCCTCAACAATTTAACGGCGTAATATGTCGTAAAGTAAAAAGACAGTTAAAACAGGGTTGCAATTATATTTTTAAGTGTAATGCACGATAAACATTGGTTTTGGTCTGGCATATTTTACAGGCATTGCAAATAATTTTCTGCGTGTGTTTGTTGTTGTGCACATCTCCACAGTTGCGCACCATATGACCATACCGGCTTGATTATTTTTTTATAAAGAAGTGATTTGTTATGTATGGACAGGTTTGACCTTCGCCCAATTAACCATTTCATTTTCGACAATTTCAGATTGAGTTCAATCCTTTTTATTTTAATATGCTCTTTCCAACGTAATCTAGCATCGAGCGTGATGCCAAGATATTTAGCTGTATTTGCGTATGGTATGCAGACATCTAGAATACTTATAAATTGATAAGTGATTCTTTTGTTTGTAAAATTTACATGAACCGATTTGCCACTGTTTAGTTTTATTCTCCATTATATTCCAACTTACTACTCCAACTTACTGATTGCATGTTGCAGGTTTAGCGCAGCTTTTTCTGCTGTTTTTTCGACGCATGGTATTGCATTGTCATCAGCAAAGTTGGCAGTCATACTGTTTGGTGCTAACGGTAAGTCTCTTGTATACATAATATAGTATAAAAATGAACCTAAGATACTTCCTTGAGGAACTCCTGCTTCAACTTCTTTTAGTTTGGAGAATTCATTTCTTCGTTTTACACAGAAAAATGTCATGGTAAAATACGATTCTAAAAGAGCACAATACTCAACCGGAAGACATGATTTTAGTTTTTGCATAAGACCTTCGTGCCATACCTTGTCAAACGCTTGTGCAACGTCAAGGAATACAGCTGAGCATACGTTTCCCTCCTCCAGGGATTTTTCTATTTCTGATGTTATTCTGTGAATTTGTTCTATTGTGGAATGCTTATTTCTAAAACCGAACTGATGCGATGGGATTAACAGCTTTTCGTCGATTATAGATTTTAATCTTAGATAAATTAATTTTTCAAAAAGTTTTGAGATTTGTGGAAGTAGAGACGTCTATATGACGAGACTACGTGAGGATCCTTTCCTGGCTTAGGAACCATAACAACTTCGGCAACTTTCCAAAAGCTTGGAAAATGCGTCAGACGGATTGCTGTATTGAAAAGATAAGTGAGCTTCCGTAAACATTTGCATTTAGTAGTGCAACGTGACTCTTTGGACGTTTCAGATACTTTGTACTTTTCCAGAGTGAGTAATCATCTTTTTTGTCAACGGATAGCTGAGATAAATATTTATTAATTGACTAATTCTTAATATGAACAATTTCTCGTTTTAATTCAGCTGTTGCCTTATTAAGGTTGGTTTTGTCGAGTGGTGAGCGGGTTTGTCGCCATTTCCGTCGTAACTTTCTTTTCTCAAATAGAAGGATTTTTATTGCTTTAGGGTAATTTGAACCTATAATTTTCCGCTTTATCTCCGGAGTATTATCTCAACCTGATTGTTGAATTTCTTTCGTAAATGTGTTAACTTCTAACTCTAGTTGTTCAATTGTTGTGATTTTTGGACACTTTATTTTAGTCTAAAATTTTTATTAGTCCATATTTTTGTTGTATAGCTTCAGACTAAGATCTCTTTTAATGACTGTTTCACTTACTGTTAAATATAATGGGGAGTGATCAGAGCTTAGACAAAACAAGAGCAGCAGAGACCGGCAGGTAACAACGGCCAGCAACAAGCGTGATCACACCAACAACTAAGCAGGTACCCGCAAGTAATGGATCAGACGACGATGCGAAGGATACCACCACAGTTGTTAATGCCAAACCACCTCCAATATATTTGCGCGAGCGTAACAGTAATGCTCTTGTTGCTGAACTAAGTGAAATTGTAGGTACCAATAATTTTCATATAGTGCCTTTGAAAAGAGGCAATATAGATGAAACAAAAACTCAATCCAACACTGAAAAAAGTTTTATGGAAGTTTGTCAAATAAAAACAAGAATTATTATTCGTATCAACTGAAGAGCTCTAAGGGCCCAGTTGTTTTAATTAAGGGTATAGAGTCCGCCGTAGACTCCAGTGAAGTCAAAGAAGCATTGGAAGAATGCGGTTTTGGTATTAAAACAGTTGTAAATATATTTAATAGTAACAAAGTACCACAGCCAATGTTTAAGAACCACATAAAAGAAACGGTGCGGTACAATGTACTAACTGCCAAGAATATGGGCATACCAAATCATATTGCTACTCGAATTAAATAAAACTAACTGCAATGGTTACCCTGTATATAAAGATTTGAAATTGTCACGGGGCATTCAAGCACGTCGTAACCAAATGTCACAAACACCCCGTAATGAAATAAAAGCAACCTCAGATAATAAATCAAATCCACTTACTTCTAACAACAATAATATGCAAGAGAAGCTATGCAAATGTGGTGAAAGGCAACACTGCAACTGCCGCAAAATCCTCTAAATGGAGATATTGAAACTATGATTATAAATCTTACACAGTGTATGACACAATTTATGTCTACCATGCAAAACATGATCCAAGATTTAATAAAATCACAAAATCAAATGCTGCAAAATTTATTAAGTAAAAAATGAGCTTACTAAATATCTGTATATGGAATGCTAATGGTGTTAACCAATATAAATTAGAGATTATCAGATTTCTGTCTGAAATGAATATAGATGTAATGCTTATTTCAGAAACTCATTTAACAAATAAAAATAATTTCAATATACCGGGATTTATACTATATGTTACAAATCATCCTGATGGAAAAGCGCATGGTGGCACGGCAGTGTTGATTAAAAATCGTTTAAGCCACTGTGCTCTGGATTCTCATGCTACACCACAGTTACAAGCTACAACAATAAAAAATAAAAAATCGGAGTCGTGACTTAAACCTTACGGCTATATACTGCCCACCTAGGTTTAAAATTACAAACATCAAATTTAAAGACTTTTTTGGAACACTAGGCCATAGATTTCTAGCAAATGGAGATTACAATGCAAAGAACACGTACTGGGACTCACGTCTTATTAATCTAAAAGGACAACAGCTGTACCAAACTGTTATAAATAGGCATAATAACCTTGAAATTATATCTCCTGGTAAGCCGACATAGTGGCCTAGTGATCGTAACAAAATACCAGATTTAATATATTTTTCTGTTATCAAAAATGTAGATAAATCACACATAATAGTTGATACATGTACTGATCTATCTTCTGATCACTCTCCTGTACTAATAAAGTTATGTGAATAACCCATATTCGTTAATCCAAAAGTGGGTCTAACTTCTTATAAAACGAATTGGCTAAAATATTGTATAAAAAATATTTGAGCAGCGACATTAATATTGTGTACAAAATAAATACAAGAAAAGATATTGACGAAATCATCGGAGAAGTTAAGTCAAAGCGCAGCTGCCTTAGCTACACCAAACAAAAACTATAAGCCGCTTGGTCCCAGAAAAATCACTAATGGAGAAATAGAAAAGCTTGTAAATGAAAAAATGCGTGCAAGGCGTGAATGGCAGATAAATCGTTCCCCTTCTACTCAGCTTCAATTAAAATTTGCTGTACGTAAATTAAAAAAAGTGCTTAAACGTGAGGAAGAATTGAACACCGAAATGTAAGTATATAAAGAAGCTATGTCCAAATTCAAACAAGCAAAAATCTCTTTGAAAAGCTCAAAAGTCCATGAAGCCACCAACTGACTCCATACGAGACTTGTGTGGAAATTGGGCTCGAAGTAACGAGAAAAATTGTTTTGCAAATCACCTAGAAAAGGTATTTAAACCTAATTTGCCAAAGAACAACTTTAAGCTGTAAGTCTTACCCAACACAGCTAAAGAGTCGCTCGAATCTTTTTTTAAGACTTCACCTTCTGAAATTATTGGAATCATCAAAGAACTTAATTCAAAAAAGTCGCCGGGACATGATAATATTTCCCCAAAAATGCTAATTGAGTTACCAATTATTGTTGTAGAGGTGCTCTCTTTGCGCTTCAATGCAATTCTTAGTTTCGGATACTATCCAATTTCATGGAAAAAGTCGCAGATTATCTTCATAGTTAAACATGGAAAACACTTAACACAACCCTCTTCAAACAGATCAATCAGTCTTCTACCCTATCTTTCTAAAGTATTTGAAAAAATATTACTATCAAAGATGTCTCCTTTCCTCCACCTTCCTATTACATAAGATTTAAAAATGTTCTACGTTTGGAATTGTATAAAACATTGGTGTCTTATTTAACATGTTGAGGACGGCGCAGTTTTTAGTAGTCAGTTTCATCTGGCGGCTCCTAGAACGGTAAATAGCTAAGGCAGATGTAAGAATGCGAAGCAAGACGCAAAGCGCAACGCGAGATCATGGCAGAGTTAGAGCGTTGAGGAAGCGAGCTTTCTTTTAGTTGCTCTTGTGAAATGCATGATTTTCAGAATATAGCAACATAATTACCATCTGAGCTTTCAAAGACGCGTTTTTTTAAAATAAACGGCAATTGAAACACAGAATGTAAGAAAACAAAATGATTGAAGCGGTAGAGCCGTTGCAAACAGCATTCTCGCTTTGCTCTTGCATAGCTGTTTGAACTTGCAAGCCGCTTGTTGTAGTTATTTTCTACTCCTTTCATTGAAAATTTAATTTCTTTGCTAGTGTCTGTGCCTACGCGTCCGAATAAGAATTTGGTAAAGAATTTCGAATTTTAAAAGTTGATTTTACCAAACTATTTTTTATTGTATTAAAAAAAAAAAAAATGGTTCTAAATCAAAGACGGTGTGAGCCACCGGGGTGTGGCGCTGTCCTCAACGTGTTAAATAATAGAAAATTTATGGTGAAAGTAGGAAATTTCATATCTGATGAAAGACAGATAAAGGCTGATGTACCACAAGGCAGCGTTTTAGGCCCAACTCTATACATCATATATACAGCAGATCTTCCAACAGCTAACAATGTATTCAACTTCAACAGATGATACAGCTATGTATAGTGTGCCGTAACAACTGCCACATTTTAGCATCGAGAATATTAGCGGAGCATTTAAGTTCTGTCGAAGAATGGCTAGCGAACTGGCGTATAAATGTGAATGAACCGAAGTGTAAGCATGTTACATTTTCGCTTAGACCAAAAATGTGCCCGGCAGTAAAAATAAACAATATTTTAGTACCCCAAGTGAACGAAGTAACATATCTTGGTATTCACCTAGATATAAGGCTCACGTGGAGAAAACACATCTCTAGTAAAATAACATGTATGAAGATTAGAGCTGCAAATTTAAATTGGCTTTTAAACAAAAAATTTAAACTTAGCCTAGACAACAAAGTGCTTTTATATAATGCGGTAGTTAATTTTTACATTGAGTAAAAATGAGTCAAAAGAATATATTTTGAGCTGCACCGAAATGTGTACTCTTTATTTATACTCTTAAGACTAATTTATTACATCGTTCTTACTTCTATTTATACTAACTAGTATGTTTACTTATTACTAGTTGATAGTTTACTAAGATACAGATTATATTATTTGTTTAGATTTGTTTACATATATATTGCTTGCTTAGATACAATTGCTTTGTTTTAAGATAAGGTTGTTGTGGTATTCAAACTCAATGTGGTTTGGCACTTGTTTATTTAGGATTGTTTGTTGTAGTGATAGTGCATTTCAACTGTTCCAACTAAAGGTTGTTTCTGCATTCTGTTTACTGAAACAAAAGGTTGTTTTGATGTTTGTTACTATTATAAGGAATACGTTCCTTAACTCGGTCAAAAGGCCGATTTGGATGTATGACATTCAACTGGGGGGTACGACCTATGCAACTAATATTGATGTAATACAAAGTTTCAAATCGAAAATGCTTCCAACAATTACGTGTTCACCATGGTACATGCGTAACGAAAATATCCATAAAGACCTTGGTATTCTTATGGTAAAGAAATAAGTAGAAGATAGCAGAATTATATATATCTAAACTCCGAGATCACCCTGCGATCAAACACGCCTTAAAAGAAGAGATATGCCTGTGTACTAAGGAGCAACGTTTCACCAAAACAGCTCAATCACTTGCTTGAGCCTGTCTAGTTTTTAAGTAGATTTAAGATTTTATAACTTATTGTTAGGCTTTAAAAAAGCAGATTCAATAAATAAGATAATTTAAAAAAATCATTTACTGGATTAAATTGAACGCCTGCAAACTGAAAGTATAATTGGTGAGATCTTAGAATGCTTACCTTCCACACCGTGAATTGCTTTCTCACATAAAGATGTCACTTCCTGCTCTAAAAAAATAACAGATTGTTGTATATTAGTTTCAGATTCGAAACCTTCTTGTTTGAAACGAGGGTCGAGTAATGTACCCATTCTCGATTCAAATGTAGATAATATTCTTGTTACTCCACAAAGCAAATCTGCGCACAAAATTGTGGCTTCAGATGATGTGATGATGAAGCATTAATATTGTTCAACTTTTGCTTTAACCCATAGGTCAAAGGAATCATCAGCGATATTGTCCCGGACTTATTTCCAGAAACTTGTATTATAAATTATATAAATTAGTTTGTAAAACTTAAACACCTATTATAGTTTTTACCTTTTCTGTTGCTTCTTCAAATATTTCTAACAAACTAAGTATCTCAGACAAACGGATATTTCATCTGCTACAAGTGGTGCGGGAGCTTTTTTTTAGTTTCCAAAAGCACCTGTGTCATGGCATCTTTGGTAGCTTTTGTACGTTTAATTATAAAATAAGTACTACCACTTTTAAAGTATGTTACTATTCCTTTCCATTTTCTTAAAATTATTTGAAGTTCTCGATTATCTTTTAAGCACTATTAAATAATCAAATTGAATGTATGAATGTGCATAACATGAGAAAGGTTTTTTCGCAATAATTCGCATGCTTTTATCATAACATATTCATTATCTGTAACAATACTATACATACACTTTATTTGTTATGTCCCACTCTAACATAACATTTCTTATAGAATTCGCGACATTTTCTGCTTTATGAGAGTCTACATCTTCCAATTTGTTTGTGTATAGAACCGCAGAGCCCAAATTTAAATGGTTGTCAATGAAAAGAACTTAAATGATTAGGACTAGGTAAAGCATATTTAGGATCTAAAACTTTAACCAGATGCCGAAATCCTGTGTTTGTGACGGTGTTGAATGGCTGAAAATTGTGGGCAACCAATCCAACCAATGCGGAATCAATATCCGATATCCTTTTCGAATGTTCTTC
Source organism: Bactrocera zonata (assembly GCA_037783105.1). Classification (NCBI taxonomy): domain Eukaryota; kingdom Metazoa; phylum Arthropoda; class Insecta; order Diptera; family Tephritidae; genus Bactrocera; species Bactrocera zonata. Next base: position 93,708 of record JBAWJQ010002819.1, on the reverse strand, counting down.
ATATTGTATGGTACGTTTGAAATAAGATTCCACCGACCTAAATAAATAACAATTAAATTAACTGCTTACTTGATTTTTTTAATTCGAAGTTACCTTATGCTAGATTGGCAAGTATTTTGCGAAATGTCTTCTTGTTCATTCTTCTTTAGATTTGGATGGTCAAGAAGATTGCTTACGATCCCGCTGGCCTTATATTCTTTACAACACTGTACACGTTTAGAAAATGTTTTATTATCGGACTTTTTTAAGTAAACTTTTAAACCAAACTTTAGAAATGCTTTTCTTTCGCTTTGCACATTTTTTTTTCATCAATATTTTGGTCGGACGCCAAACAGTAACACGTCTCTTCGGTCGATTCCACAAAAGCTTCAGTTTTAGTAAAACATATACGAACATTGAACATGTTAATTTATTATTACCTTTTGTTATTTTTGTTAAAAATGTGTCCATAGTTGAAGTTGCTGCTAACGAATCACGATTTCGATTACTTTGGCGATCATAGTTTGACAACGAATTTTAGTATAAATGGGGTATGAATTGAAAGAGGAGGCTCTCCAATTAAGAAATATATATAAAAAATGTGGCTGAGACTTATATTTTTTTAAATATTTATATTTAAAAGTCCAATTTTTTGTATAAGTAACACATGGTATTTCAATGTGTTAAAACAATTTTCTCATATTCTTTACTTCACATATTGAAAATTAAACTGTGAACACTGAAATAAATTCAAATTTTAAATTTATTTAAGGTTCTTTAAGCAAAAATTATTTATTTCAAAAAACACTTGGAACACTTTTAGCTGAAACCGCATTTCAGCTTCATGTGCTGAACACACAGAGAGCGACACGACATGACTGCACGACAGTGAGTAAGACGTCAGCGACATATTAAACACAAACACAAAACAACACAACTGTCCATTCACAATTTCATTGTTGTTAAACTAATACCTTTCACACTTCAATGAAATTTTAATATTTTGTTCAAAGTGAAAATTTTTTTTGCAAAAAATAACTAAGTAGGTAAATTTTTCTATTTTATGTGAATTATCAATTGTTATTACAAATGACATAACAGAGTTATTTTATGCTTCTCTTTGTAAAATAACGTCAGGTTTGTTAGAGCTTTCAATAAGTTTACACATAAGTGGCATCACTCCTCTTATTGTTGTCGGTTTACTTAGAAATATTTTTAATTTAGCGAGAGCGGCAACTGAGAGTCTGTTGTATGCAGTCGTGCAGCCGTCTAAATAATTGTGTACATAAGAACGTGTGTATTTTAACAGATGTCACTTAAAATCTTTTTTTTTCTTTTCTTTTCTTTTCTTTTCTTTTCTTTTCTTTTCTTTTCTTTTCTTTTTTTTATAGTAGGAAGAAGCATCGAAAGCCGGAGTGCGGGACTTTAATCCGCTAAACCTAACCTACTCCCACCTCATGTCTCTCCCACGGGACCACTGGACAAAGTATTACTTCATGGGAGAGAAGAAGACGTTTAAGTCTCCTCTATTGCACGAACTGACTGACGCCTAATCTGTTCCAAATGTCTCAATTTTGTCATAATTAGATTTGCCGCTCTGCTGACAGCGTTCCACTTTACAGAGGACTCGCACATATGTGCAGTCAAATTTTCCACCGTGATACTACCTCCCAGGGTGGTTTTCAACATTTCCCTTATACTTGAAAACCGTGGGCAATAAAAGCACGTGTTCAGAGTCTTCTATACACTATGTACACGTCGGACAGTATTGACTAAAGTCATGACGGTATTTGAATAGATAGCTTCTGAAACAACCATGCCCACTGAGTATTTGGGTATGGTGGAAATCCAGGTCTCCATGTTTCCTACCTAACCACGAGTGTATGTCCGAAATCAGTCGGTAGGTCCACCGTCCTTTGCATGAAGTTTGCCACCGCTGCGCCACATTGCAATGCTTTTTATTCTCTCTTCTCTTTTTGCTATGGTAGACGTCTCGGATAAGTTATATATTCGCGCGAATTCATCTCACTGGATGTCAATCGGTGCCATACTGGCTAATAGCTCAGCAGCGTCATTTGAAATGGTTCGGAAAGCACTTATCATTCGTATTGCTGTAAGCCTATGCACTGTGTTAATTGGTCTAGCATATGATTTTGTTTCTAGCGCCTGTATCCATATTGGAGCCGCTTACAGGATCACTGAACTTATTGCCTTAGCTATTAAACATCGTCGGCTGGAACGCACACAGCCTTTATTTGCCATCATTCTAGACAACGCATTATATATTTTATTTGTTTTACTTGTCGCATTTTCCAAGTGTTCTTTGAACTTGAGTCTGGAGTCCACTATTATCCCAAGATACTTCAACTGCGGCTGTGAAGTAATCTCACATTATCCGATGGTCAACGATATTTTCTCCTCAATTTTCCTTGAGCTTATGAGCAGGACTTCTGTTTTCTGATCAGCCAGCTCTAGACTCATGGTAGTAAACCATCAGCGCAGACCATTTATGCTGTCATTGCATTTGATCCGGAGGTCATTCAGATGTTTAGCTAACAGCTACTACTATGAGGTCATCCGCATAATCGATTGTTTTAACATTTTTTGATTGCGGTATTCTTAACACCCCGGCGTACATCAGGTTCCATAGCAGCGGGCCTAAAACCGAGCCTTGCGGTACTCTACTGGAGATAGTGTAGCTCTGAGTTCCCTCGTCCGTCTCGTATAGCAATCTACTATTTTGAAAATAACTCATTATAATATTTATCAGATACTGAGGAGCGTGTATACCGTGTAAAGCCTTTATTATATTTGCCCACTTTGCGGAGTTGAACGTATTCTTCACATCCAGGGTTATCAGCGCGCAGTATTTTTTCCTACCACTTCTCCATCTTTTTCCGCTTATTGCACATTTTGCAGTATCAACTATTTCTCTTAGTGCGTCAATAGTGGACCTCTTTTTAATATAGCCGTATTGTCTCTCTGATAATCCGCCGGCTTTTTGGATTGCTAACTCCAAGCGGTTTCTTACAATGCTTTCGTACACTTTCCCAATTGTGTCGAGCATGCAAAGAGGTCGATAAGATGAAGGTTCTTCTGGTGGCTTTTTTGGCTTTGGGAGTAGAACCAGATGCTGTATCTTCCACGGATCAGGGAGCACCTCTTCTAATATACACGCATTGTACATATTAACAAATAAGCTGGGCCTTAGAGTTATGGCTTCATTAAGGGCTCTGTTTGGTATACTATCTATTCCGAGAGCTTTAGAGTTTTTAATTTTTTTCGCAATAGCCAATAGATCGTCTTCTGTGACTAATAGGGGTGGCTCCGTAGCTTCGTTTCGTTTAATATAGGAAATGGATGCATGTGTCGGGAATAACGCTCCGACAACATTTTTCATAAAGGATGCGTTCTTAGGTTGCTGAGACTTATTTTTAAACTTCGACATACAAATTTTGTATGCCGTTCCCCAGGGGTCTATGTTCGCTTCTTCAGTCTGTTGCTCTCTAAGTGTTCAGCACATGATGTTGACATTAATAAAGGATGTTGCCAAGTTGTAAACATAAAAGGTATTTAAGAAAATGTCAATTTCACTAACACGTATGTAGGTATTACTCAATATCGAACGTACAAAAATGAATATGAAAATAAAAAAGAAAAATTATTTTAAACACTATCGATAGTCTGGTATAGTTTGCGAATTCTACTCCGAAGTCGTTGCTTTACGAATGGCCCAAAAGATGTGTCAATTAGCTCCGGTGAAATGTCTTTGAAGACCCATTTGCAGTATGATACTTATAGTGATTTAATTTTAGGCCTGGAGGATTAAGAGAATGAAAGCCCTACTTGTAGAATTACTTCCAGTGGTTTAACACTAATGGTTCAAGGCATAGTTGGGGAGCCTTGGTCTCAACCATCAGCTTTTTTTCGGACAAAAATCATACAAAGGAAACGTTTTAAAGCAATTTCTAGTTAAAGTTGTGACCCAACTTCAGAGGACCAACCAAAGGTCAACTTTTGTGCATTTTGTCCGGGTTGTAGGAGTGACAGAAAATAAATAATTTTTCATAGTGAATGGAAAGGATATCGTATTTTTACCATTCCACTCAAATCATAAAAAGTGCACGGAATTGATTGCAAAACAGCAAGGATTTATTAAGTTTGGCCGGTTTATAAAATAGAGTGATATAATTCACTTGTATGAGCAAGACTTGATTAGGAAATGGCTTCTAAATACGACTTTTGTGGAAAGCCTTGACCGCCAAATGATTCGAAAATATGGACAAGAAATCTTTCTCAAGTCATACTTTAGCATTGAGATTCCTAGGGGAACGGAAATAACGTGGGAATTACTCCGTACATCTTATCATGTCTTTTCCGAAAATCTTGAGGCCTTATTTATGTGACTAAGATAAATTTCGAGCGCGCTTCAAAGCTTTTGCAATTACGCTTTGACTAATGACGTTTCTTGGCAAATCTTTCAATTCATTGAAATCACGGATTTGATTTAGATAAAAGATTTTTCTTAAAGTAAAATTCATTCGTTTACCTTTGCTACATGTATTTAAAGTTTTTAAAGCTTCATAATTGTGTGAAGATGAAACTAATTCTCATAACTTTTTTCAATGAAAAAATAATATAATGACTGCGGTTTGGAGAAACCATCTTCCGACTTTTTAAACTTTCTCAAAAAATTATAGAAAATATTTTGTTTCTTGCTGCCATTTACGAGATTTTCCAAAATTTTGAATTCAAAAAATTTCTTATGTGAATTCTCAACCAGACTTATATGCTCAAAAAAGTTGGTAATCCGCCTAGTTGCATACCTCATGGTGGTGTGGAAAATAAACAATGTACAAAATCAGTAAACACACATATATTTTTTGGCACAGAAAAATGTATAGCATTTTTAAACTGTATCAGTGAATGCAAATTTAGGTGGGTAAATTGCCTATTAGTGTTGTTGGTGGTGAGCACTGTAATACTGGTTACAAGTGGCGGATTAAGTATTTTGCCGCCCTAGGCCCTGTTTGATTAGCCGCCCTTTTTAAAGGATGAAATTTTATTTCTTTGAGTCCGTTCATATTATTAAGATATAATATCTATTTCATAAAAGTATAATTGTTAAACAATACAAATAAATATTTAACAACATAAATAACAGTCAGTTTTCTTAAACTATAATGTATAACTTAATTTTTAAACATCTTCTTTCTGGCTCTCGTTTGAGCAAAAACATCAATTACATATGTCGTTGTAATCAATTTCTTGAACTAGTTGGGCTTTAATTGACAGTAAAGCTAAAGCATTGAGTTTCTCTTGGCCCATACTTGCGCGTAAATACGTTTTGACTCTTTTCAAGGTGAAAAAAGATCTTTCTCCTGAACAATTCGTAGCCGGAATATTAAAAACAATACATAGAGCAATGTCTACATTTGGATAAACATCTTGAAGATTTTGAGAATGCAAAAAATTGTATATTCCTTGCGCGGAATGAATATCTTTTGTTGATAGTTGAGTTGACAGTGCAAATGAATACATTCATTCGCGAAAGTATCTTCCAAATCATCAGAATACTTAGTAACTAATTCATCTGCGCGAATTTTTAATTCATTGGTATCTATTTCATATAAATTGTCAAAAAAATTAAATTTTTCGTAAAGATTATGATAAGCAAATTTACGTCCTATCAATTGTACACTTCGAAAATTTTCTTCTCCAGATAAAGCTGTTCTTTCATTTTCCCGTGACTCGTCAGCCTGAATTTTTCGGTTTTTTTACGACGGGTGTCATAGTGGTAATAATTTTGAACTCCAGATAGTGCTTTGGCTTTTTTTCATAATCAGAAAATTGTTTATCTCTCATATCTTGGAGAAATAATGCCAAAGAACTATATATTCTTATCACAGATGATAAATCGGCTTGAGAATCCTGAAGCTTCTTACTCGCAGCATTAAAGCGATCCAAAATTGCATTCCAAACAATGATTAGAATTGCTCTTTCTAGATGTTGTAATTTTTGCTGCAGTACCATAGCTTCAGCTCGCGTAGTAGGTTTTTCATCTTTGTTTTCACCAATAAAGTTTAGTGCAATAATTATTTCAGGCCACCCTTTTTCTAATGTGTAGCATGCATCATGTCGAGCCGACCAACGAATTTGAGAAAGGCTTTTAAGTCTTAAACTTGGATGCTGTCTTAAAATTTCCCAACGATGTATCGAAACGGTAAAAAAATTATATAATTCTTGCAAAGTAGAAAAAAAGTCAACTGCTTCGGTAACAGATTCAGCTGCACAAGTTCCCGCTAAATTTAAAGAGTGACCAGCACAAGGAACATATTCAGCTAATGGATTAGTTGTTTTGATTCGTGCTTGCACTTCTGAATATAAACCTGACATGTTGCTTGCATTATCGTAAGATTGACCACGACAATTCATTATATTTAAACCATTATCCTCAAGAAATTTTAACAAAGCATCTTCAATATCTTTAGCCTTATGGCCAGTATTTGGAATGAATTCCAGAAATCTTTCGACAATTTTACCATTATTACGTACATATCTAATAATTATCGTGTGTTGATAAACATGAGCAATATCAGGCGTGGAATCCACAATTTCACCAAAATACTTAGCAGATTGCACTCCTTTAGAAATATGTTGCAATACTTTATTTTGAATTTATAATATAATTTCTTCGTAGATTGTCTTAGATAAATACGAAGTATTTCCACGGCCAGGGTGCGCATATAATTTTAAATTTTCTGATAAAAACGGATCAAATTTAGCAAGAAGCCCGACTGAACCTAAAAAATTTCCATCACGGGGATCTTTAATTCGTTCTGAATGTCCTCTAAATGACAGCTCTCTTATTGCTGGAGATTTAATTATCACAATTGCTCGATGCAAAACTTTTTTCCAGTATAAAATTTCTTCATCGAGCTGCTCCATTAAACTTTGATCAACACGGCCTTGAATGACAGCTCGAGTTTTGAAGTGACTAATGTTAGTTTTGTGAAAATTCGAACTTTCATGAGCTTCAATGCGCGCTTTTGAGTTTTTCCAATCTCTTTTTTTTTTGAAATTTTCGTGACTTCAAGCCAACACATTCTATAACACAGTACAACAGCTAATCTCTGGGGGGAGAGAAATTCCAAGTCAGGGTGATGGTACTAGGTCAGTATAGTAAAACCCTCAAAGGGTTTGGCTTTCGTATGTGTCAGTTTTTTTTATGACCTTTTAAATTTTTTCCTTATCTTGATGTTTTTTCGCTTAGTTGTAACATTTTGGCAAAAACGTAGTTTAACATAAGTCGCGAACCACTTGTCCGATTTTGATGAAACAAATTTAGAAAAATTAAGAATTACAGTTTCTCTAATCTGTTTCTATACCGTTTTCCTATATTTGCAACACTTTCGAAGTTAAAAATTAATGAATGAAGGGAAAAAGTATTTTTTTCCTAAAAATTTAAATATTGTTTATTTTTTATTTTTTTTTAATTTTTTTTTATTTTTTTATTTATTTATTTTTTTTCTAAATTTGTTTCATCAAAATCGGACAAGTGGTTCGCGAGTTATGTTAAACTACGTTTTTTCCAAAATACATATATATGTATGTGTACCATTTCTTCAAGCTTTTTGGTAAACTCTTCAGTAGCTACATATTTTTCTTACTGTTTTATTTAATTTACCCCTCTAGGATGGGAGGTCTTAATAATTGGCATTACTTTTAAAATTTATTTGCAATTTTATAGAAAATTTCATATAAACAACTAAAAAAAATGCAATATAAGCAATACTTGGCAGCTCTATAACTCAGTTAACTTCTGAATATTTATAGATATAAGTTATTAGTATACTTTCAGGCTAAGGCACAATATAATCTTTAATGGCGCCAAACAAGTCTCCAAAACAGCTGATTGTTTTCTCCTCTGTCTCCAACAAAGGTGATGCTGGCGAAATAAGAAACTTTCCAAACCATATTAGTCACTGGTTGTAATATGGTAACAGTGTACTACAAATGGCGTCGTGAAGCCTGCAAAACGGCATCTTCGGATTGATGAGCAGATTTTGTTAACTTTTTGCTCTTTTTCAACAAAATTATTTAATTTTTATAGCACGCACAATTATTCACTCTTTTAACAAGCAGAACTGGGAGTTGAGGACTAAATAAAAAATTTTAAGTTCATCCACCTGTTAATGAATTTTATTATTTATAGTCTTATTACTTTATATGCACTAATTGATTTAATTTCCAGTGTTAGCAATTTTATCAGAAGCGTTATTTATTTTAGGAAGATGGTTTTGCTAATTTATAAAATCGTCCGTGAATAAGCACCATTTAGATCCCCTTATTTGACATGGTTGCTTATTGGCACCTAACGTTTTTCTGTATTGAATATTTATTAATTTACCACAGTTAAAAAGATAACGTATGTATGGTGTATTAAAATGTACAGATTTTATTTTGAAAATATATTAACCAATATCTTTTGGACAACTTTTCCATAAATTTAAAAAAAATAACACAATACAACCATTTCCGGTCAAAAGACGGTCATCTTGGATGGGCAAATTTCAGCTGTGCCCTTGTGTACACCTTATCAGCAGATAGTTTCTCTACCCTTGACGATAGTATAATTACTGAAGTCATATTGTATCGATATAAAAGATAATTTTTTATTAAGATATTAAATTTTCCTGCTTGCTTTTGCAAATAATACATTCCTTCGCTTTAGTCATCATCAGATTCCTTTCCATTTGTGAACAGTTTCGAAAATGCTATAATAAATTTAGTATATATATCTAATTTTATTAAGCGGAAGAGCTTCCCTCCTCGTCACTCCAAATTAACTATAGTTCGTCATGAAATCAATCGAAGCAACGAAAGGACACCATCCACACTTCCTTAAGGGGCAAGAGGTAGTCAGAATTTTCAAAAAATATTTGTTTTTGCATTTTCGTTAAGTGTAATATCTAAAATTTCACGTTGATCCGATAATTAGTTTTTGAGTTATTCGACAAATAAGAAAGAGAGCTGGGGCACTTCAATGCACTAGTGTGAAACTTTAAATGCGTTTTTATCAAAACTATGTATGTTTTTTGAACTAGTAACAATTGTAACTCGAAACCCGCTCAGTAGATTTTAATGAAATTTATACAGCTTTTCGAATACATAATAAATTTCAATTTTTTAAGACCAATTAACTGTTGATTTTTTCGCAAAAATATCCTGAGGCCGCCATTTTGTTAATTTTTGAAAAAAAAAATCCTTCGATCAGGCCCAGGACTATCTATTTATAAAACTAATTTTTTTTGTCTGATTGATTTTAGATGAATCTCCAAGGACTTCTGGTTGTCACGCAAGTACCTTTTTTTGGAACTGGGTCAACACAAGCAACTATAACTTTGGAAATTAATTTTTTTTTTTGAAATTTTCGTGACTTCAAGCCAACACATTCTATAACACAGTACAACATCTAATCTGGGGGGTGAGAAATTCCAAGTCAGGGTGATGGTACTAGGTCAGTATAGTAAAACCCTCAAAAGGTTTGGCGTTCGTATGTGTCAGTTTTTTTTTATGACCTTTTAAATGTTTTCCTTATCTTGACGTTCTTTCGCTTAGTTGTAACATTTTGGCAAAAACGTAGTTTAACATATCTCGCGAACCACTTGTCAGATTTTGATGAAACAAATTTAGAAAAATTAAGAATTACAGTTTCTCTAATCTGTTTCTATAACGTTTTCCTATATTTGCAACACTTTCGAAGTTAAAAATGAATGTATGAAGGGAAAAAAGTAATTTTTTCCTAGAAATTTAAATATTTTTTTATTTTTTATTTATTTTTTTATATACATTTTTTTTTATTTTTATTTTTTTCTAAATTTGTTTCATCAATATTGGACAAGTGGTTCGCGAGTTATGTTAAACTACTACTATTGTAAAATAATCGATTCAATAGCAAAAAAAAATACTCAAAATTCTCATTTTTTCGTACCTCTGACTATCCCTAACCCCTTAACGAATCTTCGCCTAGATTCACTTACATATATGTACATATAATCAATATACTTGTACAAATTTACCATCGCGTCAACGTTGGCCCTCGTTTTTAACTGCGCTTTCACACCCAGCAGTTGTTTTGCTGATGACACGGGAATTTCGGATGAAAGCTCCTCCATGTCACCGATGATACTTCCAAGGGATTTTCTAAGATCTACTGAAAAATTTTGCATACTATTAATTATTAAAAGCTTTGTCAAAGTAGAATTAACGTTTAGGTAAGGATCTTTTCAATTATTTTGAGACGTAAGTTAATTTTTATTACATTTCGATCATCACGAATATCCAACAGAAATAATATATTATGATTTAACTAAAAAATTTAATACAATTGATTACCTTAAAGAACGGCGGAGCTAGATTCATTACCCGACATCTCATTAAAAATACTTTCCATTTTTCCTATAATCTAAAAATAGCATTTAAATGGTGATATTGAAGAAATGCTTAATACTATACCGGATGCAAAAATACGTATGTTTAACCCTAGACCCCCAACCTTCTTCTTCTTTACTAGCGTAGACACGGCTTCCGCCATAATAGCAGAGTTAACAACATCGCGCCAGTCGTTTCTTCTCTTCGCTACGTGGCGCCAATTGGTGTTTACAAGCGTAGTCAGGCCCTTCTTCACCTGGTATTTCACATGGAATGGAGGTCTTCCTCTTCCTCTGATTCCCCCGGTGGGTACCGCGTCGAATACTTTCGGAGCTGGAGTGTTTTCGTCCGTTTGGACAACAAGACCTAGCCAGCGTAGCCGCTGTCTTTTAACTTGCTGAACTGTGTCAATGTCGTCGTACATCGCATACAGCTCATCGTTCCATCGAATGCGATATTCGCCGTGGCCAACGCGCAAAGGACCATAAATCGTTCGCAGAACCTTTCTCTCGTATCGTCAAGTCATCAGATGTTGTCATCGTCCATGCCTCTGCACCATATAGCAGGACGGGAATTATGAGCGACTTATAGAGTTGGCTTTTGTTCGTCGAGAGAAGACTTTACTTCTCAATTGCATACTCAGTCCGAAGTTGCACCTATGGGAAAGAGTTATTCTGCGTTGTATTTCCAGGCTGACATTGTTGGTATTGTTGATACTGGTTCCAAGATAGACGAAATTACCTACGACTTCAAAGTTATGTCTGTCAACCGTGAGGTGAGAGTCATGTCGCGAGTGCGACGACTGTTCGTTTGATGATATCAATATCATCGGCATACGCCAGCAGCTGTACACTCTAATGAAAGATTGTACCTGCTCGATTAAGTTCTCCAGCTCAAATTATTTTCACAAGCAGCAGATTGAGGAAGTCGCACGCTAACTATCGTGCGACTTCTTCAATCTGCTACTTTGTCTGAAACCTCGTTTGGTATCGAACGGCTCGGAGAGGTCCTTCCCGATTCGAAATAAGTTTTTGGTATTACTCAACGTCAGCTTACACAACCATATTAGTTTTGCGGGGATACCAAATTCAGACATCGCGGCATAAAGGCACCTCCTTTTAGTGCTGTCAGCAGTAGCTTTGAAATTGACGAAAAGGTGGTGTGTTTCGATTCTTTTTTCACATGGCTTTTAAAAAATATGACACATGGTGAAGGTCTGATCAGTTTTTGATTTTCCAGGTCTAAAGCCACACTGATAAGGTCCAATCAGTTTGTTGACGGTGGACTTCAATCTTTCCCACAATACGCTCGATAGAACCTTATATTCGATATTTAGGAGACTTGTCGCAAGGTAATTGAAGCAGATTGTGGCGTCTCTCTTTTTGTGGATTGGGCAGAGCATACTTAAATTCCAATCGTTGGACATGCTTTCGTCCGACCATATTTTACAAAGAATCTTATGCATACTCCTTATCAGCTCTTCGCCGCCGTATTTGAAAAGCTCGGCCGGCAATCCATCAGCCTCAGCCGCTTTGTTGTTCTTTAGACAGGTACTTGCTATCCGAACTTTTTCATGGTCGGGCAATGGAATGTTTGATCCATCGTCATCGATTGGAGAATATGATTCGCCTAGTCCTGTCGTTATGCTTTCACTACCATTCAGCAGGCTGGAGAAGTGTTTCCTCCATAATTTTAGAATGCTCTGCGCATCGGCTTCTAGATCATCTGCTTGGGTCCTACAAGAGTATGCTCCTGTCTTGAAACATTCTGTTAGTCGCCGCATTTTTTCTAGAACTTTCGAGCATAAATCCTGTCGGCCATCTTGTCTAGCTCTTCGTACTCAAGCATCGATCTTAACGTTGAGAGAAAAAAGGTCTGTTTTCTCTTCACTGCGAAACGATACTCATCGTACCATCTGTTATTTTACTTTTTCCGAAAACCAATGGTTTCGGTTGCAGTTCCCTTATGCCGAGTTGTTGACGAATGCTCTCAGAGAGTAGGAGTGTAAGTCGAGTGGAAAATCGCTCGGCTGTCTGTTGTGATTGCAGCTTTTCGACGTCGAACCTTCCTTGTGTTTGTTGACGTGCGTTTTTTGCTGCACAGAGGCGGGTGCGAATCTTGGCTGCAACAAGATTGTGAACACTGAGGACGTGCCTTCTGTCTAACACAACATGGTCGATCTGGTTGGTGGCTTTTTGATCCGGAGGCAGCCAGGTAGCTTGATTTATTTTCTTATGCTGGAATCTAATACTATAGAGAACTATATTTCGGGACCCGGCGAAGTCGATCAGCCTTAACTCATTTGGGGATGTTTCCTCGAGGAGGCTGAATTTACCGACTGTTTGCCAAATATACCTGCCTTGCCCACCGTGCTGTTAAAGTCGCAAAGCACGATTTTGACATCGTGGCGGGGGCAGCTTTCATAGGTCAATGACAGTACTCGGCGACAGAGTCTCCCATCACGAATCCCATACCGAATTTGCTACTTTATATGGCCTCTGTAGTAAATGCCACAAGGATCTACTCACCTTCACTTTAACGAGGATTTCAGTGGGATCAGTAACTTTTTCATTACACCTAAATCTACAAAGTGCATGGATTCCAAAAGAAACTTGCTGATTCCAATAAAGATTTCCTTTCTCTATATTCTACCCTATGGTATTGTTCGTCTCGTCTATTTACATATGTATTTATGTATATATTTACGCTGCAGTTACAGGATCAGAAACTTGTTTTAACCCATTTACGCCCGCTGTACTATAAAAACGACACCAATTCAACTCAAGCCTAAAAGTCTACTATTAAAGTTGAAACGAAAATATTTTTATTTTTAGATACCCTGTAGTATTATCTTCGATTTAGAGAAGATTATAGATAAATAGATGCAACAGCTGATGTCTAATTTTACATTTTCAATTATAGTTTTCACATCAGAAGTGGTCCAAAGAAAAAGTCGCGATTTTTAATAGGATTTTTGCATTTGGTATTTAATTATTAGCGATTTCAAAGTGCATAAAGTAAAAACTTCTCAATTTAAAAACGCACCGTGTAAGTAGTTGTTATTTGCAGCATTGGTGATACAATTTTGTTAGGTGTCGTTTTTTTAGTACAATGGGCACATGTGATATGTAAAAGAAAATATATTTCCTTCTTAGGCTCTATTAAAAATGCTAAGATTTAAAAGTGGTAATAACTTTTTGGGGCTTGAAGAAGCCGTGGACGCTATAATGGAGGAGCAAGGTGATCACGAATATGGGTTAATTATTTTGCTGCCCGATCCTGATGAGGTAACCGACGAAGAAGAAGAGGAAGATGATTTGCAGACGTCAAAATTCCCTAAGGATATTCCTGGGACGATTGAGGTCATGTATCGCAATGAGGATTTTGGCGAGGTATCTGAATGGGAAGAGAGTGATGAAGAGCCATTGTGCAGCAAAAAAAGGCGTTATAGTCAATGTACCTCACAACGGAAGTGGAAAAAATGCTCATCATCTTACTCTGCTCGGTTAGCCAATAATGAATGCTCATCAAGAAAAGACTGCGTTATTGAACAGCTAAGAAACCTCTCACCGGTAGAGATTTTTGAAAAAATTTTTGATGAGGAGGTATTGCACCTGATCAAGCATAATACGGTTTTGTATGCTGGCCAAAATAATAGGCATGACTTTGAATTAGACGATGATGACTTTCGCAGATTCTTAGGGATCCTTATACTATCTGGATATCATAAACTACCTCGTGAGCGCCAATATGTGAGTTATGATGAAGATCTTGGAGTTCCGGTTGTATCCAATTGTATGTCACGAAAACGATTTCTGGATATCAAGAGGAACTTGCACTTAGTTGATAATAGCCTTGCATCTATTTCCAATGATAAAATGTTCAAAATCAGGCCCCTGTGTGATATGTTGATTCAGAAGTTTTGTCAAAAAGGCATATTTCATGAGGACATTTCGATCGACGAATCAATGATAAAATATTATGGTCACCATTCCGCCAAACAATTCATTAGAGGTAAGCCAATTAGATTTGGTTACAAAAACTGGGTGGCAGCAAGTTCTGATGGTTATTGTTATGCCTTTGATGTATATTGCGGAAAAACCCTTGTGAGCTCAAAAGAACCTCTTGGGCATAGAGTTGTCAAATCACTGTTGTTGAAAATGGCTGCTAAACCTGAGGAACATACAATTTATTTCGAAAATTTTTTTACAAATTGCGATTTACTGCGGGACTTAAAACAAACTGGGTACAAAGCAACTGGAACAATGCGTGAAAATAGAACTAAAAATTGTCCTTTACGTTCGGTGAAAGACTTAAGAAAGTCAAATAGAGGTGAATATGACTACAGGTTCGATACCAATAATGAACTATTGGTGGTAAGGTGGAAAGATAATAGTGTGTGCACAATAGGAACCAATTTTGATACAATTGAACCTATGGGTAGGTAAAACGCTGGTGTTCGCAGAATAAGCAGAAAATGGATGTGAATATACCACACTTATTTCAAAACTACAATAAGGGCATGGGTGGTGTTGATGAAATGCACGGTTCTATTTCATTATACCGCGTTGGTATTCGTGGTAAAAAATGGTGGTGGGTTATCTTCACATACATGATTGATATGAGTATATCTAACGCATGGCGTCTACATGCTTTAGTGGGCACAAATAAGTTTGACCAATTAGATTTTAGGAGACATATAGCTCGAAGCTACCTGAAGTGTTGCAAAAACACCAAAACCCGTCCATCCGGTTCTATTGTACCAGGTCCAAACAGGAATAACGGACATAACCCTGGGAAGCTACCCAAGCAGTTAAGGTGTGTTTTGTGTCATCAGCGTATAAAATGGCAATGTACTGGATGCCAAAAATCGTTATGCATTGACAAAGATTGTTTTAAGAATTATCACTCATAAGTGCCCGCTGTACTAAATAAAGTACACCCTCAAAAGTTAACTTTTCACCTTTTTTCGTTAATTTTAAGTACTGAACTTGTTTAAAATGGTTGTTATGTTTACATTAATAAAAACGAATATAATAAAATTGCAATGGTTTTGGTTTGGGCGTAAATGGGTTAAGTCGATATCACAAACTACTCGTCTCCATAAACTTCCCAAATTTCATTGGTAGTTTGTATGGCATTCTTCCCATTTTTGTTCAAAACTTTCAAAATATAGCGAATTTCTTCAATATTTTCACTCATGTTTGAACAGTGAAAAAAAAAGTGATAGCGTTAAATACCTCGGACACTTGGATAAACGATTAACTTGGAAACAGCACAAACAAGCCAAAAATAAACAATTAAAAATAAAAACCAAACAACTTTATTGGCCACTTGGACATACATCGCAGTTACATCTTGAAAATAAATTATTATTGTATTATATAAATGTATACTAAAACCTATATGGACATACGGTGTGCAACTTTGGGTACTGCTTGTAATTCAAATATTGAAATTCTACAAAGATACCAATCGAAAACTCTAAGATTAATTACAAACGCACCTTGGTTTATAACAAATAAAGCCATTCATTCAGACCTGAATACGAGGTGTGTTCAAAAAGTATCGCGAATTTTGTCTTTTTTCAAAAATTATTTACTTATTCATGACTATCAAAGTAATCCCCATGAGATATTTTTTCCAATCTTCGAAGCACTTCAAAAAATCATTTTTTTTTATCTTCTTTCCTCCTTCCTCCTTCGATGCCGTCTTTATCTCGTCAAGAGAAGCGTAACGTCGTCCTTTCATGGGCCTCTTCAGTTTAGGGAACAAGAGAAAGTCACAGGGGGCCAGATCTGGGGAATACGGTGGCTGCGGCATCATTAGTGTGTTGTTTTTGGCCAAAAAGTCGCGCACAAGCAACGATGTGTGTGAGCAGGGGCGTTTTCGTGGTGCAAAAGCCAATTTTTGTTCTTCCACAAATCCGGGCGTTTCTGGCGGATTGCTTCGCGCAAATTGCGCATAACTTCCAGGTAATATTCCTTATTGACCGTTCTTCCCTGTGGCAAGAACTCATGATGCACCACGCCCCTGCAATCGAAGAAAACTGTCAGTTACGATTTGCGATACTTTTTGAACACACCTCGTATACCTTTTGTTAAAGATGAAATTAAAAGATTTAGTTCAGCATATTTGCACAGGATAAGTTATCATGACAATCCTTTGGCAGTCATGTTATTAGATGATAGTAATGAAACTATTAAACATGTTCTAGATCTCCCATTTAGGAATTAAGTAAATGTTTAATTACATATGTTACTACGATATTAAATGTATAATTAAATTTTTTATATAAACATTTGTATTTAGAACATATTGTTATATTCTGTATTATTTTTGATCTCATGGGAGATCAAAAATATAAGTCAAATTAGGGTTGTTATCAAATTTGCTTATTATTTACTAAAATAGATTACAAATAAAATGTATTTAACAAAAAAAAAAAATGTTTGAACAGCTTTAACTTCCCCGAATTTAATTTTGATATGATGCAATGTGATTGGTAGCACTGGAGATATAAGATTGCAACGATTCTGATTTTGTTATATCATTGTCACGCATTTCTAATTTAGGTCGCTTTTAATGCAATGTCCGTTCTGAAACCTCTGTTAGTCAACGATTCGATACGGTACCTCTTCCTAAGGAAACATTTGCATGTTTCCAACGGTCATTAGGAAACGATATTTCGCTCCCTGTTGCAGATAAAATACAACTCCTGATCCTTTAATAAGTCGTGTTATATCATCGGCAATCATTTTAAATACTTATATCCTCGCTTCTTCGATAATGGGCTACAAAGTTAACTGCAAAGTGGAAACACATAGTTCATAAAAGTATTTAAACAGTCCATCGGCACTTCAAAAGCATTTGAACTCGAAAGCCTTGTTCTAAAAACAAAGTCATTATTATGTAAATCTCACGACAGCAACGAATATACTTACATATGTACATACATGTGAATGTATGAAGTTACAGAAGATTTACATTTTTGAAAAACAAAATATTTACATATCAGTTGAAAATATGTAAATGTCATTTACCTCAAACAGCTCTTTCGGCGTGAAATATAAATAACTTCATCGAAATAAATGAAATCATTCGGTTTGTAAAAACGAAGTCATAACAATTTCATTTGGTTTCTGGAACATGCTTGAATATCTTCTAGACGACAATTTTTTAGGCTTCAAAATTATTATCTTTTAATTCCCAACATTTGCCTTTTTATACTATGTATAACAGTAGGTGTCACATTAACATTATCCAACAAACTGTTACTATTTACATTTACTGAGTACTTAATACAACTTAATTCTTGTACACTAGCAATGATTCATCCTCAAATCTCCAAAAAGTCTTCATTTACAAACTTTCGATTTTCATTCTTTAGAAATATGATAATGTTATGGAATTAAACGAAGTTTGCCGATTCTCATAGTAGATTTTAAATGGGGTTATAAGCATGCAAAGTTTTTGTCTGGAAAGTAAAGTCAATTTAAAAAATTGGTGAACCAATCGTTACAATTCTTTAAAATCTTTCAAAATAGGCTCCTTCCGCATAGAATACAGCGCTGCCATAGCGTTACGGAAGACATTCTCCGGAATAGCCTTGAGCCACTCGGAAGATTGTCTCTCCACTCGGTGCGCGCACGCTCCGAATCACAATCGCGGCCAAATAAAATCAGTCTTATTACTTTCCGGGTAAAAACCCTGTGTTTTGAGTAAAAACTGTGAAGGATGTTTTTTTCCTATTTTACCATAGTAAACAAACGTCAAAACGGAATACGTGTTAAGGCAAAATTCGTATCACAAAAGTGAAGAGAAGAGCATTTTGGATGGAAGTTCCTACAAAACTCTACGTTATTCCAAGGCATATCCAAAAGGTATCCAAATAGCGTATTGCTTTTTATATATGCCCGAACTGACACAAATTGCAAATTTTTTTCTTTATTTGTACTTTATTAGTGAGTTTAGTTCAATGCTATTATATGTATGGTGCCAAAACGCCTAACAAATCTGTTGCAAAATTACCAAATTTGTTTATCATCAAAATATGGCGTTTTATTTCACTTCACATTTAAAAAAATAGGTAGCATATTTAGGTATGTATATCTTACCTAACCAATTAAGTTGTATTTATCCTTTTTTAAATTTGATGGTTTAAAATAACAAATAATATTGTTAACAAAACGATTCATATCAAACATTTTATGTTTGAACAAAAAAGTTTAAGTTTAAAAGTTTAAACATATTCATATTTGACGCATACATTCTTGCTTGAAATTGAATTTTCCCCATGTTCAGCAAATGGTGGCCGTTTGTGGCTATTTACTGTGAATAGTTAGGGTATTCACAAGGTGTCATATTGTGTCATATCGTCATATTGTCATATTTTTTTATGACTGTCATATTAGCACTGTTGTTGTTTCACATGCAAAATTAAAATATGACTGATACAACACTGCGCGGTATGTTTATTGAGTTCGCTATTCTATCGGCTGTATTTGTTTACAAATACAGCACTGCGTGGTATGTTTATGACAAAATATGACATACAACAGTTAAGGGTGCTCACAAGTGTCGTATTTTTTAAGAATATTAAAATATGACATAAGACATACAACAAAGCTTGTGAATTGCCTAAGTGTAAATGAATGTTAGAAACATCAACGAGAAGAATAGTCAGCAATCGTCGACCGAAGCTGTAGCACGTACACCACGAGATAACATAATATTTTCCGTTTCTGAAAAATCAATTTTTGAAATAACATGAATATGTATTTATTTTTAATTTAACAATCACACACACAAACAAACATTGTTATTGAATATACTATTGAAAAATCCTGACAAACACGTTTTTTATAGTAAGCAAGAAATCATGACATTTTAAGAGAATAAATCTTAAGATAAACTTGCATTGTACACACCACAATACTATATAAAAATAAAATCATTAAAGTCCGAAATTAAAAAAATCATAACAAAAATGCAAAGGCCGTTAAAATATAATTAAAAAGTCGTTGCGTATATAGTTGCTACATACTATATAGTTGTGAAATTGAAAGATCATCTAGAGGAATTTGAAAAATATGAATTAATCCGAATTATTTAAAATTATGTCCCATATATTAACACCAGATATAAGTACATACCTATTTACAATAAAAAATATTTTATTCTATACGATTCAGAAGATATTGTAGTTTTAATGACAGCAGACTTTTTTGTGTATTGTTTTTATGGTAAATATTGAATGCTTACTGACACGTTTTATAATTTCGTTCCGAAATATATTTTAAATAGGTTCAATTTAGCCCATGAATTCAATAGATTATTTAGGTTTGGGCTCATCCTATTAACCATGTATTGAAATAATCCATTGGATCATTTTACCTAGTTTGATTAGATGATGTTTTGATTTTTTCGATATCCATAGAAAAATATTTTCAGGAAATAAACAAATTATATTGATCATTTGCTAAAGGCATTGAGCTAAATCCTGGGAAACACGAAGCTGTATGCAAACGTTACGTGGTCAGAAAAAAAATTAGAATACAATATAAAAGAGTTACTAGCAACGTAATGTCTTTTTGGAGGTAAGTTTGTAATCAAAACAGACCGATTTATGGTGGTTTAGTTAGTTTGGCTTCTTAACTTAAAAGAACCTTTTGCTAAAGTTTGATGATGGAAAACTAAGCTAAGTAAAGCATTAATTATACAAAGTGAAAAGAAAATTAATTACACCGGATATGCATATTTAGTATAGAACAAACCCCACTCATCTGACACCCGTCTCTCCTTGGTACGATCCGGTGGCGGACTTACCAATTTTTTCACTAGTGTTGAGGGTTTAAGAACCTAGTGTTTCACTAGTTTATTCACCACTTTTGTCTGTCAGACATTAATTCATATGAAAATTTTTCCTCACTTTGCTTTATACTATTATTCTCCACTTTTGTTACTTATTCTATTTATTTATATATTTTTTCAATTTGTTTGAAAAGAAATTGAAGTCGGTTGTATACGCAGATTAGGCCGAGGCGATTGACGCCTTGGAAGAGAATATTCGGCACGTTATTGCTGACTACAGCCCGAATTACTGCGAAAAGAGGCCGAAATTTGGGCACAGCGCTGGAATTTGTAGCTTTTTTAAACATAAGCTGAAACCATTACATTTATATTAAAGCTTAAATTATAAAAAACTATTAAATTTGACAATAAAAATAGTGCTTAGTATTTTCTGGAATGTACGAATGTCAAAACCGTCCGATGGCTAAATATTGGTAAGAATTGTATGCGTGCTTAGGATATCTACAACCATCGTCATTGCAAAAGTCGTTGTCTAATCAACTTTCGATTTACATATATAATCTCTGCATCTATATAAATTAAGATGTAAATTTAAGTTACACCGGAATTATAAGCCAATTTCTAAGGTATCTTAACATCCCGTCAGTTGAGTTTATTTCACATGTGTCGGTATTATAGCAAGAAATCTCAATAAAATTATTAGTGCTTTCAAAATTGCTCAAATTTGTTTGGGACTATATACATACTGATTAAATTAAATAATTTATGATATGTGCTTATACTAATATTTTAACGCTTCCGGAATGTACGAACGTGTCAAAACAGTCCGATGGCTAAATATTGGTAAGAATTGTACGCGTGCTTAAGATATAATAGCAAAAGTCGTTGTCTAGTCAACATTCGGTGTATAGAATCTCTGCATCTATATAAATTAAGATGTAAATTTAAGTTGTATATATTAAAAGTGGAGTTTATCAAGCAATCACACGTAGAAATGGGCAGCCGACAAAGCAATTGTATTCTACTATCATTACTTTTATTTCTTGCGTTCAAAAGTGTTGCTAACTTCGAAAGCAAATGGTAGAGTATTTATAAAAAAAAAATATTTGAAAAATAAATAAAACAAAACCTTTTGTGTATTTGTTTTCAAATAGCTTTTACATTTATCGTTTTCAGTCCTTTCGAAATCTATCAGCAATATGGAGCGGATCCCGGTGTCTACGTGTCCTCATCCGCAGCTGCAGCATTTGCAGAAGTAGGTGTAAGGAATCCTGTCGTTAACAAAAATTACGATATTAGTCATGTGGCCAGAACCATTGTCCCCAAATTGAATGATGTTATTTTTAGTTCCAAAGTATCCGATAAATTTCGATGCATTTTGCCGCCCTTAGATTGTGCAAGTGATTCAAAAAACTTTTTATATAGAACATTTGACGGCTCGTGTAATAACTTTGAATACTCGGGCTACGGAATGGCAACTTCTAGGTATGTACTTTTAACTTTTTTCTCTTAGATATTGTGAAATTATCGTCTGAAATTACGAAAAAACTCTGGCAAAGATTGTGATCTTAATATTAAGGTGCCGCATTCGGAGTCACGATTTTCCATATAAATAACAAAGGAATACAGTGACTTTAACGATTTAAAAAAGGGTCTTTTTTATATTTTTCACAAAGTAATGCTTCTAAATCGAAGAAAGTCTTCTTTGCCGCAAAACTTATCGCTTTTATGGTGTTATGAGCACTGTGTTCATTAAATGTAATACTTACTTATTTCCTCAACTTTCATTAGACCTGGTTGCGAATATAATTTAATAATTTCCGTTCGATTCGAACTTTTTTGTTTTTCTGGAAATATCTTTTTTCATGTTCTATTGATTGAAGGCTTTTCTGATCCATAATATCAAAGAGTCCAATCAGTTTTTTTGGAAAAGATGTTGGCTTTTCATTTGAGCTAAAGAGTTTTTTTCTGTTTCGACATTTCTATGAACTCTTCCAAGCACAATCGACTACAGCGACTTTTACGGCAAAATATAAAAATGATAACTAATAAAAATCCTCAATTGTATAACATAAAAGAGTTGAATATTTTCAATACATCCAACTATGTTAGTAAAAAATTTCTTTTTAACGTATGTATGTAATTTTTCAATCATTCTGGAGAGTTTTTTCAATGAATAGTTTTATGAAATAAAAAAGTCAAAAAACGGGTAATTTAAAATTTTGAGACATTAATTCCTGAAAAAATATGACATTGTAAAAATTAGCTAGAATAAGTTTTGAACGAGACAGTTTTGCAAAAAAACATATTTGGTCGTTTTTGAAGATCGTTAAATTCTACAAGAACAATTTTCATTTACACAATACAATAATTTGTTCAAATATATTAATATCTAAACTAATTAAGAAAATATTCACGTGTTGTTTACATGGTAAATCGAAAATGATAACACTACTTATGCATATTAAGAGCTCAAAATAAGAATATAAAATATGTATATAAATATACATACATATATATACATATATATGTACATATACATACATATGTGTATATGTATATCATATTCAGTTGTTGAAAGTACTACACCCAAGAGACATGACATTAAACATAAGGTTCGCCGTTCCAAATGATTAAATTATGTTAGGTAGTGTTTTGATCATGAATCCATATATTACATTTTTGAAAGGTAATCAAAAACATTTACAAGTACACAACTGTTATTATTATTATTATTGTTATATGTATATCATTAAATCGGTGCTTGGGTCAATGTGTGAGAGTTCGCATCGTTGTGGTGAAGAGTGATCCATCTTCGGGTGTTGGTATTCCTCTTTGTTTGAAACACAACTGACAAACAAATGCCTGTATACCACTTAGAATTTACTTTCTGCATTGTTCTTGTTGTATGGTTGCGACATGTCCAGTTTTTCCACAACAAATAGGCAACCATTTGCTTGGAACTGCTTCATGCACGAAAAGCTTTTGTTTGTTTCGGCTCATCTTGAAACACCCCTGGGGTTGACGTCAGTTTATTTTCGGGCACGTACACGTCAATCCACGATTAATAATGTCCCATAATGACAGGGGACATTATGTCATAGACGTATTTCAAAGCAGCACTATCGTATTTTTTAAAATTTCTCTTGACCATTTGACACGAGCATGTTTTTGAGCTGTGGTACAGAAAAACTCGATGTTGGATCACACATTGAACAAATATTCAAGCAATATTCAATATATGATGGCCTCCATAATGTCCATAGTTGTCTCAACTTTACAATAGGACACATGACGATCTTGCAATATCAATCCGCGCACAGCATAATATTTTGAATGTAATTCCATCTTTTACGCACTAGATTAACTGACAGATAACGATCAAATGCATACAAAGGATAACTTTGGGTACGAAATTGGGTCGAAATTAGTACAAAATTATTGATTGGTTGGCTTAGTTAAAGCACGTATTTGAAGCTTTATATTTTATTAATCGTCAATATTTAAAAGAAAAAGGTATTCAGGTTTTTCACGTTATCGAATAGTACGAATTTAATATTAACGCGAAGGGACAGAAAAATAAAAAATGTATCAGATAGTTATTTTTTCTTAGTTACATTTCTAATTAAGATTAATATTAATATTAATCGGAGATGAGGGAAACGAAAAAACTGCATATATACCACTTGAAAAGCATAAACTTGGTAGTAGCAGAGAAAGCGATTATACCATCGTAAAATACAAATGTTCAGTACAAAAAAAGTTTAAAATATTTAAATAAGGCTCGTTGGAAAATTAAGTGATGTAAATTCTTAATCTACTATATCATGTACATTCAAATTTATGTTTATTTTAAATGTGAATTAATATTTTATTCTGATATTGGTTTAAGGTGGTACTGATTAACACAACTTTCAGTCCTATCTTATTTAAAACTTTGTGTAGTAGAAAGCTGAATTAAAAAGGCACATAAAGTGTAATATTGATTTTATGGGATAAAAAAGGTGACATCTAAATTAATTCTGCATCGCTTCGAAAGTAATAAAATTATTTCAATTTCAAATTTAGATACTTCATTCAATATTCATATATATGTCCATTATTTTTTAATTTTCTACAGATATAAGCGAATGTTGGCGCCAAAATACAGTGACGGTGTTTATTCTCCAACAGCTTCAGTTACAGGCGCACCGTTACCTAACGCACGGCTATTATCATTGAGTTTATATGGCGAAACTTCCTTACCGGATGACTTTCGAACGATGGCATTTCTTCAATGGGGTCAGTTGGTGGCGCACGATATGACAAGCTTTCTTAAAGCGAACATTACTGGTAACTATCATTCATATGAACATGACCTTTAAAATACGATTTAATATAAATGTAAATAAATTTTTATGTAAATTAATTATTATGTATATTTTTTATGCGGTTTTCAGGAGACTGTTGCTTACAACCGGAAAACAATTCTTGCTACCCAATTTTTCTTTATCCCCATGGTCCAATTACTCAGAGTACGTCTAAAAAATGTTGGCATTTTGAAAGAAGTGCTTCAGATTCGGACACTATGTGCCATGAAAATGGTTCACCGTATTCAGAAAAAATAACAACGACTTCAGCTTATTTGGATCTATCATTTCTCTACGGCAACTCTAAGAGTGAAAACAAAAAATTTCGTGTTTTCAAAAGTGGTTTAATGAAAACTAGTTTAGTGAACAATCGCAATTGGCTGCCATTATCAATGAATCCTGAAACTGACTGCGGGCAAGACATTTACCAATGCTTTATTCTGCCCGATATGCGAAACCAATTTATACCTACAATCGCAGTGTTACATACGATCATTTTGCGTGAGCACAATCGAATTGCAAAAATTTTGAAACGTTTTAATCCTCAATACTCAGATGAACGACTCTTCAACGAAGCAAGGAAGATAAATATTGCGCAGTACCAGAAAATTACATTTTATGATTGGTTGCCGCTACTTATCGGAACATCGTATGCCTACAATATACACTTAATACACCACACGACGAATTATGAATATGTGGACGATTATGCACCAACAGTTAATGCTGCGCCTTATGCAGAATTTGCCGCGGCTGCTTTCCGATATTCACACAATCAAATACCTGGATGGTTTTCGTATGTATTTAGATAATCATTTTAGTTAACTTAAACTCCGTTATTTACATAATTTTTTAAATACTTAATAGATTGGTCTCATCAAGACGAAATTTCAATCGAACTTTGCGATTAAGTAATCATTTTGATCGTCCCGAGAATTTGAATTTGATATGGGATAGTGATAACTTTGATTCACTTATCAGAGGTTTATCTACACAACTCCAAAAACGTCCGGACAGTAATATAGATAAAGAGGTATATTAATGTAATAAATGTATGTTATATTTACGACTCTTTTTTGCATAATTTATGAAAGAACTTTTTGACATATTTTATGCGCCTTGCATTAAATTACTTAATTTTCATTTTTCTGAAACATGTCGTCCAAAGTTCAAATAATGCAGTATACGACGGTTCGCGTAAAAAACGCATAGCATCCAAATAGTGTTAATTGTTGACAGTTTGGACGGTGGGAAGGAATTCGGTGTGCACCTTGATAATCGAAGACAACTGTCAACATTACCTTGACTTTTAACCTTCTTTGACGTTATTTTGTCGGCTTCGGCTAACTTTTGCCACGATATTCAGCCGATTTATTGTATGTTTCCGGGTCGTGATTGGTTGTCAACGCATTCTCGACCCTCTGTGAATAATTTTTACCAATCAAAAACACTTGCTCGACAAACAATTATCACCGAAGGCTTTTTTCAACATTCTGAGATTTCGGCTCCAGAAATTTGATTTCGCACACCAAATTTAATGGAACTTCTTTGTTAAATAAATTATCTCATCGCAAAATCGTCGAATGCACTTTATGTACTACAGACAGACAAGCGCATACTAAACACCAATAATTACTTTGATGTGACATTTGTCTTATTAACTCTTACTGATTTATCTTCCCATTACATATAAAACAGATAAAACATTACTTTGACCGCAAAAGCTTTGAAGAATACGGCACTGACTTGAAAGCAATTGATATACAGCGTGGACGAGACTATGGATTACCCTCTTATAATGATATGCGTGTATACTGTGGTCTTCCTCGTGCATACAACTGGGCCGGATTTTCAAATGAAATATCACCAGATGTGAGTAGAAATATTAAGACAGTATTTATAAGTGTATATGTACCATATATGTTTATTACAGAATAAGTGGTGTGTCAAAAAATAACGGGAGTTTTAAATTAAAATTTTCCGGGTTTCAATTGTCACATCTGTCTACCCTGAACGGGGTATCTTAAATTGGACTATGATGTTTAAAATACCAAAAAAGAAAACTTCAGAATTTCACCAAGAAGCTTTTTGATGTGACAAGATAAATTTAAGAAGTTTAGCATGGATTATCTCCTTAGATAATGATGCGAACTCCAAAGAAATTGTTTAGGTCTGCCATACGAACTGGACGATCGGGCTTGTAAGGAAAACTCATTCATTTCACTTAATGAGATATCTTCACGAAATTTTGGGTTATTGTCTAGGGCAATTATGTTATCTTCGAAGAAATTCGTGATTGTATGGAGTCTTTAGTATGAGTGAATGGTATCACAGCTTCGTTAACGTTAGTTAAGGGAATGTTTTTTTTTCTATAGTCTTACAACATGTTGTTACAGAGTATAATAGTTCTGTATACTTATGGTTGTACATACCACCTATAACTAAGAGAGATCAAATACACATAGTATATGTGCAAACACTTCGCATCCTTCGTCGTTGCAATTTTTACAAACAAATAAACTAACTGGTTTATGCATATGTACATAAATGATCCGAATGATGAGACAAGTTGAAATCGGAGTGACTGTCTGTCCGTTCGCCCGTGTAGGCTGTGAGTTGAGTAAAAAGTGATTAAACTTGGTACAGTCGACTCTCGTTAATTCGAAACTCGAAGAACTCTTGAAATATTACGAATTATCGAGTGTTTGAAATATCAAATGGTTCGAAATTTGTGAGACAAAATAAATAAAACTTCGAATTATTAAGTGTTGGTTAATTTTTATTTATTAATATAAAAATGACAAGAATTAAGATGTACATTCGTGTACATACATGTATTCGTAATATGAATTAATTAATTTTTCGAAAGAACTTTGTTATACTGGTTTGTTTCAAAGCACAATTCTGCTGCTCACACTGTTCAATAACTTTTTTTAAGAGAAAAAGTGCCTGAAATGCTTTTTCATCACTTTCGTTTTGTAGACAGAAGCTTTGTAAGGTATCAAATGGGGATCCTGCTTCCTTAACTGACACATCTGCCAAAGGTTCCGATGTATCGTCCTCATCTTGCGTATCTGTCGCAGATAAAATTTCGCCATCGGTTAGTGAACCTGAGACAGCAACATTTTCATCCACTTGAACAAAATCAGATTTAGTGCTTTATTATTGTTGAGAGAGTACTCAGAGGAATCTTAAATTCTTTTGCAACATCACTCTTCTTCTCACCTTCTTCTAATTTTTCGATTAACTTTTTCACTTCAGCAATCGTCAAACATTTATACTTTCCAGGGCTCATAACTAACACAAACTTTTAATCTGCATACCAACGAAAGAGTAACAGTAACTGAATAACTAAACAAACCAATTCGTGAGAAGTGTGTGCGTCAAATAATCAAACTAATCATAACAAAAACAAAGGCTAGCAATGATTTTTTCGTTCGAATTACCAAGTGTATGAAAATGTACTGATTTAGTTCGAAATATAAAGAGATTTAGTAGGGAACTCGTGATAACTTTGAATTATAGAGAGGTTCGTATTATCGCAGATTTGAATTAACGAGAGTCGACTGTATGGGAATGCCCAAAAAAATTACGATTTCGTAGATAGGTGTAATCGGTTCCCTGCCACTCACACAAAATGTCATTAACCGAAAACCTATAAAGCCATGACTAAGCATTGAGCAGTAGCGAGGGGCATGTGTGGGGAAAATATTTTGAAAAAGTGGACATGGCCCCGTCCTCTAATAAGTTTAATATGTACAATGGCTCCATGGCATAATCGGACAATAGTTTTTCTAATATTAATGTGCTCTAAACACAAAAAATCAGAATGTGTTATTTTAATAAATACTCCTTAGCGTATTTCAACCTTTTGTTTTTAATCTGAAGGCTAATATAAGTTTTTTCTTGGAACTCTACCATGGTAATCGCATATGTGTAACATATTTCGAACAGTATTTAGACACACATCTTTTTCACTTCGAGTTTTTAAAGAAATTTTAAGTTCTTTTGCCGTCTTGAAAGGATCTTTTGTGACTTACTTTATTATATAACCCTCTTCTCGCACGGATAATATTTTGCCCTGGCCTTCTCTGCTTCTATTGGCCAATCTCAACTCAGAATGTCTTGATCACATCATGGACTGTGGATTTCCTTCTCCTACCAATTCAGCGATTTCACGGTCGGTTTTACCTTCACCATTAAATTTCACTATTAGTTGCCTTATTTCGACCAAAGTTTGATTTTGATTATCAGATAAACTCTTGTCCGATTATGCGATGGAGCCACGGTATATCTCTTAAGCCACTTAAGCTATGTGTGTGAAATTGGATGAAATCGGATTATAACTCCGCTTACTCTTTATATAAAGATACTGTTAAAAATCACTAAAAGCGCGATAAATCAATAACTTAATACGTCAACGACATTAAATTTTACCCCCAATATAGTATGGCAGGGCTTTAACTTAAGGGTATAAATACATACAAATACAATCAAATTCGGTACATGAAATTTTTCTGACTCCCTAATTTGTTTTGAAATTTACGTTAGAGCTCCGAAATAACCGATTTGGCTATGTGTGCAATTGCTCCGTCTTGCTGTACACCAAACGCTATTGAAAGGGATATGTCTTCGGAGCAGTTCTGGATAAAATATACGACAATATACGTTGATGAAACTGCCCATCACACAGTAACTTCTTCTGGGTGAAGTTTTGTCTCATGGTTTATTTCTGGATTTCATTCACCCCATTATGGTAATTTTGTTTGGTTACATTTCCGTTTAGATCATGACACATACATAGACTTGATAAATGACCTGATCAAGTTATCTTCTGCGATCAATTCGATTCTTTTTTGGCGATATTCCAGGCGAACAGGGAAATCTAGAATGTTTAACCGGCTTGTTATTTGAAATTTGTATGCAAACAAGTTTAAGTCATCTTGACTTATCCGTTGTAATGACCAAGGTGCGCCGATAAGTTGAGAGTCGGATAAAAAAAGGAGGTCGACTACTCACACAGAAAAAAGTTATTACAGTTAGTTTTTGTAGAGATTAAAAGCGCTTCGATGAAAGAGTGGCAGTGTTTTCTTTCTGATTAAATTTTGAATTGAATTTTTTCATTGCTATTATTTCTTTCAGAAAATTATGTTTATTCAAAAGATGTACGTCTCTCCAGATGATGTAGATTTGGCTATTGGTGGTTCCTTGGAATCACACGCACCTGAATCTATTCTTGGCCCCACATTTCAGTGCATAATCGGACGTCAATTTGTCAATGCTCGTACGGGCGATCGTTTCTTTTTTGAACGTTACCAACCTCTTAGTGGATTTTCGAAAGGTTTGTTGCGCTTTTCTATAATTAATACCCATACATAACCAATATAATAATATGCATTTATGTGAACCATACCCATAAAACGGCGTTATTCGAAAAAACAAGCATTACGAATCACCCACCAATTAAGCTATAATAGATGTAGCAAATAAGTTTAATTGCAATTTTTCATTATTTTTTATTTATTTCATAGATCAATTGGCTGAAATCCGTAAAGCTAGCTTAGCACAATTATTTTGCAACAATGCCGACTTTTTGCAAGATATTCAAACGAATGCTTTTATTTTTCCTAATATTAGGTGAATATATAATATTGTCTTTATAATTAAATTGTATACAATTATGTAATCAACAAATATTACACTTATTTTTTATTAATTTTACAGAAATAATTTGAGAAGTTGTAAAAGTCTCCCTCAAGTGGATTTATCAAAGTGGAAATCACCTGACCAACAAAAATCTAACTCAAATTAAGAAATAAGTTTTATATATGTATCTATGTACATAGTAATGTTAAAAATTATATGTAATTAAATAAATTCGATTTTGCTTGCAGAAAAATATATAATGACGTTGAGTATAACACGAATGCTAACAATTTCAAAAATGTGTAACATACGAGGATTACATTACTTTAATCTTATACCCTTTATATTATTTTAATAAAAAATTTAATTTATAACTCATTTATAAAAAAATGTGTGACGAATGTTAAATTTTGTAGGTAATGGAAATTTTTCGGAAAGTTATTCAATTCAGAGTATTAAAATCACGACTTTAATCTAAGCTTCTATAAATTTTTATATAACTCCGTATAGTAAAGTAAACTAAGAATGACAAACGAAACTAAAGTAAACTAAGAATGACAAACGACAAGATTCCGCCAAATATTTACCGTTCATTTTTCGTTTCAGACTATGACAGATGTGAACAGGAATAGAAACAGGACAGATGTGAACAGGAATTACAAAAACAAATTTATGCGGAAGCTATACAGATTTGGTTTTGTTTCTATGTTGCCACCCCTTATTCTATAGCTTATCACGTCACGATGGCGCATATTGTTTCTACCATTTTTGAAAGTAAACCCTTATTGTAGGAAAAAGGAGACGCCAGCTTTACATATATAGTTACACACCTGAGTACAAAAAATATAGGACTGAAACCAAGTTTTGAAATTTGGCGAATTTTATAAATAGTAAATGGATCTACAGTGACGAACAAAAGTATTGGCACAGCAAGATACCTTGACTTTCACTGTTTTTTACCACTTATAAAATAAGTTTTGATTACAAAAAAAATCCTTAGATAGGACGAGTAATTATCAATTATATTTGCTTTAATTCATTTAATTATCTCTTATATTTATTTAATAGTAATTATAAAAGAAAAAAAGTGCTAATTATAGCGAAACAAAAGTATTGGCACACCCTATAAAATCAGCTAACTTCGGGTAATTTTTATTAATTATGGTAACTTTTTTTTAAAGTACCGTTATTTATACATAAGCAAATGTGTTTTTGTAAAGAATCAAACTTCAAAACTCAGTGTGCCTTTATTTAATAGTTAAACTTGCCTTAATTTTATCAAAATGGGGAGAAAAAAATGTGAAACCAACGAATCTCAGCGCAAAATAATATTATATTTGCATAATCAGGGTAAATCGTACGCAGAGATTGGTGAAATGATGGACAGAAGCCGATATACCATACGGAGTATTATTCAACGTTTTAAAGATACTGCACATTTACAAAGCGAAAAACGAACAGGCAGACCAAAGGCTTTAAGTAATCGCGAACGTATTCAAATAGTCAGGAAGATAAAAAATAACCCCAAAATATCATCCACGCAAATCGCTGCGGAAGTTAAGGAAGAGATGGGAGCAGATATTCATCCAATAACGGTCCGGAGGACACTGCATGAAGCTAATTACAGTTCTCGCGTAGCTAGACATAAACCTCTCATTTCGAAAGCGAACCAAACGAAGCGTTTAGCTTATGCCAGTGGTCGGCATGAGAGGATCTGTCACTGTGTTGATGAGCACGAAAAAAATGTAGCCCAGTGAGAAATTGGAATTAAAATTAAGCAAATTTTATAAATAATTAATAGTATAATGAAAATTAACAAAATGTCTTTTGAGGATATATTCCTTATTATCTTTAAAAGACTTGGAACATAAAAGGCATTGCATGGCATCAAAGGCATTTAGAATCATAAAATATTTCTCGCAGGGCATATTTCGTTTTGCGCCATGGTCTTACTTGATGTTAATTCGTTGCTCGCTCGACAACGACTGAACGATAGAGCGTAAGCGTACGTGTGAAGTTAGTTTGCACAATTGTGCTAAGAAATGCCGACCACTGGCTTATGCGAAGGAGTACATAAGCAAGCCAAGGGACTTTTGCGACAGTGTACTCTTCTCAGATGAGAGTAAGTTCAATATATTTCAATCTGATGGTCGGCAAACTGTGTGGAGAAAGCCTAACACCGAACTGCAAAAAAAGAACCTTGCTGCTACTGTAAAACATGGCGGTGGAGGGGTAATTGTGTGGGGTTGTATGTCCGCTGCAGGTGTCGGTGAACTGGAATTCATAGACGGCATTATGGACAAGAAATATTATATGGAAATTCTGAAGAGAAATGTCAAAAAAAGTGCAGAAAAATTGAAATTGCCAGAGTCATTCACATTTCAACACGATAATGACCCGAAGCATACGGCTTATGATGTACGCATGTGGCCAGCACATCACATAAAACATACATTACCGCATCCCCCTCAATCGCCCGATCTTAACCCAATAAAACATTTATGTGAAGAACTGGATAGGCGCGTTAAGAAGAGAGCAATATCAACAAAAGCTGAGTTGAAGGTGGCACTAATGGAGGAATGGCAGAATATTGGCGCAGAAACGACACAAAAATTGGTTTCATCAATGCCAAACCGGCTGGAAGCAGTCATAAAGCAAAACGCTTTGGCCACAAAATATTAATTTTATATATAGTTTACTACTTTGCTATTGTTTTTTTGTATTTTTATGGGATGTGCCAATACTTTTGTTTCGCTATAATTAGCACTTTTTTCTTTTATAATTACTATTAATTAAATATAAGAGATAATTAAATGAATTAAAGTAAATATAATTAATAATTACTCGTCCTAACTAAGGACTTTTTTTGGTGTTCAAAACTAATTTTATAAGTGGTAAAAATCAGTGCTAAAGTCAAGGTATCTTGCTGTGCCAATACTTTTGTTCATCACTGTAACTACTCTTCTTGTGAAGACAATCATAATTTGTTTTAGAGTTTAATAAAAACGCAACTCAACTTGAAGAATATTAATGGTACTATGTGTAAATTGGATTAATTTTTTACTAAAATAAAAATATCGACACTTCATATTTGATGATGTTTGTTTTACTTAAAATAGGAACACTTGAGAAGGAAAGAGTTGAACAACAATATATAAAAACTGTTTGAACCACATTTATAAATATACTAGCGTACCCATCCCGCTTCGCCGAGCTAGATTTTGCTTTTTTGTTTGAATACTCGTGCAAGGAGATTATGTCTATGTGTTGAATTTTGATCGGAGTCTAACAGGTCAGTGATGTCTTTTCAAGTTGGATTGCACAAAGAAAGTAATGAAGAGATCCGGTCGTCTGTACTTGCTCACGTAAGTCATAGCATCTTGGGCGTACTCGTACATATGTCGAGGACTGGCGGTGTACTCGTACGTTGCTGGCAAAATCACCATTTGGCCAATATTTGCAGCATTTTCAGTGAATGAATATATTCCTCAGCGCGTAGCTTTCGTTGATTCAACCGAATAAAAAGAAGACGTTCACTTTCAATTTTGTGCGAACATGTCACCCACAAATTGATGTAATAGTTCACGGCTTTTTAACAAATGATTAAATTCATTTCGTCGAATCATAAGGCGGTAGGCATAAAAATTCTGAAACTTTTTTCGTTAACTCATTATTTAAATTTAATTGCATTACATTAAAATGGTAACCATCTTCGCCACGTGGAAAAAGAACTGGATACTGTAATGCATCATATGATCGGTGCGTTTCCGCAACGCGTCGAAGGTTTTCATTTAGGAGATGGATGATGATATCGTGTCCTTCGAATTCTGTTCCAACCATAACCACTGCAACATCGTCTTTTACCGGTGCATTGAATGCTCCCCGGGTGGTGTTTTGTCTGCTCTTATCAAATCATCTGGCCTAGAGCTGTTTTGAATAAACGTATGAGGCTGTTGTGTCCATGAAACATAGTTTAAAGTTTTAAGACGATTTCTCGTCTTACTTCAGTACTGATTGTCCAACGCCGATCATCTTCTGCAGCTACATACCCGGTGAAATAAATTTGTAAAAACTTGGGATTTTCATATTGATTTGGGACCAATGATCCAATTCTGTGGTATCTTTTGACCATGCACTTTAAAAGTGGGCATGTAACCAGCATTATTCACTATGTTGGTTGCTCCAAAGGACGTCATTTGGAAGAATGAATTATACTTTCAGATGTTTTGACAAAAATTTTTGGAAGTTGAAGTGCGCTTAGATATATAACTAAGAAGTGGCTCAGGGGGCTTCATCAACGGTGACAAAACAACTTTACCGTTCGAACAGCACATTCCAGGGGATTCCTTAGCGAACTTCAAAGCACCACAATGTGTACAAACTTTGTTCATTGCACCGATCACTACGTCCTTGGGATTTCTATAATCATTATCCTTATTGTAGTAGAACGACGCAAGATTTAAATCTATTTTTTCGTAATTGAGCTATTCGGTTACGATTGGAATCAAGTCTTTGCGTACGTTTTTGGATTGTCTTGGTAGCTCGCGATGAAGATTTTTTTTCACTATCTTGTTGAAGCCGTGATTCATGCTCTTCCTCTATATTTTTTCTTGTAGACATTCTGTTACGATTTTTCTCAAAGCGTAACTCACGATCATCAGCTGTTTCATTCGCTCATTCCTTAACATTCTTTGATTTGGAAGTTTTTTTTTTACCAATGCTTGCTTTTTTGGGTGCTATTTTTTTATTTATTACAATGATTCTGTGAAAAAACATGATTGGTGAAGAAAAATACAATTTTCCGTTGTAATAATCAATTGAAAACGCATCTGTAAACGGATACATTCGCGACGCTACAACCCACCTGGAGTTCCTAAAAATTCTTAATTATTTACTTTAATATATTTCAGTATACTTCAATATACTCCATTGTACTTAAATATGCTTCATATTGACATATACTATATATCCACAACGCATATGTCAACACAAATTTGGGTTATAAAAAATATAATATCATCATAGTAAATAAAAACTGTATTTGACAGTTCAAAAAAACTGCTCCGATCGTCACCAAACTTTACAGGATTACTCGTCAGGTTAATCTAAAGATTTCCTGAAAGTTTCATTGAAATTGGTCCCGCCGTTTCGGAGTCTACCCGGAACATACAGACATACTTTCATTTTTATATATATAGATAGATATGCATATACATACTTACATTTCCGGTGTTGAAATCAACGTAAAATCGTATACCCATATCAGTTAAATAATAATATAAGTTGTATATTTTTTTTAATATGTATGTGAAAAATGGCTTCTCGAAAATGACACCGTTAAATTTCTTCTTTTAAATTCACTTTAAAAGTCATAAGCCTCAACAAAGTATGATATGTATGAACTCATTCAATGGAGCCTGGCAGGGGCAGATGACAAAGTCTATCTCTTTTCTTTCATAATACAATGATTTGTAATGTTTAGCAAACGAATTATAATGTATGTACATATGTATGTGTATGTGTATTTGTATGTGTGATTGTTATTTGATAAAAGTATTTTTTATATAAGCACCGTAATATATTATCTTCAAAAGCGTAGCACCGGTATTTATATTACTCGTATTGTTATTAATATGTTTTTGTTCTAAAATGAACAAAAGTTGAGTTATCTGAATTCGTAATTAGATCTGTATGTATTTATTGTGGCAGAAATAATAGATTAAGCATTTCATTTTTTCTTTCTTTTATTTACATGAATACAAATAATTGCCAATTTATTTCGAGAAAGCAATAAGTCTGTAAGATTATCGGGAACTTGATTCGGTGTGGCTTTTTACTGACCGCTCCGAAGAAGCATTCTCTTCATAGTCTGCATCATCGATACTTACATTGGTTGCGGGTTTTTGCGTTCGGTATATATACATATTTTCCACAGAGTCATTAGGGTCTTCCTTCATATCTTCGGAATCTTCTCCATTTAGTTGTATCACATCATTAAAGCCACGTGTACTGGGGGTCTGTCGGTAAATCCTAATGTCCCCATCATTTGTTACATTATTTCTATTATTATTGTTTATGTCGATATTAGGATAATTGGTTGCATTCCAGTCTGGTCAATGGTTAAATGGTGGTGGGTAAGGATATGCCGGTAGACTAGGCACGGATATTATAATTGGAGCTGGAGCACCGTGATCATAGTGATGAGGATAGGGATGATGGCTATAGCTAGATAGACCGGGAGGGCCAATTGGTCCAAGACTCACTGGAAGACCAAAATACCCATCCCGTCCTTTGTGTCCTCTTGATCCAGAATTTCCCTTGTCGCCTTTTGGGCCTGGGTGTCCTTTCTTACCAGGATGTCCGGGTATTCCCGCTTTACCATTATTCCCTTTATGACCGGGATAACCAGGTGGTCCTGGCGGTCCAGGTGGACCTGGTGGTCCCGGAGGACAATGGCAGTGGCTTGATTGGTAAGGATATAATGACGGTATAGAAACAATTTGGTCCTGCTTATATGGTAAGCTAATATGTCTTCCAGACTCTTGTTCTAACTTGTAAGTTCTGCCTAAAGTGCCGACAATCCACAAACCTAAGAAATATGCTAAGAATATTTCACTTATTTAAAAATCTAGATTATAAATAAATATAAATGTAATATTTATTCCCGCTTACCAGGAATCGGTATTGTGCTTAGGTGTGACCTCATATTGAGATGGCTGATAAATGACATAGTTTACGCTCTACATCTGTTCGTTATATAAAGTTTTCTTTTTTGATTTTTTATCAATCATTCTTAAACCTAATCATTCATTGATCAGAAAAGTCGCTTTAATTGTGCAAATACCGCTAAATATTATAGAATGGCATTATAGAATGGCATTATTACTTTTTTGTTATATTTATACACATATGTATGTATGTACATATGTATGAATTGTTGGCGTTCGAAAGATATATAAACTTTGTTGAATTTCTTACTTTAAGAATATCTTTCTTTTGACCTAAGAATTAAGTTCAAAAGAGGTGTGAATTCAGGGCGATACACAGTTAACTGAATACATTTCTATGGTCACAACTACTTTTCAGTTACTTTATGTATATATGTATGTATAAGTAACATAGTTCGCTTCACGCTCTATATGCATAAGAATAATAAATTAATATCTAATTCTATAACATTTAACTGATTAGTGTGAATTAATGGGAATGTAATTCCAAAGTTTAGGGTTTATCTTGTGCAATAAATTTGTATATAGTCCATTTGTTGGAAAAATATAAAACGAGTTCAGCTATCACAGATGACTGTTTAAAAGAGGCAATTATTTTATTAACTTAACTTTTTTCTATGTAGTTAAAAAGTAGAATGAATATACTTATTATATCAAATGTGAATCTTTTTGGGAAAAATATCTTGATTTATGTGACAAGCTGGTAGTCTCTTTTTAATGGCGTTTATCCACAATTTAATATTAATATTTTCCTGATACTGGATATAAGAACCAACTATTTTCTTAATAATAAATTTTAATGAACACAAATAGTTAGTTAATTGTAATATTAAAAAATGTAGCACAAAAATTCCTCATTCAATATTCGACGAAACCGTTAAGGAATTCCAATAATATTTGGTATCCTACTAATTTAGATATCTGGAGGTAATTTCATCCACTTTTGGTATCCTGACAAGCAATTATTATATCTTAATAAGATATTATGTTATTACATTCCTACATTACAGTGAGAAAACCCAACTTAAATTTCCATCTCATCCTTTCGCTTTTCAGTATACAAACCAATCAATACTGGATGTATCGCGATAAAACTTTGCACGAATAATGCCTTTCCAACTAAAAAAGTGCCTAGCCGTTATAATAATAGCTTCTTGATTTGTACACTGTAAAATGAAGTCACTCGCTTTCAACAGAAATCTGCTGTACGTAAATTAAAAAAGCTCTTAGACGCGAGGAAGAACACAACACCAAAAGTTATATAACGAATTCTACCAAGCAAAACTCCCTTTGGAAAGCTCAAAAGTCTTTTAAGTCACCAGTAGATTCCAACATGCCTCTAAGGCAGTTGAATGGTAATTGGGCACGTAGTGATGAGGAAAAGGCAAATTGCTTTCACCAAGAAAAAGTATTTCAATCTAAGAGCTAAATCCGAAAAAGGCATTAGGATACGATAGTATTACGACGAAAAGGCTAATTGAGTTGCCAAACCTTGCTAAAATTGCTCTTTAATGAAATTCTTGGTTTCGGATACCATCCAAATTCGTGGGAAAAGTCGCAGATCATCATAAAAGATAAAACTGGTAAAGACTTAACACAGCCGTCTTCCTACAGACCAATTAGTCTCTTACCCTGTATTTCTAAAACATTTGAAAAAATGTTACTATCAAGGATGACTCCTTTCCTCCACGAAAATAATATAATACCAACGCACCAATTCGATTTTCGTGCTAAACATAGCACTGTAGAGCAAGTAAATAGAATTACGAACGAAATCAGGAAAGCATTACAACAGAGAGTACTGTTCAGATATTTTTCTAACTGTAGCTCAGGCCTTCGATAAGGTCTAGCATGGAGGCATTTTATGGAAAATCAAAAACGTTTTACCTTACAAATTCCATAAAAATTTGGAGTTATATTTAAGAAACAGTAAATTTACAGTTAAAGTAGCAGACTTCATGTCAGAAGAACAAGCAATAAGGGCTGGTGTACCTCAAGATAGCGTGCTAGGCCCAACTCTGTACATAATATATTACTGTGATCAAATTGAAAGATTAATTTATATATCGCATGTTTTTCGAATCGGTAAGTTTTTTTTTTTGTAAGTTGGTAATACTGTTAGTGACATTTATTCTTAATTTCACTTCAAAATATTCATTAGTATTTGAGATACGCTTCGATTTGTGAGGCTCTAAAGTTAATTCTTCGAAAACAAAGAAGTGCGATAATGCACAATCTCATACTGGATTGGTTATTCGTGATCATTTCGTCACATTTTTAACTAATATTGTGCCGCAACCACCGCATTCGCCTGATTTACCTTCGTGTAACTTCTGGCTATTCATCAAATTCACATGACCACTCCGAGGACACCGCTTTGACTCAGTTGAGGATATAAAAGCTGAATCGAAGAAGGCTCTGATGGCCATCATGACGTAGGATTTTTCCAAGTGCTATGATGATTCATTGGCATAAATATATTGCAGAGGGAGGGGATTACTTTGAAGGAGACAGAGACATTCCAACAGCTGTTATCATATTGACATCCACTTTCACGGATGATACAGCTCTGGTAAGCCGTAACAAATACCCCATCAAAGCAACAAGATTATTAGAGCAGCACTTAACTTCGATTTTGTAACAAGATTCGTCCGCCATATTCAACCTATTAGGAGGCGGGGTCACGCCCGCTTTTTGGAAATGTTTAACCCACAGCCCTTGATACTGCAATCCCCTGTACCAAATTAAAGTTCTATATTTTAATTTAGTCCTTAGTTATGGCTCAGCTATTTGGAGGTTTTCGCTTAATGGCTGTGGTTCGATAACGCCTATTTGCGAACTCGCCCTCGGTTTTTCCAAGCAACTCGTGTACCAAGTTACATTAAGATATCTCAATTTTTACTCAAGTTACAGCTTGCATGGACAGATGGACAGATTTAAAGTATAGTAGATAGTTAGCTTGGTATGACTCTCAAATATTTATTTCAATTTGTACTTTGTACGCAATTATAGCAAAACGACTCAGCGTGTTTTTATAACTACTTCTTGAAGGCATTTTGTACTACTGTCGTACATTAAATCGCTTTAATTGCTTAAAAAGCAAACATTTTCAATTTGTAATCGTCCTTTCCCATGTTAAGTAACACCCATGATCAAAGCAATTTTTTATTTTTGTAATTTGTGGTAATGACAAAACTTGGTGAAATCGGTTCAATAGGCTCCCATTTGGCATATAATATATGATATATAGTATAGTATTATAGTTTATTGCGGAACATATGTGAAATTGATCTGTGAATTATCTTAACCCCCTTGTTTACGTATAACAAATGTTATGTACATACAATATGGGCCATTCCATCAATTGGCGACATGGTTTTGTACCCGTGGTTCTCCGATTTCGACCAAACTTTAGAATATCATAATATAGACCAAAATAAGAATATCTGTTAACTTTTTAGTGGTCAAAGTTGCTCCATTGTTTTTTGGCGCGCAATTCAAATTGAGATCAAACAAAAAAATGACTATTTCTTTTATTTTTTAACGACCTCAAAATTGAGTGAAAAAAATTTTTAAGTTATCCAATTTTATGTAAAAAAATCTCAGCTTTTTGATAAAAATATTTTCAAAATCCAAACAAATTTTCAAAATCCAAAAAAATAATTTTTTTTTCCAAGAATACCGTTTTTTGTGCTTTTCCCCCAATTTTTTTTTTTTCAAAATTGACTTTTCCATTCGATTTCTCGTCCAATTTTACATAAGAATAAGTGTTCAAAAATATGGGACTCTGCTCCCATGAACAGCAAAAAAAATTCAAAGTTGACGCTCAAAATTCAAAAAAAAACTTTTTTTTTTTAAATCTAGTTTTTTTTGCTTTTCCATCAACTTTTTTTCAAAATTGGCTTTCCCATTCGATTCCTCGTCCAATTTTACATAAGAATCAGTGTTCAAAAATGTGGGACTCTGATCCCATGAACAACAAAAAAATGCAAAGTTGTCGCTATACGCCGCAGTCTGTTCGCTTAGAAGGTTGTGTGAAGGAGGTAAATATGTGAATTGTATTCTTAGACTTGAATTAATGAAGAAATCAGTGTCTTCATTCATAAAAATATGCGCCGTATAGCGACAACTTTGAATTTTTTTTGTTGTTCATGGGATCAGAGTCCCACATTTTTGAACACTGATTCTTATGTAAAATTGGACGAGGAATTGAAACAATTAGGGTATTCACAAGGTGTCATATTGTGTCATATCGTCATATTGTCATATTTTTTATGACTGTCATATTAGCACTGTTGTTATTTCACATGCAAAATTAAAATATGACTGATACAACACTGCGCGGTATGTTTATTGAGTTCGCTATTCTATCGGCTGTATTTGTTTACAAATACAGCACTGCGTGGTATGTTTATGACAAAATATAACATACAACAATTAAGGGTGCTCACAAGTGTCGTATTTTTTAAGAATATTAAAATATGACATAAGACATACAACAAAGCTTGTGAATTGCCTATATGTTTTTTTTTTTGGATTTATTTATTTACAATTTATCAATTAGAGAATAACTAAATCAGTTTAAAAAAAAAATATATATAATATCATAAGATAAATAGTTGAACTCCAGTGAGAACAGCTATTATATTCACAATTCTATAATTTTTATAATAATATTTACAATGTTTACAAAGCTTAATTTCTAAAAGGTAAATCTAAAACGTGATTTCTTTTAAGCCTTCGAGTTGTATCGCTATTATCCAAAGGAGTTATTGCCAGAACATTTTCATCTCAGCTTCTCAACATACCTTGTGCTTATACTTACTTCTTATTTCTTCTTTATCGTATTTAATTTTTAAATCTTTGTGTATTTCATCATTAGCCACAAACCAATAGGCGTCAACAATAAGTCTAAGAGTGATGGACTGATATCGTTGAAGGATTTCAATATTTGATTGGCTTGCAGTACCCCATAACTGGATACCATAGGTCCACATAGGCTTCAAGATAGCCTTATAAAGTCAAACTTTGTTCTCCAAACTGAGCTGTGATTTTGGCCCAAGAAGCCAATTCATTTTTTTTTTGTTTTTATATTGAGTTTTCTTATCAAGCTTTTAAAGTGACTTTCTCAAGTTACTTTTCGATTTCTATCTAGTCCGAGATAATTTGCGGAATCACTATGTCGAATATGTGTATTATTCAAAAATACTGGCGGACAGTCTCCTCTTCTCAGAGCAAATGTGACGTGTTTCGATTTCTCAGCATTAACCTTTATTTTCCATTTCTTAAGCCATCGCTCAATTTCTATTATTGCATTTTGAATAACTTTTGAATAACTATTTTTGAATGCAATTATAGCTGTATCATCAGCGTAAGTGGCTACTTGAACATCACCGACAATAGGAAAATCAGCAGTGAATATTGTGTAAAGGACAGGTCCTAGAACACTGCCCTGTGGGACACAAGCACTGTATAGTTTTGACGTTTCTCCTTCCATTTGAACATAAAAGTGGCGATTGTTTAAATATGATTGCAATAAGAGAAAAAATGGAGCAGAAAGTAGTTTTTTCAGTTTATATAACAAGCCTGGATGCCAGACTCGGTCAAATGCTTGTTGTATATCAAGAAATACTGCCGCAGAATACAGCTTTTCCTCGAAACCATTTGTAATTATTTTCACTATGCGATGACATTGCTCTGGAGTCCCATGACCTCTCCTAAACCCAAACTGGTGTTCCGGTATTATATTGCATTTATCCAAAACTGGTAATAATCTACTCATAAGTATTCTTTCGAAGACTTTAGAGAATGTCACCAGCAAGCTAATAGGACGGTAGGACGACAAAATATTTTCGGGTTTGTTTGGTTTTGGAATCATTATAACCTCCGCACATTTCCATTGAGTAGGAAAGTGATGTAACCTCAAAATTGCATTATAAATTAGTGATAAAAATATAATACGCATTTTCGTAACTCTTCCGTCAATTTTATCGTAGCCTGGTGACTTTTTTGGTTCAGTTTGGCGAATTCTTCTTTAATTTCCGAAACAGTTGTTTTACGAATTGGAAGACACATTTGACAAGGTACATCCAGGAACTGTATTATTTCGGTATCTTCAGGTGCAAGATTTGAATTTGGTTGAAACGTTGAGTATAAATGTTGTGCAAATGCTTCAACCTTATCTAATGGC
This sequence comes from Bactrocera zonata, assembly GCA_037783105.1. NCBI lineage: Eukaryota > Metazoa > Arthropoda > Insecta > Diptera > Tephritidae > Bactrocera > Bactrocera zonata. The sequence goes on along the minus strand of JBAWJQ010002819.1, from coordinate 50,569 downwards.
AGTTTTACACCAATATCCGTTATAATTACGTATGGAAACATTTCGCTTTAAATATTTGGTAGCTCTCCAAAGGCTGTATTCGTAGTATTTCGCGTTATGATCCAGACTTTTGAGAAACTCTGCAGTTATTTTATTTCTTATTTCATGTAAGCGTTTTTTAAGTTGGTTTGATGCTGTATTGTACCTTGTTTTATCTATTGGACACCTACTGGTTTGTCAAATTTTCCGAAGCTTTCGTTTGTTACTTTTAAGGTTCGTAGGCTCAGCTGTTATAAAAACAGTATACGCTGCCGTAGTTTTGGCTGGTGCAGTACTCCTCATACCTCTTTCATGAATGATGTTTGCAAATGTTTCCACAGCCGTATCCACTTCTAAATCAGTTTTGAGAGAAATATTTGTATTTAGTTTGGCATCTATCCAATCTTGAAATAGCAAAATATTTGTCCTAGGTGTGACAATTTTATATTTCTTTGATAGTGCTGGAAGAGCAGTGCCATAAGTAATTATAATAGGCGAATGGTCTGAGCTTAGGTCATAGTTGTCAGAAATATCCAGATAGTGTCGTGATACTCCAAAATAAACTGCAAAATCCCAAATATCAGGTATTTTGCAGGGGTCTGATGGCCAATACGTTGGTTTCCTCGATGACATTGTTGAAAAATTGTTGTTGTTTATGCAATTATATAGCTCCCTTCCCTTGGGATTTGCCAATTTTGATCCCCATCAAGGATGCTTGGCATTATAATCACCGCCAGCAATAAACTTACAGCCAAGTTTTCAAAAAAAATTGCAATAGTCCTGTTCTTTGAAACAAAATCGTGGTGGAAAATACACTGAGCACACAGTAATATTAAATGACATGCATTTAACATTAATGCAAGCGGCCTGTATAGCGTTTTCATTTATTATTTCCATGATATTATATTTAAGCCCCCTTTTTATTAATATTGCAGAGACTCCATGAGCTCTATCATCTGGATGATTTACAATTACATATCCATAAATTTTAAAGTATGACCTATTTGTAAAACGAGTTTCTAAGATCAAAAATATATCAATGTAATTAGATTTGAGGAAAAATTTTACTTCTTCAGTGTGATTGTGATTGTGATTATATATAAAATTCCATATAGCAATTCGAATATCTACTTGCATATTTTTGACATTAACAGAGATATTACGTTGAGGAGATTGTTTGTTAATTCAAATTGTTTTGCTAATAAAGCTTCGATTTTTTCGAAAGGATCCTAATTATTTAAATTTATATTTTCGCGTAGTATCTGTGCATAAGTTAGGCAGCTACTCCTATTGTCAAAATCATTTGTCCTGTAAGAAGTTGAAACTTTATGCTCCTGAGGAGCTTTACTTGATTGCTGAGTAAAGAAATAACTATTAGACTTCTGCTTTTCAACTAATTCTTGATAAATTTTACAGCCCTTATAGCTAGCAGCATGACCTTGGAAGACATTTGGCAGGTAAATCCTTGTCTTTATGACTCTCTTTGTTTGGATGGCACATAGAACATTTAACGCATCTAAATGTTTCTGTACAATACATCTTGGTATGTCCATATTCTTGACGCCGAAAGCATTGTACTATATCAATTACTTTCCTGGGAGGATCTACTTCAATAACTGCATTGCTTAAGTATTTCAGATTATATACCTATTTCCGCATTGTTGTTGTGCGGTTCAAAATCAATAAAAAATATATTTAATGGATGCTTAGTAATGCATTGCTAATATTCCTTACGCTTTAATTTCACTTTTAATTGAGTCAATTGGTGTAGAGAAATGTAGATTTTTAACTACAACTTTAAAAGAGTGCTCTTGTTTTAACTGATATGTGTGAAATAAAACCTCATTTTCCTTAAGTGTTGTTATAAACTTTCTATAAGTATCCACGGATTTAATTAGAATGCGTATTTGATCATCTCGTAGTAACGTATATGTAAAATCGTCTTTGGAAACAGTTTTCGATATGTAATTAAGCATACTTTAATATCATTAACGTTAGCCAGTATTATTGGCGAAGGCTTGGGAGTAGTATTTCGCTAAGTTAATTCATCTTTGTCTTTTTGTGTTTTCTTTTCAGCATTTCCAGTTTCCCCTTTATCCTCCTCTGTCTCCACTCTGCTATCAAAAATCGCACATCGATTTGAATTGTTGGACGTTCCAGGTGTTGGGTCTAACAATAGTTTTTTCTTTGAAACGTTTGGTGAGCTGTAAATAGGCCATTTGTTTGTCTTTTTTGTCTCAATTCTTTGCCAATCCATAACAGCTTCAATACCGCCGTCACTACCCATGATGCAAATTTTAGCACATACTTATGCACCAGGTAGGCAGATGTTCTGATAACGGAGGTTTCTTTGTTCACTTATGTTATTGGTGCTTTTTATGGCACAATTCCGATTTCTTTGGCGCCGCGATTTGAAGGTACCGTTGGAAAGAGAAAGTCCTCCTGATTAAAAAAACATATAGGGTTATAGGGTCCGCAAACGCTTAGTTTAGGAGATATTCGGCCTTAAAGTTCAAAAATTCGCAAAATTGGACCATTTCAAGGAGCTATTTCACCACATTAAGCACCCTTTTCTTACATTTTTCACTTCAAATTAATTAAATTGCACTATAATCTTTTAAATAAATCAACACTTTACTCTTTTAGCAGGTTTTTTACCTAAAAAATCTTTATTTTAAAAATTACATTTTACACTTGTTTCAACCTCATTTGTTTACTAAAAATTACGACGAAATGGTGTGTTGATAAGGCAATTCGCTGAAATTCCTCTTTTTCGCAAAAATTCCTCTATTCATGCATATGGATATTGTCCTTTTTAAATTTATTAAGCAAATAAGTAATATTATATACATGTATTCGTAATATTATATAATAATATTATATATACATATGTATAAGTAATATTATATAATAATATTACGTAATAAAGTGTACAGTACATGAGTACAGTACGAAAACTCAAATTTTGTTTCAATATGAGTGCATGATAACCGAAAAATATAACCACTTCATACCCAAAACTCATATTTTAAATACCAATGTATCATCAAAAATAAATGGAAATCGCTGACGGATATAATAACCAAAATTTATCCATTTTATAACGAAAACTTAAATTTTATTTCAATATTGGTTATAAAGTGGTTATATTTTTTGGTTAATGCAGTCATATTCAAACAAAATTTGAGTTTTGGATATAAAGTAGTTATATTTTTTGGTTATTATGCACTCAAACTCATATTTTAAATATAATAACATATATATTGTCGCCTAAAATACAAACCAATGTATCATCAAAAATAAATGGAAATCGCTGACAGATATAATAACCAAAATTTACTATTTTATAACGAAAACTTAAATTTTGAGTGCATGATAACCATAAATTATAACCACTTTATACCAAAAAGTCAATACATTTTTTTTTTATTTTCAACGCAGAAAGGGGTACTACGCGAAAGTACTTCAGTCACCCCGGGTATTCGCTCGGCCAGGGTTATTTTTTTAGAGCGCGGCCGAAGGCCGCCAACGCAGAAAGGAGTACTATGCGAAAGTACTTCAGTCACCCTGGGTATTCGCTCGGCCAGGGTTATTGTTTTAAAGCGCGGCCGAAGGCCGCCAACGTAGAAAGGAGTACTATGCGAAAGTACTTCAGTCACCCCGGGTATTCGCTCGGCCAGGGTTATTTTTTTAAAGCGCGGCCGAAGGCCGCCAACGCAGAAAGAAGTACTATGCGAAAGTACTTCAGTCACCCCGGGTATTATGTTTATAAAAATGTTATATTACAATCAAAAACATATATGTATATTATAATGTTATCACACGATTTTACTTATCTATGTTTATTAAATATAAATCACATATTCATATATGCATGTATATGGAAAAGTGTTCACATATTAAATTTTAGCTTGAAAAATCTTCTTTATAGTTTTTTTATAGTTAATAAAGAAAAAAGAATCACTCGAAAGTAGAAACAAAGAAAACGCTGTGAAACGTTGAAAAATCCTTCACTTTTGGTTTTTAAAGTGTGGCAATGCTGGTTTTCCTTGTAAATATAAGCACTCTAAACTTTTCAGCCATAAATTTGACAAGTGATTTTTAAAATACTAAATTTAGTTGAAAAATTGCAAATTAATTGTGAAATGTAAGCTTATTTCAAAGCTTAGAGTGTATATTTAAATATACAGTGTAAAGAACGTGAAAAAATTTAGTGAAACATAGAGAAATAACATGTTTTCTTAGTGCAAATTTTTGAATTTTTAAACGTGAATATTTCAAAAAATATTAGTTATTTTTATGTTATTTTTGGATATTCCTCCTCTGGAGAAGCTCCCCTATCCGTACATACCCCATTTATACGGAAATTCGGTTTTTTTACCCCTCCGCCAAAGTAATCGGAATCGTGCCCTTTTTATTGCGCTAAAGTGAAAATAAATTAATTTGATAAACTTTTACAATTAGTTATTTTTAGAAATATTTTATTTTGCTTTGACAATTCTAATCCAGTCGACTCTGACATTTATGATTTAATCAAGAAAAATATGACAAAAAAATCAGTGAGTCTATCATATTCGTGTAAAATACCAATTTTGATTGTAATCCATTTCGTGAAATAATGAATATTGAATTCTCTCACAATATTTTTTAATCTAAAGTTTTGCCAACTTGTCCAGTTTTGATCTTTTGCGATTGGGACAATATAAAATGTTCGGTTACACTCGAACGTATCCCTTACTAACTTGTTTTAAATTGTTATTATTCTATTATTTTAAATTAAATCTCTTTCAATTTTTGTATATCAAAGTGTTACCAAAATAATAACATTCTTTTATTTTGGTAGTTTAATTAATCGTATTACTCGTATATGCTTAGATTTTAATTCTGCTGGGATTTGGCTGTGCTTCGATCGCCCCATAAGGTCTTTATCCTCGTTGTTGCTATTTTCAGAATCATATACTATATCTTCTTTGAAACTCTTCCATTCTTTTATACCATCTTCCTCAAAAGAATTGTTTTTATTTTCTCTTATTTCTATAGAACCGTCTTCATTTTTGTTTGATATTAAGTCTTCATTAAAGTATCGACCTGTGTTATTTGGTCGATATATATTAATATCAATATCATTTATAATATCGTTGTTATTTGTGTTATCGATATCAATGTTACATCTAGTTGTGTTCCAATATGGCCATCTACGATAGTTTGAATGTGATGGAGGATATGGGTATGGGAAAGGCTGGTGATAGATGTCGGATGGAGGCAGGGGTATTATATATGGCTGTGAATAACTTCGATCATGTTAATGATATACTTAGACCATATTATCTATGGTGATAGTTATAGTGTGTGTGATCCGGTGGTCCGATTGGTCCTGGTAGTCCCGGGTAGCCATGCCGTCCACTGTGTCCTATTTAATCGGAATCTCCCGGTTTGAGACCTGGATGTCCTTTCTTACCCGGAAAACCCGGTATTCCAGATTTACCATCACGTCCTTTATAACCGGTTGGTCCTGGTACCCCAGGTGGCCCTGGTAGTCCAGGTGGACAATAACAGGGACCGGAATGACTCGAATATGTTATCGGGACAAGTTGAACTTGCAAAGACGGCACAACTATATATCTGCCAGTTTCTTTATTTGCGGCAACGGTCTTTCCTACAGCACTGGCAGTCTTAACCCATAATGTGTAAACTGAAATTATATAAAATTAAAATAAATTTTGCGTGCATAAAATTATAAATTTCGGCTTACAAGTAAATATAAATGTCCAAAGAACTAACTTCATTTTGAAACTGTTCGTAATAAAGCATTCTTCTTTTATAAAGATCATGGGGAATTTCTCTTACACATACACAAACTTAACGACATTTCTCTTTACAGTTCTCATTCCGTTTCTAATGTACTGAATAGCCATCCATCGGTGGTTGATCATCCAGAGAAGTTCAAACAATTCAAAGTTCTCTGGCTCATCTTCATGAAAATGACATTCATTGTGCATACATACATATGTATGCATTCAACGTACGTAAATGGACTTACATACATATATACGTATTTTATATGCATTTTCTTTATTTTAACAATGCGATTTGTATCAAAGGTGCGAGTTTTAGCGAATATGGAGTGAAGAAAAAAAATATCGACGATTGCACTGGTAAACAAAAATCCACTTGATTTTTGTGACATGAACAAAACAAAGTGTTTATTATATAAAAATTGCCACAAATGCAGCAAATAGCTACAGATCACCTATAGTTTTGTTTGCTATGAGGAGTTTTGTTAGAAAAAAAAACAGCGATAGATATACTATTTTTATATTTTATATTAACTAAAGAGTATCTTGAAATGTTACTATCGATGTTTTTCGGCGAAATTTTGTTTTTGCAATATCCCTAACCAATGTCCAGCAGTAATTGGCAAGCAAAATGGCACTCCACTTGCCTTGGTAGCGTTTCTCCATAGCAGAAATATATTGGTGGAGCCGTTCCCCATGTTCGTCACTCACTGTCCTTAAATTTTCGCGGAAAAATCCAGATGGGAGTCCAGAAAGTGAATTTTAAGGGACATGTTACAACCCATTTGTTTATAGGCAGTAAGTACTTCAGTCACAAGATCTTTGTAATAATTGTCAACTTTTACGTTTCCAAGAAAATTTTTAACAATGCTTTTAAAGACACTCCAGGCTCGTATTTCAGTTTCATTGAGCATTTCCTCAAATGTTTCATCTTTCATTAGTTCTCCTATTTTGCTTCACTGAATTTTTTTTTTTTTGAGATACAAGAGGTTGATGGTCGCCCTGGACGCTCTTCGTCTTCGACACCTTCACGGCCGGCTTGGAACTCACTATACCACTTGTAAACATTTTTTTTAGACATAGCCTCTTCACCAAAGCCTTCCTGCACCATCCTCAACGTATCCGCAGCAGAAATTTGATTCCGTAAACAAAATTTAATGCAAATTCTTTGCTCAACAAATTTGGACATCGCAAAAAACGAAAAACTCACTCATCACAAAACGACACGTATCTCAAACACTAATGAATATTTTGACATGAAATTTGACATAAGTGTGACTGACAGTACTACCAACCTAAAAACAAAAATAATTCTCCAAATCCTTCGACGCGCGCAATTTAAATTCAAATGTCACCTTATTTTTTGGACACAGTAGAACATTCATACATGTACATACAAACATATGTATTTGAAATAGAACAGAAGTGCCCGACTACATCGGTGTTTAGGGCAGTGGTTCCCAAACTTATTTTGTCTACTGCCCACTTTGAGAATAAATATTTTCTAGCGCCCCCATTTTTTCACCTATTTAAAAACCACTATAACTTCAATTTAATTATTGTCACCTATATATGTATATTAACGGATAATCCTAAACGAGACTTTTACTATAACCAGCAACTTGAAACCTGAGCGCAGTAGGTAACATACAACGGCGCTTAGGTCTCAAGTTATTTCTTACGGGCTCCACCTGCCAATAAGAATGATTATTGAAACACAACTTTATAGTATTAAAACAGAGAATCTTTTATTAAAAATAAAACTAAAATAATCGATCCATATAAAAAAACTAATATGAAGGATGAATCTGATGCTGTTTAATAAGTTTGTTAATATCAGGTGCTAATTTACTCAAGAACAGTCGCAAGTCGCCACGTTCGGTAACAAGCAAAAGATTTCTATTTTTAGTAAGCAGTGTTGTCACAGCACTAAATCCACGTTCATACAAATATAACGATGGGAATGCTATCAAGAATCGTTGAACGATTGACCACAATCCAGGGTACAATTGCGAGATTGGTTTTTGTAGCCAAAATTCTTGGTAACCATTTTTGAACTTGATTTTTATTTCCTCGTTTGTTGTCAATTCTATAAGTTCTTCTTCCAGCTGAGGTGACATTGCTGTGTTGACATTTGAAAACGGATCCAACACCCAGTCTGGTATTTCCAAGTTCAAAATGTCCTGGTATCGTTCGGTGAAGTCAATGTGGAGGTTTTCCAAATGTTGGCAGCAGGCAAACAATTCGTCGTTACTGCATGATACTGATAAATTCGGAAAATTGTGAAACTCGCGTCTGCCCAGATTCTTTTTGTGTAGAAGCAGTTTGGCTGCGAAAGCAGCAACGACGTTTTTTGTTTTAATTAAATTTAGTTTATCTGGAGATTCATGTCGTTGAACAATTTTTACAGGTCTGTCATGTAAGCTATATCATTCTTTGATGTTATGAGCTTGTCTTGAAATTCTGTATCTTTAGTTTCCAAGAACTCTATAACAGAGTCAAACAGGTTGTAGAATCGAGTCAGACAATTGCCTCTTGATAGCCAACGAACTTCAGTATGAAACAACAAACGATTGAAATCCTCGTCATTAGTAACACAAAGCTGATGAAATAATTTATCTTTCAACGAGCTGTTGCGGATTTTATTGACTGCTTTGATGACATATTGCAGTGATTGAAATAGTTTTTCACTTAAGTTTCTAGCAACTAAATGTTGTCTATGAATAACGCAATGTACACCAAGGACATCTGGAATTTTATTTTTTAAGTGCGCTATTAAGCCTTTAAGGCACCCTATCAAAGCCGGAGTGCCATCCGTAGCAATTGAAATAATATTTTTCAAAGGAATCTCTTTCTCATCGCAAAACGTTTTCAATATATTGAATATAGTTTCGCCTTTTGTATCGGTCTCTAAATTTCTAGCAAATAATAGTTCTTCACATATTTTCTCATCTTTAATAAACCTCACGTAAGATAACAACAATGCTTCATTAGTTGGTAAAGTGGACTCATCGAGCTGAATTGAGAATTGGCTTGTTCTCAGGTGATCGCACAATGATTCTTCAATGTTTTCAGCCATTTCATCAATTCGTCTTTGCACAGAATTATTACTCAAAGGAATTTTTCGGATAATATCTGCGGCCAGTTTATGAAGCACGGTAGTTATTACTTCATTTATTGCTGGCATATATTAACTCTTCTCCGATGTTACATATGTGGTTTGACTTTTTGAACAATTAACAAAGAGATATTGTACGAAGCTCGAAGTCCGTCGTCATCTTGCTAGCAGCCGCCGAAAATAGTTTTGCTACACTTGGCTGATTATTATGCTTCTTCTCTAGGTCTTGAAAATATGCTACATTCTTGTCTCTCTTATCTAGATGCATTTTATTCAAATGACCTTGCAGTCTTGAAGGCTTCATTGCTTCATTCGAAAATGTTTTTAGACATAGAAGACACAAAGGCGAGGATGGGTTTGTGGGATTTTCAATGAATCCGAATTTAATGTATTCCGCACAGTATTGCCGTCTCTAAGAAATACATACGTTTAACTTCGCGAGTAGTGTAAAGAAGGCGTAAGTAATGCTCATGTATTGCGTGCAAAACCACAAATGAATATAAAATAAATATTGCATTGTTTATATAGGAATGCTTAAGCACAATTATTATATAGTAGTCCAAAAATATGAATTCTTATTTTTCCCAGAAATACATTTGTAAAAAAAGCATCTTTCTCCTTTTCGTATTATCTTATTTTTCCTAGAAATACATTTGCAAAAAAGGATCTTTCTCCTTTTCGTATTATCTTATTTTTCCCAGAAATACATTTGTAAAAAAAAGGATCTTTATCCTTTTATTATTTTCCCCAGAAATACATTTGTAAGAAAGGATAAAGATTCTTTTTTTATTTTCCACATAAAGGATTTAAGGAGTTCAAAAGCTCAAAACGTGCGCTACATCAGCTACCTATCTGACGGTATTTCGCAAATGATAAAATAAATTTTTCAAGAGCTCAAAGCATGGGCTACATCAGCTCGAACCTACCTACCCTACACCTTTGCGCAAATGATTATATTATGATAGCAAATGCCCACATACAGATTTGGCAATGGCAATAACAATAGTTTGACAGTTAGTATTCTATAAATTCTATCCTGTCGAGATGCCCCGTAATGAAACGGAGCCACCGATTGACATGATTTCAATTTTTTCAATACTCAATAAAATAGGACAGGTATATGAACTACCGGGAAGAGAAATATAAACCCGAGTTTGAGCAATCTTTTAATTCATATTAGTTGATGTTCACAAGTTGTTGTTGAGAGTCGAGAGCTCATGTAGTCGTTGTCTAAGAGGCCTCCTAGCTAAATAAAATTACAATTAACCCCCCAGGCCTCTACACAACGCCCTCATTTTCTTTTTGGGTTTCTTACCGCCTCCCTTGACACCTACAGCGCCCACTTTGGGAAACACTGGTTTAGGGGATGATATACAAACCGAACGCTGTCGATCATTTCAATCATTGAAGCATAAGTATGCATCACTTCGGGTATTTTCTGCTGAAACGAACGTTCATAAACAAATCAGGTATAAGCCGATCGCTAGTGACACAAAGTTGTTCTCTATCGCTGATTTGAAGAAAACAGTTCGCTTCGTGTACATGAACTGAACTGGCAGAATTAGACAGAGTAACGGAGCAGTACTTAAGTATAAACAAAAATTTGTTACTCGTTGCAGTTCTCTGGTACATACATATGTATCTCACAAACTAATAAAATTATATTAGCATATTTGTTTAGGAAAAATTCTTTCAGAGCTTCTTCCGACAGTGTTGAAATTCGTGAAATCGAATGATAAATCCGCCCACTCCTCATAAAACAGTTATGTTCTAAATATTCTATTGCTAAAAGTGCCGAAATTGGCCAATTCCTATATAAGTATGTGTCACAATTTAAAATTCTTGATGATTTCATCACTTGGTTGTATCTTAGATTATTTTGGTAAGAATATGTCATTCCTGATAATAATGGGTCAAAACTGTGGAAAATAGGACCAATACTTACATTAGGCTCCACATACCTAATATAAAGATTTTCGAAATTTGGTTGGACTTTAGAATGCATACATCGGTCAAGATGTGAGGAAACTTATCTTTTTTTGGTGAGGTCTCGATAAAACCGGACAAAAAATACCAATTTAAGGATTTCAAACTTTCGATTGGTTTTATATTTATTAGATATAGTGTAGTTTATGCTAACCTAATATATAGACCTATGGTCTAAACGCCGCACATATAATACATAGTATTGTTAATTTTTCTTTTTGGTCGGGTTTATATCTCAAGTAACGAATTTAAGTTAATAAGGTTGATTATAATATAAATATCTCGGACACAAAGCGAAATGCAACAAGAAAAAACGCTACCTTCGGTTGCACCGAAGCTAAATACCCTTCACAGGTCCATTTCTGTTAGTAACTATGTGTTCAGTTTGTATGGAAGCTATATGCTATAGTAACCCGTTCTGAACAAGTTTTTTAGAGATTACATTGTTGCCTTAAAAAATAATCTATACCAAATTTCGTGAATATATCTCGTCAAATGTGAAAGTTGTCCATACAAGAACTTGATTCCGATCGTTCAGTTTGTATGGCAGCTATATGCTATAGTTAACCGATCTGAACAATTTCTTCGGAGATTACATTGTTGCCTTAAAAAATAATCTATACCAAATTTCGTGAATATATCTTGTCAAATGTGAAAGTTGTCCATACAAGAACTTGATTCCGATCGTTCAGTTTGTATGGCAGCTATATGTTATAGTGGTCCGATATTGGCTTCTTGAAGAGAAAATGCCGTTTGCAAAATTTCAAAACGATATCTTAAAAACTGAGGAACTAGTTCGTATACATATATACAGACAGACGGACAGACGAACAGACAGACGGACATGGCTAAATCGACTCAGCTCGACATACTTATCATTTATGGGGTCTCCGACGATTCCTTCTGGGTGTTACAAACTTCGTGACAAACTTAATATACCCTGTTCAGAGTATAATAATGAAACTAAGTGAATCTGTGACCTATAATATAAGTTAATAAGATGACAAATATTATGTAATGAATTTACGATTTCGTTGTATAGTGAATGTTAAATTCAAGTTTGAATGTATATCTCTGGTTTTGAGCCTTGCAAATTGCAGGAATATAAAATGTAGGGTTGCACACGAACTTAGGCCTTCCTTACTTGTTTTTATTTTATAACATATTCTGACACTTAATCACGAGATTTAGGCTGTTGAGTAGATTACCCCACTAAAGTACTAGATTTAAAAATATTTCGACATCCAAAAATAACACTTGTTATTCTCTGAAGAGATTTGAAGCTAATCTATTCGAAATTTCTTTATGCGACTTCGATTTAACGCCATCTGTTTGTCAGTAAGGAAATTTATCGCATTATCACAGCTGATTTAGACAGAACAAACAGAAAATGAAAACCAACAAATGAACTAAAAGCAATGCAAATAAATTAAAATTCTCCGAATCAAAAAATTAATTAAATAGAAAATATTTAAAACAAGACGAATTTTATAACATTTATTTCTTTTAATAAATATTAGACGATGTGATTTCTTGATGTCAAAACATATAGAAAATTTCTCAAATTTTTTGGAGAAGTGTAATAAATTAATTGGGATGCGCGATTTGTTATAAACGTGCGAAATTGCCTGTGCCTATGCGACTTTTTAAAAAAATGCCGATTACAAACGACCGTACTCGATTATGGTTATTATACAAGTGAATTCTTTATTACACGGATTTCATGGCTTTGATTAAAAATTAACCTAGCGGCTTAATCTAGTGGTAGGTATGTATGTACATATGTATATAAAAGAGAAGTAAGTATACGTAGATATAATTCAGCAATCTCATAATCCACAGTAATAGAGTATTCTAATACATTGGTAATAGATGTTTTTTTGATAATATAAAAATGGTAAGTATTTACATGACATGAAAAAAAACATTTTTTAATATATTCAAACATTATTTAATTAATTTTACAAATTTATTTTTAGACTTATAAAGTCGCTTGACCGACCATCTCGATCATGATCCTTTAACTTCGATAGGCAGCCGGGCGAGCTTGTGAATAGGGCGCCTAATTGTGCCTGCTTTGGTTTCCACGTCCGCCACTCGTATCTTTCCGTCTCGCCCTTCTACGGTTGCGGCGATTCGTCCTAGTACCCACTGCTGCGGTGGCGTGTTGTCTTCGTGGACGAGGACGAGATCGCCGGACTGCAGGTGTCGTTTCGAGTGCAGCCATTTGTTGCGCTCCTGAAGATTCGTAATGTACGTTTTGGACCACTGTTGCTAAAACTGTTGCTTAAGACAGCAAACAAGTTGCCATCTCTCGTAGAAGCGAATTGGGTCCGTTGACACTTGTGCCGGTGGTAAAGCTCGGAGGGAGCACCCTATGAGTAGGTGTGCTGGAGTCAATGCTTCGCTGTCGTTGGGATCCTGGTTCAACGGTGCGAGGGACCGCGAGTTGAGGATGGCCTCCACTTCGGCCAGCAGTGTTCCCAGTTCTTCGGCGGTGAGCAGCACGTTGCGTATTTCGCACACGGCGAGGTGTTTGGCGGACTTCACTGCCGCCTCCCCTAATCCGCCGAAGTGCGGTGCCCTCGGTGGTATAAAGGCGAATCTGAACCCTTCTTGGCCGGCGAATCCCATTAATTCCGGAGACTGGGACAGAAACGCCTCTTTGCGTTCCTGTAACTTGCGATCGGCGCCGACGAAGTTTGTTGCGTTGTCGCTGTGTATCGTCTATGGCATCCTTCGACGACCAATGAACCTTTATAGGGCGAGAATAAAGGAATTAGTTGATAAGTCAGAAACTAATTCTAAGTGTAGTGCTTTTGACGTGAAACAAACGAAAACTGCGATATAGGTTTTTACGGGTGGTTGATCGCGTATTTTTAATGTAGTATAAATTGGACTACAAAAATCTACGCCACATATAAGAAAGGGTCGTAGCGCTCGAAGTCTTTCAACTGGCAAGTTTCCCATTATTTGGGTTTGCAACTTTAGCTTATAATGAAAGCAGTGTGTACAGTTTCTTACGGTTCTACTGAATGCTTCTCTTGCATTAATCAGCCTGCGTGGTGATTTCGAAAGTGCAGGAACCGTAAATAATTGATAACGAAGTGCGAATTTTTATTTAGTAATAATGGGAATTTGGCATCGTATGGGAGATGTGTATTTAAAAGGCGACCTTCTACTTGGATTAATTTGAATGAAAGCGACATTTCCGAGTACTCATGCAAGAACGGATTGAGTTTTTGCAAGTTTTCGGGAAGCGTGGTGCCTTTCGTCAGTTTTTTGATTTCATTCGGAAATTCCGAATGTTGGATCACCTGAACGATTTTCAAAAAACTCAAGTGTAATTCGTCAGATGTGAGGTGCCTTCCCTCCGTAGGCATTTTTGCTCGTCTAATCCACCGTAATAGATAGGCAACCACACGAAGCAATTTTTAATGAGAAGAGAATTTTTCGATAAGGTTCAATAATGTATTCTCTTTCACATTGGCGCAATTCGTGACCATAATTTGGCAAGAAGATGTACTGCCGAGAGCTCGAGACGCGGAGGAGACTCGGTCTTCAGCAGAGCCACTCTAGACTTTCCAGTAAGCAGCATACATTTGATACCACTAGCAGATTGGCTTCGTATGTATATGCAGCATCCGTACGCTCTTATTGAAGCGTTGGAGAAGCCATGTATTAGGCAGATAGCACTCGACTCTAGATTTACGTACCGAGGAATGCTAATTGATGACAGCTGTAGTAGGTTGGCTTTGAAACTCTGCCAGCTAGTATCAAGGCGCAATGGAATCGACTCATCTCAATCTAGTTTTTGGATCCAAAGCTCTTGCAATAAGATTTTTGTTTTGGTACCTAGTGGGGATAATAATCCATGAGGTTCGAAAAGGCAGCAGAGACTGATAGTATGTTTCGTTTAGTAGCTCGCAAATCATGAAAATTGGCATCCAAAACAAATCCTCTTTCGGCAACCAATAGATTCCTAGTGTTTTAGTTGAGTTTTTGTCATTGAAGCTTAATGACTTTTCAGTACAATTACTGTCGAAAAATTTAGGGTGGTTCGAAAACCACTTCGTTAAGTTGAATCCTGCCGAGTTTAATATTTTAATTACTTCACTTCTTATAAGATCTAGAGACTCAAAATTTTCAGATCCTGTTAATAAGTCATCAACATAAAAGTCTCTTTTAATGGCCAATGAACCGAGTGGGTATTTCATTGTATTGGCATCACTAAGCATTTGCAAACACCGTGTTGCGAGAAATGGAGCAGGCGCAGTGCCGTAAGTGACGGTGTTAAGTCGAAAAATCTGAATTTGCTCTAAAGGATGCTCTCTCCACACAATGAGCTGACAGTTTCTGTCTTCTTCATGTATGATTATTTGGCGGTACATTTTAGTAATGTCTGCTGTTAAAGCGTACTTATGTAAACGAAAACGAAGAAGAGTTGAGTACAATTCTTCTTGGATGGTTGGGCCTACCATTAAAAGTTCATTTAATGAAATTTGAGAAGAAGTACGACTCGACGCATCAAAGACAACTCGTAATTTGGTTGTTGCGCTTTCGGGCCTCAAAACACACTGATGCGGAATGAAATAGTGTGGTTCACTCGGGATCCCATTATTTGTTGGTCACATGAGGCTAACCAGCGCTTTATGCTAATTCATGAAGTCCAGATACATTTTACGAAGTTCTGGATCTTTCAATGTTTTCCTCTCCAGGACCTGAAACCGCCGAACTGAGATTTCATAGGAGTGACCGAGTAACTAACGGCCAGCCTTAAAGGGTATTCTGACTTGAAGGCTTCCTGAAGGTAATATTCAGTTGTATTGTTCACACTCATTTTGTTCAGGTGTGAATTTGTTACCAATTGTTCCTGAAGGAAGTTCCTCCAGAACCCAGAATTTTTAGACTACTGAATCTATTGGCGTTAAGTCTTCTTCAGTTTGGCATAATGTGCTATTTACTTCGGGAGAAGGACTAAGACTGCTGACATATTTGACAGACACAATCCATCCCAAAAGAGTTTTCTGTAGCGTTGGTTGATTACGGCCGCTTTTAATTTGACCAACCGCTAACAAATCGAAAAAGGTTTCTGCTCCTAATAACATATCGATCTTTTGAGATTTTCGGAATTCTGGATCCGCCAATTTAATATTGTGCGAAGTTTTCCAACCATTAATATTAACGGTATGGTCTGGATGATTAGCCGAAATATATCGCATAATTCAGAATTCCGCCGAAAATACATAATTATTTAGGCGAGACTTAACAATGTGCTTAATTTGGCCCCGACTTTTGTCCAAATTTCCAATCCCTATAATATTTAAAGTCCTGTTTTGGCATCGAATCCGCAGTTTTTGGGCCAAATCCTCCGTCATGAAGTTGACTTGGCTTCGTGAGTCCAGCAAGGCTCTTGCGGGCTTGATCTCACCAGAATAACTGATGTTGCCAACATTAACCGATCAGGCACACTTATGGTATGCATTGCGTGTGTAGTTGTTGTTAGTTGCGGATGAGGTTCAGCAGCGAAGGATACAGGATGCTGGTGCAGTAATGTGTGGTGGGACCGATTACACACGCGACATCGATCCGCTCTGCATGTGGATGCCGTATGTCCCTTACGCAAACAATTTATGCATAAGGGCACCGATTTGACAAACTCAAATCTATGTTGAACAGAGAGAGTTTTAAAAGTAGGGAAAGGTGTTATATAGTGGTCCTTCGAAATGACTTAAGCCCCACCAATTTCTCAGTGAATCTTTCCCCACCAAAAATGTCGGAATACCCACGAAAAAAATGCATTAAACCGCACGAAAATGATTTTATCCCCACCAATCGAAATGAATTAAGCCCCACCAAACGTGGGTGTTCTTACATGACAGAATCCCCACGAAAAAAAGGAATTAATCCCCACGAAAATGACTTTAGCCCCACTTTCCGCCATTTTTAATTTATTTTGCTTGCTTTAAACTT
Source organism: Bactrocera zonata (assembly GCA_037783105.1). Classification (NCBI taxonomy): domain Eukaryota; kingdom Metazoa; phylum Arthropoda; class Insecta; order Diptera; family Tephritidae; genus Bactrocera; species Bactrocera zonata. The sequence continues at coordinate 33,679 of JBAWJQ010002819.1, read as the reverse complement.
CAAGTTTTTAAATCAAAATTTTAACAAAAATTCAATTATACATATGTATGTAATATTTAAAAAGAAAAAGGTAAATAATTAAATGAAAATATGAAAATGTGAGAAAAAGAAAATAATTAAAGAAAAATATGTAAATATTCGTCAATATCTTGACGACAAAAAGGGCATTTAAATTTATTAAAATTGTTTGCAACACTCTCTGCTTCTATTTTAGATGTGCAGTCACTGCACAATTTTAAATGTTTGCATGGAGGATTTGCTGCACTTTCTTCCGTGGCATTGGATTCTTCTTCGACTTCAGATTCTTCTTCCATATATTCTAAACCTTCGAATATGTCTTCAAAGGGCTATTTTGTTTCTAGAGAAGACCATTCTATCCAAGAAACTCTTAGCGGTTATGAGTCCATTAAGCAGGTCCGTCTCCGCTTTAGCAATTAGATTTGCTCTTATAACTTTTTCCTTCGTTTTTCATTTTGGTTTCCCTAAATCACCACCGCTGTTGATAACCAATTCTAATTCCCTACTTTTGCGATACTCCTCCATTTGTAACTGCCCCACAAATTTGAAAAAATTCCCTTGTTTTGGGATTATTTTGGCAAGCACAGCATTATACGATTCTACAGCTGATGTTGTACGGATCTTATTTCCAAAGACCGAAAGGTTTCTTGGCCCAATCTATAATATTTCGAATATTTATAATTTTTAAAAACAATTTAATGTAAAACAACTTACTTTTTTTAGCCATTGCTCTTCAAAGTATTTTAAAAAAGATTCAAATTTAAACAAGTGGTCGAAAGTGGCAATTTCTTCTTTGATGATGGAAAAGCAATTAACAATGTGTGTCTCCGGTAATAATGGGAGTGACAATATTTTGTGGTAAGATATAGATGCTTTTCGGTTTTGCCTAATAAATTCCGCCAGATCCTTGTGTTTTGTAGCAATATTTCTTCGTACTGCTTGACAATAGTGAAACCAGCACCCGAATAGCTTAGAATGTTCAAATATTTTTTTTATAGCACTACGTAATCCAATTTCAAAATCCGACATAAACACCGCTGCGTCTAATTTTACCACATTAGTATTAATATAGTTAAACACATGTTCGTAACTTTTTTTTGTTTTCTTGTTCTTAAGAACAAATATAGCAGGAAACACCTGAGGAAAACAAAAAAAAAAATATTTATAATTTATCAAATTGTATATTATTATCAACATACCGTTTCAAAATATTCAATGTGAATAATTAAAAGCTGTTTGAAGCTACCAATAGGTAAAACAGAAAATGTTGCATCAACCAGTATTTTTCTCTCTACATTTGAAGGAATATTTTCTTTCATTAGATTTATTATTTTGTCAGAACAAAATAAACAATAGGCAAAGTCTTTTGCATCACAGCATATCTTAAAAAATGTTGAGGCATCATCGTCGGTATGTTTTGTATACCCAAATTTTTTCAAAGTTACTTCATCTTGAAATGATTTGATAACATCAGCTGGTGTTTTAGGAGAAATTAGAAATCGCTTATTTGCCAGTTTTTGATAATTTCGTTGGATTTTATAAAAATCAATATCTCTTGTTTCCACCGGGTATCTGAAATTATGACATTATGAGGTGATTAATTAAAATAAATAATAAAATAAGAATGAACCTACTCAACGCAAGTACTTTGAAATATTTTTCGTATGCTTCCAAGAACACTCGGTTCAGTGGAATCTTGATGTATTTCCATACAGGATGACTTCATATTATTCATAATCTTTAATTCCCTGTACGTATCCTCCTGAGTTTCATGATTATGATCAATGAAATCTTTAACCTTATAACACACTTCACTATTCAAAAACAAAGCAAAGCGAGGGTTTGCATGTTTTCACGTAACAAGCATAAAAATATTTTTCTTTTTTAATAGTTTTTTTGGAATATAATTGTTTTTCCTCTGTAACATATAATAATTTGCTATTTATTCTTTTTCCAACCTTGTGTTCATAGTTTAAAGTCATGTTTTTATCACGTCGCGTTATTCGCTTCAAGATTTCATAACAACTAAATTTGCATAATATAATGTAATGTGATAATATAGTTATTAGACAATTGAATGCAAAACCGGTTTAACAGTTAGTTTACGCTCTATTATTGAATGCAAAAAAAAACCCCAGCAGGAAATTCACTATCCCATGAAAAAATAGCTGTAAGAGATGGATTTTTATTATATGATTATTTACAAAATTATGATTTCTCCTTTTACGAAATGTACACTGTGATTTTAACCTTTCGTAAAAGAAAAAAATTCCCTTATATTATTTTATAATTTACAAAATTATGGTTTCTCCTTTTACGAAATGTGCACTATTAGTGATTTTAACCTTTCGTAAAAGGAAAAATCTTTGACAATTCAGTCTTAATAGAGTGATTATTAAAAACAGTTCTGCGTATTCTGTATAAAAATGAATATAGAAAAATTGAAACAAATAGAGAATAATCGTATAAACGCAAGAAAGATCTTACTAAATAAAAGCGATACTAAAAACCTTTCTCATGTTCCTGCATTTATAATTGATTCTTTTTTTGGAAAAAAAAGTTATAAGGCGCAATTAATAGTTTGTGTTTTTGCTTTCGTTAATGGAATCAGCGAGTTGCAACTCTTTCAACTAATACGATGGATACCGTTCACAAAAACTCACTACAAAAAAATATCAGATTTACTCTTATGGCTTGACAATTCTCCAAACGCTCACAAGTACTATAGCTATAATGTCATACTTAATCAAATAGTTTTTTTGTAACGGAGACTTACGAAAATATGGAGAAAGAAAGCAAAGAAATTAAATAAAATTTGAAAAGTATTACATTTTTACGTTGCTAACTGTTTGTTTTATTTTTATAAAAGATCACGGAATTAAAATGAATTAAACCCCACGAAAATGCTTTTATCCCCACCAATCAAAATGAATTAAGCCCCACCAAACGTGCTGGTTCTTACATGACAGAATCCCCACTAAAAAAAAAAAAGAATTAATCCCCACGAAAATGACTTTAGCCCCACTTTCCGCCATTTTTAATTTTGTTGTAAAATTGATGGGGCTTAAGTCATTTTGCCCGGTGAGGGCTAATTCATACACCCGTTCTTCGCACTTTGATCGGGTGGCAGAGTCAACTTTTGTCATGACTATGTGAATAATTCTCATCGCCCAGCGATAGCAATGAATCATACATAGCCGACACTTCATCAATCATCGCGCGCAATGAAGGGGCTGATGGCTTAGGGATAGTTGGCAGCTCAAAAAGTTTTGAAATCGTATTAAAAAAAATCAAACATTTGTTGTCGTGAACCTTTTTGAGACTTGCCAACGCCTTCGGATAGTTTTCATGCGACATTTGAAACGCCTTTACCGTGCCCAGAGCCTCTCCAGATAGACAATTAACCAGATGATTAAATTTTTCAATATTTGGGTTGTTTGAATCATTGTGAACCAAACTTTCAAACAAACTCATGAAATTTTTAAATTCCGAATATTCTCCCTTGAATCTCGACAAACTCATTTTTGGGAGCCTTGAGCTGTGAGACGTTGCGAATGATGTTTCAGCAATAGATTTTCTATTTTTGGCCAAAATTGTTTTAATTATAGATTTTGTTTCTACAATTATGTCCTCTAACTCCCCTTGGGCCATATCGTCTTCATCAATCTCTTCAATTTTAGATTGACATTTCATTAATTTCTCACTATGGGAGTTTAGTATATCAAGACGACATTCAAATTCGATTGGATCTAATGATATATAGGCTGTTCACGATAAGGTGGTTATCGGGTTATGTGATTAAGGAAACAACAACAAAATGCGGTATGACAAAATAACCAACTTTGAGGCCTTTGTTTACAGATTATGTGGTTGTTTGCTTATTTCCAGCGTTAGAAAGTCGTTGGAATTTAACTAAATGGCAGCATAAAAAATGAATAAAACTAAGCGAATGTCATTTCCATTTAGATTTTCTTATTGGAAACTCAGCTATTAACAGCTGTTTTTTGTTTACAATCAGCAAATTTCCAACTCAAAAAAATGGAGTTGGAGTAAAATGAAAGAATGAGAAAATTGGAAATAGAAATGAAATATAAAAAAATAATAATAATAACAATACAATATAATAACCAATAAATCTCGCCCTTTCAAGAGTATGTTGTGCAGCACACAGCAGACAAGTACCCACTTATTAACAAATTTTTGAATCTCTTGGTCTTTTATTTGTATCCGCATTTGTTTCAAACTACAAAACTTTTCTTTAAGAATCCCGAACAATTTGCGACTCTAACACGATACTGGCTTTGTACTTTGTTGAATTTAGCTTGTCTTTCAGAGTCTCATATTCAGAGTTCAATAAAGTCTATTTCCTGAATAGAAGAACTTATTTTAAATTCGATTATTTTGCTTTTTAAACTTTGGTTAGGCATTTTATAAGAAGGAATTTCATTGAACTAGAATTGTAAACAATGAACAGCTGTTTGTGTAAAAATAAGCAAATAACCATACATAGGATGTTCACGGAGCATAGAGGTTATTTTTAATCTAATAATCACATATCCCGATATTCACCTTACCGTGAACAGCCTAATAGTCTTTTCTAGAAAACCCGTTTTTATGCGCAAAATGCAACTTTTCGCCACCGTCCTTTGACGCTTTAATGACTTTAAGTCGATCAACTCCTTACTTGGAGAAAGGTTGGCGATAGTTGGCTTTGACTTGCTCATTTTTGCTTGTTTCCGAAAAAAAACTATGAAGGTTAGCAACAGATATACATATTAAGAATCGATAACGAAAACGAAATATATACATATACATACATATGTATATAAGTTAAAAAACGTTTTGTTGTTTTAGTTAAAAAAATATTCTTTGGGAGCTATGCTCCTTTATTAAATTCCACTAAAGAACTAAAGTTTACAATTTATTATACTTAACTCTAGACCTATGTTTGCCACTGCGATGGGTACGGAGATTGCTGACGCTGCGCTTCCCACAGGTTGGCAGTTCGCTGACGTTGCGCTTCCCACAGGCAGAGAACTTAAAACCATAGAGAAGGTGCAGGTTCGACAGCGAACATTCGTTAGATTTATAGTAGGGAATTCACCTCACAAGCACAGAATTCGCGCTGTGAAATGTTAAGATTTTTAACAGTTCTCCACATACTCAACAGAGAAGATGAAGAGAAATAAGTATATGTATTTCGGCATATGATGCCATATAATGTATGCCGAAGCAGAGAATATGAAGAAACTCGCAATGAAGAATTTCGTTTTGCTTGTTTATATTTTGTCTCATTTTTGACACGGAAAAATGTGTACAAAACACATTATGTTCTCTGTCTCACATACATATGAAGAGACATAAATATACGTATGCATGCTCCTTATGAAACTCCCAACAACAGCATTGTGATATTTTCATGCTTCAATTTTTGCTTTGAACTTGGGAATCGCAATGTATGCAAATATGTACGCTTTTGCGTTTTGCCGTCGGTAATTGAATATTGACATGTAAACATAATTATGATATGATTATAATTTTGTATGAATGCATGCATAGTAATATTTATAGTCAATTTGGACTTGAATATTTAATAATTTTATTTGATTTTACTATTTTTATTACTAATAAATATTTTTGTATTATGTTTCTTAGTAATAGAAATTGAGTTTACCACAACAATATATGTATGTTCATATAAATACATCGTCTATCATATTAATCTATTATCTGCTCATATGATTGCATGTATGCGCATGTGCGCGTTCAGAAATTCATATCATGATTTTATCACTTATCAATATATTACATGTGCGCGCATTCATCTGCATGTTCATACATTCATATATACTTATATGTACATATATTTGTATACATTGCAGCACAAATAATGCACAAGCATACAAACATATGCGTATACATGTGAATATGTCACCAGCAAAAAATGGAAGCATTGTTCTACAAAAACAACAATTGTCTAAATAGCAGAAGCATCACAAGTCAATATGGCAGCCGAATTGACGAAGCCCAAATGTAGTAAATTTTACAACAAAAACGATTTCATTCATAAACGCAGGCGCATATGCCACAAGCGACCTCGCTTCATTCATATAAACAGACGCCGTAACATCTCCCCGAGCATGCCTTTGCCAACAAGCGTCTTTTCGCGACGATGGCAAAAGCTTAAAATCATAAATTGAACAACTTTCTGATGCTTCTTCACAGAAAGAAGCGACAAACGTGGCAATATAGCTCTTGTCGATTTACAATATTTGTCAATTCTAAAATAAGTATTTTTCCGTGGCTCGCAAAAATTTGCGTCGATATGTATGCAAGCTCATACATATGCATACGTAATTACGCTGCCTTGTAGGCGAAACTGTTACAGCGGCAAGGAAAGCGGTAAGAATCGGCGATCCATTTCATGCATAACCAAACCATAATTAGGACAACACGATACAAGTGTCAATGGTGGTGTTGGTAGTAAGCACTTGAAAAGCTACGATGAGTACGCGGGTTCAAATCTCGACAGAATTTATTTTTAATTTTTGCCTTTTATTTTATGGCAAAAGCTAAAAATCATAAATTGAACATCTTCTGGTGTTTGTTCAAAGAAAGAAGTGAGAAAAGCGGCAACATAGGAGTTGTCGATTTATAATATTTGTCTAAAATATTTTTCCGTGACAAAAATCTGCGTCGATATGTATTCATGCCCATGCGTATACATACATACATATTTACGCACGTTGGACGGCGAAGCTGCTACAGGGGCAAGGGAAGCGGTGACAATCGGCGGCTATTAGTTTTTTTTTCGGCGCAGCCATTGGTTGACCGTGACAACGGAGATGCGAAAAGACGAGTGCGACATTTGTTATTATGAATGTATGTACATATGTATGTATGCATGTGGCTCGCATTTGCTTTCGTAAACATACAAATGCGCCTAAGAAATAATGTAAGTGTGTATGTATATGCCATAGAAATTCTACTGGTACAAATATGGATATGATAACGAAATAATGCGAATATGCATATTTCATGAAGGTCATCAATTTTCTTTGAAGAAATGAAGATTATTTTGCACATCTTCACTTTGTAATAGTCGAAATAAATATTAATTTATTTAAAAATTAAAAAATAAAAATAAAGAGAAATAACATTAAAATAATTTTTCCCAATTTTTCCCGATTTTGTAAAAAAAATTTAAATTTTTACAATTTTTGGGAAAAAAATGGTTCATTTGATACAAAATAATCACGCATATGTGACAATGGTTCATATAAATAATACAATATAAGCATGCATATGTCACTGAGAGAATGCTTTTTTACATTCTTTGTGTGACTTTGTATACTTTGTGCAATTCTCTTTATTTATTCTCAGTCATTTTACATATATTTCTGCCAGAGAACCGGCTCAATTCTGCTAAATAGCAGCGAATATGGTGAATTCCCTACTATGATTCTATCAGCTCTGTTAGCCGCGCAATCGAACCATCATACAGATTTCGATTTGCACCTTCTCTATACTTTTAAGTTCTCTGGTATAGAGAAGGTGCAAATCGAAATCTGTATGATGGTTCGATTGCGCGGCTAACAGAGCTGATAGATTTTTATTAGGGAATTCGCCGTGCTCGCTGCTATTTAGCATAATTGAGCACGTGGAGTGTCAGAAAAGTATGTAAATGACTGAAAATATATAAAGAGAATTTGCTTCGTAGAAAAGTATACAAAGTCACACAAAGAATGTAAAAAAGCATTCTCTCAGTGACATATGCATGCTTATATTGTATTATATGAACCATTGTCACATATGCGTGATTATTTTGTATCAAATGAACCATTTTTTTCCGAAAAATGGTAAAAATTTAAATTTTTTTACAAAATCGGGAAAAATCAAGAAAAATTATTTTAATTTTATTTCTCTTTATTTTTATTTTTAATTTTTAAATAAATTAATATTTATTTCGACTATTATAAAGTGAAGATGTGCAAAATGATCTTCATTTCTTCAAAGAAAATTGATGACCTTCATGAAATATGCATATTCGCATTATTTCGTTATCATATCCATATTTGTACCAGTAGAATTTCTATGGCATATACATACACACTTACATTATTTCTTTGTTTACAAAAGCAAATGCGAGCCACATACATATGTACATACATACACTCATAATAACAAGTGTCGCACGCATCTTTTCGCATCTCCTTTGTCACAACAATCCAAGCTGTGCTGAAAAAAAAGAATAGCCGCCGATTGTCACCGCTTCCCTTGCCCCTGCAGCAGCTTCACCATTCAAGTATATATGTACACGTATGGGCATGAATACATATCAACGCAGATTTTTGTCACGGAAAAATATTTTAGACAAATATTACAAATCGACAACTCCTATGTTGCCGCTTTTCTCACTTCTTAGAACAAACACCAGAAGATGTTCAATTTATGATTTTTAGCTTTTGCCATCGTCGCGAAAAGGCGCTTAAAGGCAAAGGCATGCTCGGGGAGATGTTACGGCGTCTGTGTATATGAATGAAGCGAGGTCGCTTGTGGCATATGCGCCTGCGTTTATGAATGAAATCGTTTTTGTTGTAAAATTACTACATTTGGGCTTCGCCAATTCGGCTGCCATATTGACTTTTGATGCTTTTGCTATTTAGGCAATTGTTGTTTTTGTAGAACAATGCTTCCATTTTTTGTTGGTGACATATTCACATGTGTACGCATATGTATGTTTGTATGCTTGTACATTATTTGTTCGGTAGTGTATACAAATATATGTACATATAAGTATATATGAACGTATGAACATGCAGATCAATGCGCGCACATGTAATATATTGATAAGTGATAAAATCATAATATGAATTTCTGGACGCGCACATGCGTATACATACATATAATCATATGAGTAGATAATAAGATTAATATGATAGACGATATATGTATGTATTTATATATTGTTGTGCAATGCAATTTCTATTACTAAGAAACATAATACAAAAATGTTTATTAGTATAGTATATTATGTAAAAATCAGATAAAATTATTAAATATTCAAGTCCAGATTGACTGTAAATAGTACTTTGCATGCATTTATACAAAATTATACTCATATCATAATTATGTTTACATGTCAATATTCAATTGCCGACGGCAAAACGCAAAAGCATACATACATACTTATTTGCATACATTGCGATTCCCAAGTTGAAAAATTGAAGCATGAAAATATAACAAAGTTGGGAGATCATAAGGAGCAGCATGCATATGTTTATGTCTTCATATTCATATTCAATGCATGCTTATGTTTACATATGTCTTCATATTCATATTCATGCATACATATACATATTTATGTCTCTTCATATTCTTAGGTATGTGAGACAGAGAACATAATGTGTTTTGTACACATTTTTCGGTGTCAAAAATGAAACAAAATATAAACAAGCAAAACGAAATTCTTTGTTGGGAGCCTCTTCATATTCTCTGCTTGGGTATATATGCCATTTCATCATATTTCTCTTCATATTCTCTGTTAGAATATGTGAGGGAATTGTAAACAATGTTAAAATTGTGAAGCGAATTCCGACCTACAATGTTAACAAATGCGGCGAATTCCCTAATAAAAATCTATCAAATGTTCGCAGTCGAACCTGCACCTTCTCTATACTTTACGTTCTCTGACTTAGTAGCTGTCAACACAGAATACTTTTGTTATTGTGCATGTAATGAAATTTTTATAAAATATAAAATGCTTATTTTAAGCAAATTTGTAAATAATAAATAAAAAATAAATATGTAGAAACAATGTAATGAAGTGTAAGTGCATAAAAAGTGCATAATATAAAATAAATAATTACTAGAAATCGAGAAATTGCAAGATGAAATTTGCAAAGTTTTCAAATTTAAATGCAAATATCTCGAAAACTCTAAGTTTGCGGCGGCAACAATTATATATTTTCTTAATCTGGAGCATCAGCCCTATCCAACCATACCAACCCTGAAATCGTGGGATGGTATACTAAAGCCGACCCTGAATAGTTGCATTTGCATATTTTACTTTTTTTTTAATTTTAAATTTAGGAAAAATTTTTACGTAGCCTGGGCATTATTGATAGGGAGGGTATTACCGAAAAAATTCGGTTTTATTACGACTAAAGAGCACTTAAACACTTCTCACAATCAGTTATTCGTTCTTTTTGTTGGATTATGAACTTGCGAGGCACCCACTTTGCACAGAGCTTTCGCCTCTTTAAGCTTAGCAAATAGCTTTTCATCGGTGGATTTCTCTCAGCCCAAATTCAACAGTATTTTTCTCCAAAAATCAATGATTTATTAACACACGAAATGCTCTATGATCCATTTTTTTGTAAACTAACACAAGTTGCTTCACAGAAATGCTATATTTCATTAACTAATAATTATAATCCAGTAGCAGTATTATCTATGTATCAGCCACAGTGAAGCGTGGACGGGTCCTCTAGTATGTACATATATAAAACTGATTAAATTTTAAGATTAAAAGCTTTATAATTGGCTTTACTATTGCACTAAGGTTTCTGTAATCAATTTTATTTGTACATACTTAAGTTGAAGAGAATTCATAGCTTTAATTAATATGAATTCATCACATCCGCAATTTCTTATGTTACACTGTGAATGCTATTTTGTCACAGTCGCAATTTTTCATGTGATAGTGTGATTGCTACTTTGTTGAAGTTTCTCATGTCACTGCTACTTTAGGAAACTTGTCACAGCTGTGACCAGTGATTTTTAAGTACCAATGACAAAATCACAGGTACTGAAATATTTGGCATCTCTAGTACGCCATGGTCCGTCCAATGTTTGAGGCAGATGGGCAGATCCCATTTCTGATGTCGGAGTACAGTTGTCTTCTATGGCCATTGTTGTAGCGTAGCGAGTTTCGGCTGCGCACTAGTAAGTTCTATACTCGACTGCTTCTGCGTCGTTTTCCACACTCGACAATAGCGACGCCACGCTGTCGTCCCGCTATAACGGTACTTCTTGAAGTGACAGCATGCAGACAACCAATCACAGCACAATCAACGGCTGATACAATAACGAGGAACTTAGTCTTCTAATGAAATTCCCTAAACTGTATACACATACACTCCCACACGCATACCCTAATACACACTATTAGGGTGCGCCAACATATACTTATATATATGTATATAATATATATTTTTGTACTGATGGGTAAGCATGTGTGGTATGTGTTACTTCGCGTTTTTTTTTTTTGATTCTTAGGTAACTAAACGTATGTATATATGTATTCCCCGAATTTATTTTAACTTATATTAACACGTATTCTGTTCCTCTTGTTGTTAGATTTCTTATGTTCTTATTGTTTTTCACACCCACTTTCACTTCACCTCCAACCGAAGAACAAGATAATGCACAGGCAATTACGAAAAGCTATTATTTTTTTTAATATTTTGCTTGATGCACAGTTTAACTCTAATCCACGCACTATTGTCCCTTCTCGGGCGCCATGAAAATTTTTCAAGCTTTTTTGAGAAGTGTAATAAATTCATTGGCATGCGCGATTTGTTATAAACGTGCGAAATTGCCTATGCGATTTAAAAAAAAATGCCGATTACAAACGACCGTACTCGATTATGGTTATTATACAAGTGAATTCTTTATTACACGGATTTTATGGCTTATACCATGTTCAGACCGACACTTAATCACACGATTTCGGCTGTTGAATGGATTATCCCACTAATCTTAAAAATTTATCAAGATTTCGCATGACAGTTCGAAATCACTTCATTGAAATGATTTGAAACTGATCCACGCTAAATCTCTCTCTACGACTCTGATTTTGCGCAATCTACTCGTCAGCACTGGAAATCTGTTACATTATCACAGCTGATTTAGACAATACAAAGGGAAAAAAATGTAAACAAACAAATTTATTTTAAAGCAATTAATCTAATTTCACCTGAAAATCGACTTAACATATGAAAAAATGCATCCATTATTTCTATTATATCGAAAATATTAAAAAAAAGACGGCTTTTATTTCAAAATACTATATGACAATATTTTCTTTTGATAAATATGTATTAAGCGATGTGAATTCTTGAATGACAATAACAGCTGGTTTTTGATCTTTCTAACGGCAGTGAGAACACTGTTGGGTTATGAAATGCTTAAATGTAATCTAATATTTTAAATTTTCGGTCTGAACATGGTATTAGCTTAAAAATTAACCTAACGGCTTAATCTAGTGGTAAGTATGTACATATATAAAAGAGGGGTAAGTGTACGTAGATATAATTCAGCAATCTCATAATCCACAGTAATAGAGTATTCTAATACATTGGTAATAGATGTTTTTTTGATAATATAAAAATGGTAAGTATTTAAATGATATAAAAAAAAAAAACATTTTATAATATAGTCATACATTATTTAATTAATTTTACAAATTTATTTTTAGACTTATAAAGTCGTTTGACACAACACATACATATGTTTTAATATAGTTATAAGTACTAGTTATAGATAGTCACTAGGGTGGTTTTTCAAAATAAATTTTCAATTTTTGGAAGTGCTCACTTCTAGAAATGTACCATTTAGGGTTAATAATACAATAGTGACAGTTTCAGCTCAACCGGATTTAACCTTCCCGTGCCGAAAAGGCCTTGAAGTTTGATAAAATTGCCATTTTTCGCGAAAAAGCGTTATTTTTCGACTTTAACTTATGACTGATTCCACCTATTACAATAAATTTATTATCAAATGAAAGGTAATTTTGTTGAAATTAAAGACTATTATAATACATTTTCTTTAGAAATGTATGGTTTGGAAGATATTTAACATTTAATGGACCAAGTTCGTGTCAAATGCCTTAGTATAGTTCTTCGCAGTAACACTCGAGGTTCTCCACGATTTTTGAAACTATCCTTACCTTAACCATAAACAATGCATACACCGAAGTCCTTTATTTTATTATAATAGAAAAAGCTAGAAATTAGTAAAATCGCTATATATTTTGTATTTTCAGTTTTCGTACATTAATTGGTACAATGTTTAACAAAAAGATAAGACGATGGGAACAAATCTATTTAAAAAATAAACATTTAGAAAAGAAAATTCATACTAAAAACAAAAATTATAAAAAATTTATCAATTTATTTATATACCCGCAGCCGTTTTCCTGCGTGAAATTATGTGTTTTGAAATGAAAAAAGACAAAAATTCATATTGCGTTGATAATCATTTATTTGCGCAGCTCGATAAACAACATTTTTTCGTTTCTGTTCCAGTGCGTAAATATAGAAAGAAGATAGTTTTCCAACTCGTGAGCACGCCACGTATCTTTGGCCGTCTGAAAAACATAGCTGTTCCAAATTTATGCCACACATTTCTAGCAACTATCTTTTTGTCCTGATCTTTGTCATCTCAAATGCAATTTTTACTGGAAACGGAATCCGTTTGAACTGAAATGGCAAATCGATAGAACTCAAAACAATTCGTAGAATCAAGCATTCTGCCCCTTGTATTCGATAGGTGCATCACAATCAGTTGGGTTCCATTACACAGTTTCGATACATGAAGATTGGGAAACATAATAATGACAGATCCAACTTTGAGACGCAAATGATGCGGCGGTATACCAAGCCTCTCCAAAGAATTTAGAAATTCCATTGGATAATTCACGGCGTCGTCTTCATTGTCAAGACGATCGATCGATTTGTATGAGCGCAAGTCAAGACTTTGAATTTTCCAGTTTAAGTCGTCTACATTGGTATCTTTGGCAGCTATCATTGCACGTAGTTACGATAATTTGGCCAATGTTCTGATAAACATTCGTAATGAGTCGATCTTTCGTGAATCGATAAACGGCAGATAGAATTGATATCAAACCACCGGAAGTATCAACCGGAATTGATCCCTTTCTAATTTTTAGCGAATACGATGTAAAATGTTTTCGAAATGCCATTTTTGTTCCCATAATAGACGCGGATTTGAAGGCATTTGCATTCCAGTGATTATCATTTTCCCGCAATTGTAATTGCTGGCTTGCTTCTCAAAAAGTTGCACACGCCGTATCATTCACAGTGTGCAATGACTCAAATGAAGTTGAACCGCGAATATTTATCAATAGCAACCGAAGGTAGAAACAATCGTCGTTTTTCGGGTGGATTATGTAAATTCGTCCTAATGCATTAGTTGATAACACACCAGGATGTCCATCTACTGCTTGCCCTTGCTTTCTGCGTAATTATTTCTTCGACAATGCATTCTATGTATAATATCAAGATATTTCCGAGTGTCCTCGCCAACGGATCACTGACGAAAGTTGAGCAAAAACTCATAAATGTTAATGTTGTTGCTGGCGGTGTTTCCACTGGCTAACTGTATTCTCTGGGTTGAAATACTCTCTTTGGCCATTCTCCAAATTAACTGCGATACGCACAACAGTCGGAAAACGTTCGCGAATTGCAAAATTAATCAACTTACAAAGCGCTTTATTGCAGTTCACGTATCGACCGTATCGTTCAAGACCAATAACCGTCATGTTGCTTCCTTTGGTGACGTATTTATAAACGTACTAGCTGACCCCGCAGCCGTTGTCCTGCGTGAAATTATGTATTTTGAAATGAAAAGAAAGTTAAATTCATCATTTAATTTTTGGTGTTTTTTTTTTGTTTTCAATGTAACGCAGCTTTATAAACAACATTTTTGGGTTTCTGTTAAGGTTTACAGAAAAGATGGTTTTCCAACTCGTGAGTACGTCACGGCCGGTTGAAAAACATAGCATTTCCAAATTGATGCCCCACACTATGCGACTATCTTTAGATCCTGTTGGTTGTCATCTCAAATGCAATTTTCACTGGAAACGGAACACGTTTGACCTGAAATGGGAAATCGTTAGAACTCATAGGAACTCGTAGAATCAAGCATTCTCCCCCTTGTATTCGATAGGTGCGTCACAATCAGTCGGGTTCCATTACACAGTTTCGGCGCATGAAGATTGCGGATCATAATAATGACGGATTCTACTTTGAGACGCAAATGATACGGTGGCATACTAAGCCTGTCCAAAGAATTTAGAAATACCACTGGATAATTCACGACGTCGTCTTCATTGTCAAGACGATCGATCGATATGTATGAGCGCAAGTCTCCCGGAATTTGACTTCGAAACTTCCAGTTTAAGTCAACAACATCGGTATTTGTGGCAGCTAACATTGCGCGTGCACTTAAGTAATCGTAGTTACGATAATTTGGCCAATGTCCGAACATTTGTGATGAGTTCATCTTTCGTGAATTGATAAAGGGAAGATGGAATTGATATCGAACCACCGGAAGTATCAACCGAAATTGTACCATTTCCAATTTTTAGCGAAGACGATATAAACTGTCTTCGGCAATTCGATTTTTGTTCGTATCGCATAATAGACGCGGATTTGAAGGCTGATATGTCGAAATGATTATCGCTAAAAATTACGAACTTCATTTTCATTCCAGTGATTAACGTGTTCCAGGAATTGTAATTGCTGGTTTACTTCTCCAAAACTTGCACACATCGAACCATTCACAGTACGCAATGACTCAAATAAAGTTGAACCGCGTACATTAATCAATAGCAACCGAAGGTAGAAACAATCGCCGTTTTTCGGGTGGATTGTGTAAATTCGTCCTAATGCATTAGTTGATAAGACACCTGGATGTCAATCTACTGGTTGACCTTGCTTTCTGCGTAACTATTTCTTCGACGATGCATTCCATGCATAATATCAAGGTATTTCCGAATAGAGCATTGTTCTCACAAACAGATGACTGACGAAAGTTGAGAAAAAACTCGTCAATGTTAATTTTGTTGCTGGCGATGTTTCCACTGGCTATACTCTATTCTCTGGGCTGAAATACACTCTTTGGCCATTCTCCAAAATAACTGCGAGACGCACAACAGTCGGAAAACGTTCATGAATTGCAAAAGTAAATATCCTACAAAGCGCTTTATTGCAGTTCACGTATCGCCCGTATCGTTTAAGACCAATAACCGCTATGTTGCTTCCTTTGGTGACATACTTTCAAACGTATTTTTATCGATTTCACCAAACTGCAATACTAAACACTGATATGAGTTTGGAATATGAATTAATGGTGAATATAGTACGATCAATGTGTTGTCAACTTCGATATTTACTTTTCTAAGTTGAATGCTGAATGTTCTGCCATTGTCGTCTGGTGAGCGACGCCGATAGAGTTGATATCCATCATTTCCAGTTTGTGTTTCCGAAAGAAAAGCACATGGATAGTGTTTCGTGCACTTATTGTCAGACATACAAACCGAAAAGGGATTGTAGTGTCCGCAAGGTCCATGCACCATATTGGTTTCCACCACTTCATATAATACTGGATCTTTCTCTACATCAGGAATTTCCGGAGAAATGATTTCATCAATCTGATCTGGTGTAATCATCATCCAAAGAAGAATGTGTACGTGCGGAAAACATCCAACAGCACCACATATACGTTGCTTCAAGATAAAGTCAATCAAACATCGTAACAGTTGTTTGAAAAGACGTGCTGTGACATCGTGACGATCGCTTGCTGATTAACCGCGATCCATAATTCCGCACGTATGTCGCCGCATCTTGGTAGAACTTCTTGCCTTGCCTTGGGCTGCCATACTTTGATGGCAAAAAGAACACCGACCGATATTAGGGCGACCTCTTGGTGGCTTCGTAACAAATTTCAATCTGCAATTGACCTCTTTGTGTGAAACACACGTAAAGTTTTCATTGAATAATTTTCAATAATTTTTCTTTTGAATAGCCGGAATAAAAAAGCAAGCGACCGAAATTGAACTATTCAAATAATTTACAAATCAAAATATTGAAAAAAAAACAAACACAAATTGAAAAAAAAATGTTCATGAAAAAAAGTTACTTTTTGGAATTATCCAATTTGCTGACTTTTCATGAAAAGTATAAGATATTTTTATTTCTAAACCTTCCTTGATCCACAACGAACAACCTCTTAAAATTTCATTAATATTGGTTCAGCCATTCTCTTAGCGTTACTAACGAACAAACATTCATTCGTTTGTATGAGAAAAAGAAAAGGGCTGTTTTTAGGGGTTTTCCGGCAATTATTCGAAATTTTTTCTCCGCAGAAACCATCTCTGAACCTCAACGAACATTTTAAAAAAAGAATTATCAAATTTGGTTCAGTCGTATGAAAGTTATGAGCGTACATACATTTTGACGATTCATTTTTATTTATACATATATACATATGTAGATATAGATTGAGAAATAAACCCAATTATATTAAGTAATATATATTAAATATATATATATATAATATTTAAGCCAATAAATTTAAGCAATTAAGTTTAAACCATTAAGAATAATTGAAGGCTCGACCAGCCAAATAATAAAATATTTTAAAAAAAAAACCGCGATTCACCACCGCAAGGGGGACCCTCCGGTTTATAACAAAAACTCAATTCTGCGATTCTGAACTTCAGACCCACCAGAATAAAAGAGTCTCCTTTCCTAGAAAGGATCAAAAATAAAAAGTATAATATAAAAAACAACAAAATGATAGATGCTTTACCAACTGACTTGGACTATAATGAAATAGACAGAATAGTTAGAAATCTTGAAGGATTTGTAGAAGTCAATAGGATTAACAAAAAAGAAAGTGATCTAAATAAAGATAAACTTAAAATTAAATGTATGGAGAAAGTTTTTCGATATATAGGAAAAGATAAGAAGGCCACACTTGAGGATTATTATAATCAGGAGACAATTATGTCTGAGACTATAGAGATGATACAAGTATCAAAAAAGAAAGATTTGTTTTAAATGGGAAGTAATATAAGTGCTCCAAAATACGAAAGGTTGTATTATTGCGATTACTGTAAAGGCAATCATAAATTTGAAAATTGTCCATATTTAAAGGAAAAGAAGAGAAAAAATTTATTAATCAAAAATGGCTTTAAGTAGCGAAAATGAGACCTTAGTCGAAAGACTGATTGCCGCAACGAACGCATCACTTAGATTAGAAATATCTGAAATGCGCAGGCAAAGAGAAGACTTAACTAAGTCTACAACAATAACCGATTACAAACCTGAAGTAATAAATTCAGAGATTCGCTGTGACGAGTCCCTAGAAGTCGTAAAGTCTTTACCAGAATTTGGAGGGAAACAGAATAAATATGTTAGCTGGAGGGAATCTAATCTAACAATGCAATGAGTTTATACGTAAGAGGCAGCCGTAGATATTTTGCTGCATTGACTATATTAAGAAATAAAATTACTCACGATGCTAATGACATTTTGTCCAACCACGGAACAGTTTTAAATTTTGATGCTATTTTAGCACGATTAGATTTCGCTTACGCCGATAAGCGACCATCTCATATAATTGAGCAAGAAATGAGTATCCTGCGTCAAGGCAATTACTCCATAATTGAATATTATAATAAGGTTAATGAGAAATTAACCTTGCTAATAAACAAAACCATAATGACTTACGGATCAGATAGTGCCGTAACTAAAGAATTTAATGCCAAACATAGGTGGGATGCCTTACGCACATTCATAACGGGATTAAACGGAAACTTAGCAAACATACTATTTTCACTATCGCCAAGCGATTTACCAAATGCTTTAGCAAAAGCACAAGAATTAGAATCTAACAATATGCGAGCGTCCTTCGCATTACAATTTGGAAAAAATCAAAACTATTCAAATTCTAACAACAATAACAGGCAACATACTTTTAATAACAACAGATTCAATAACGGTAATTTCAATAATAATTTACGGTTCCCACAAGCCCAGCCACAAAGAAATTACAACCAAAGAATGGGTTACCAGAATAACCAACCACGACCTACACCAATGGATGTCGACTCAAGCATCCATACACGCAACCGTATGTTGCAAAAGCCAACAACCTTTAACCAAAACAATTTAGAAAAAAGGCTACATGTAAGTACACAACAGAGTGTGCAGCCACCGACTAAGACACAGCGCATTAATAATATTAAGGAGGATCATTTTTTAGGCCAAAATTAACTCTGCCATATATTTTTCTAAATGACAGGGTTACTGGTCAAAACTTTAAAATATTAATAGATACGGGAGCAACTAGTTGCTATATTAAATCAGGAATATACAAAAATAAAAATAAATTTTACATACAAAAGAGAGTAAAAACAATTAATGGATTTTCGATAATACACTATTATCACATTATAACATTATTCGGCGAAAAACAAATATTCTACGAAATCGAAAATTTGGAAGCAGACCTATTAATAGGATAAAAATTTTTGAAGGATATTAATGCGGTGATTAACTTGGAAAAAAAGAAATTAATAATAAATAGTGAAAAAAAAAGAGCAGGATATATTTAGCTTAGGATGCGAATATAAGCATCAGAAAAGTAAGGATAATTGAAAGATCGTTAAGGAGGACGAAATTACTTTGGAAGCAAAGGCTTCTAAAGCGCCAGCCGACGGAAATATCGGCAAATAAAAAAAAATAAATACTGTGGAGCAGGAAAGCTCTACAACGCCAGCTGAAGATTTAAACCAGCAGAGTAGAAGTAATAATTATGCAAAAAATATTGTGGAACAAGAAAGTTCTACAACGCCAGCCGATGATAATACCGGCAAATTAAATAAAAAATATATTGTGGAACAAAGAAGTTCTTCAATGCCAGCCGATGATAATACCGGCAAATTAAATAAAAAATATATTGTGAAGCAAAGAAGTTCTACAACGCCAGCCGATGATAATACCGGCAATATAGAAAATGAAAACTATGTATGTAAACAAAATTTCTTTAGAGGAAAAATTAAACAATACCTATACCCTCTTTCTGCTAATTCCTTCATAAACGAAGAGGTAAAAAAAATGATGGAAGATAAAATAATAAGGCCAAGTAAGAGCGCATATAATTCGCCAATTTGAGTTGTACCAAAAAAAGGTGTAAATGAAGACGGTACGCCGAAATTTCGAATGGTAATCGATTATAAAAAATAAAATGAAGTAACAAAATCAGATATATATCCAATTCCGGATAGCAATATAATACTTTCAAATTTAGGAAGTTCGAAATATTTTTCTACATTAGATCTGGAATCAGGTTTTCACCAGATCCTTATTAACGCGATATTGAAAAAAACTGCATTTTCGGTAAATAACGGAAAATACGAATTTTTAGGAATGCCATTTGGTTTAAAAAACACGCTTAGTATAAAGTATCAAAGGGCGATGGGCAATGTTTTAAGGGACTTTATTGGAAAATTTTTTCACGTTTATATTGACGATATAATCGTATTTTCAAAAAGCTTCGAGGAACATAAAAAACATTTAAGTATAATAATAGAAGTACTAAAGAACGCAAATATGAAAATTTCATTACAAAAATCTAAATTCTACCAAGAAGAAGTAGAATTTTTGAGGTATATTGTTACAAATAATGTTATAAAGACAGATCCAAAAAAAGTTGAAACAATTTTAAATTTTCCGGTTCTAACAACTCTACGACAGTTACGAAGTTTCCTAGGAATGATTGGATATTACAGGAAGTTTATTAAAAATCATGCTAAAATAGCAAAACCATTAACAATACATATATCAGATGAAAACGGAAGAGTTTCACAACATATGTCTAAAAAAATTAAAATTAGATCGGAACAAGAAGGACTTTTGGCAACTGAGAAATTGAAGTCTATATTAGTAGATCAAGTCGAATTAATTCAACCAAATTTTAACAAAACATTTATACTAACGACAGAAGCATCAAATGAAGCTATTGGTGGAGTCTTAAGCCAAGGGGGCAAACCTATTACATTTATATCTAAAACATTAAATTCAACAGAAAAAAATTACGCGACTAATGAAAAAGAACTATACGCTATCGTATGGACATTAAAAAATCTAAGAATTTATTTATAGGGAGTTTCAGATTTGGAAATTCATACCGATCACCAACCACTAACATTTGCAGTCTCACCTAGAAATCCAAATGTTAAAATGAAAAGATGGCATGCTTTAATTGGAGAATACACAGTAACTCAACACTCAGCTGAAAGTAGTGATCATACTCAGATACCCGAGACAAAAAAACCATTAAACCAATTTAAACAACAAATTTTATTAAGTAAAAATAGATTTACAATACATGAGCAAATTCAAGAATTTGGAAAAATTAGACAAATGCTCAATTGGGTTGAGGTCAGGAGATTGTGGTGGATGGGGCAAGACGTGTGCGGTGTTATAAGTTAACCACATTCTTACAATATGGGCCAAATGCTTCGGGTCATTGTCTTGCTGAAATGTGAATGAGCTTGGTAAATTTAGTTTTTGAGCACTTTTTTTCAAATTTTGCTTCAAAATATTTAAATAAACCGTTTTGTCCATAATGTCTTCTATAAATACCAGCTCACCCACACCTGCAGCAGCCTTGCATCCCCACACCATCACACCACCACCACCGTATTTCACTGTTGGAGCAAGATTTTGTTTTTCAAATTCAGTGTTTGGCTTTCTCCACACCGAAGTACGACCATCGCTCCGAAAGATATTGTACTTACTCTCGTCTGAGAAGAGTACTTGGTCCCAGAATGTGTTTGGTTTTGTGTTATACTCTTTTGCGTAGTCTAGGCGCTTCTTCTGGTTACGTGAAGATATCAATGGCTTCTTTCGAGCAACACGCGAATTATAGCCAGCCGAATGTAGTACTCTTCTAACGGTCATCGCATGAATATCTTTTCCAAATTCATTTTTCACCTCAGCAGCAATCTGCGTAGATGATATTTTCGGATCTTTTTTGACTTTTCGAACAATGTGCTGCTTTTCGCGATCGCTTAAAACCTGAGGACGACCGGTACGCTCAGCACTTTTTAAACATGATGCTCCTTTAAACCGCTTTATGATATTGTGAATTGTGAACCGGCTTCTGCCCATCATTTCACCTATTTCAGCATACGATTTGCCTTGGTTGTGCATATGTAAAATAATTTTTCGCTGAGATATAGTGGTTTCTTTTTGTTTTGAAGACATTTTTTTAAAAAAATTTAACTTTTCACGTTATTGAACACAAACGAATTTCACAAAGCAAAAATGATTGACAATTTGAATAACTGTTAATAAATGAAAAGAAAAGCGTTGAATTCTCGGAAAAGGAGTGGCCAGATTGAGTATTTTTTAATTAACAGACCGGGTGTGCCAATACTTTTGTGTCGCAGAAATTGCTTATTTTTTATGAATATGAATTAAAAGGTATAATTAAAAATGAATTATTATAAAAAAATTAGTGTATGTGGTAGTTAATGAATGAATTTAACAAGGGAAAATATATTTACACTAAAAAACCTATTAGTCTGCTTTTAAAATAGCCGAAAAACACAAAATGATTGCTGTGCCAATACTTATGTGCGGCACTGTATATACATAGATTATTATTTCCAATATCATTCATCAGATAAGGGTAGAGAAAGGGTACTTTTGGAAGTATCAGGGTAAAGCCGACGACAATCCGCTACCACCTGAAGCAGGAATTGTTTTTGCTCCTCATCTTTTGTAAGAATACTATTAGTCTTGAATTAACTTAACCCCTCTCTCTGCCGTGTCGTTTACTACCTTCATACTCCTAACAAAATTTTGAAGTTTCAAAAAGTCTTTATTTTCGGACCATTTCTTGGGGTCCTCTGTCAAAAAATCAGTTTTGACTTTGAAATATTCGAAAAAGGTCAGGCTTTGATCCGAAACAAAGTTCTGAAGCGAAATATTTTTAAATAGGTTTACAGCTTCATTTTCAGAAACTTACACCCTCATTATCCTTGAAGACCGTTCTTCTTCTGTTAAATTCCTGTACGATAAAATTTTTTTTTGCCATCTTTCTTTTTATTTCATTTGAAACATTTTTGTCAAATAAGCTAAGGCAAATCAGTTCCGGGTTCAGATACCACAGGTGAAGTAAATATTTTCCCAATACCTTTTCTGATACACCTTGATCAATACGTCTGTACTTAATTACATTCTGAACAAATTGTAAATCATTACTAGGTGCACTTATTGCGTTTGAAGCTTGACACCACATCTTCACATACAAATTAACAATAAATAAACAAATAGCTTTTAGTGAACTGAACTCCTCTTCGGACATAGAAAACTGTTCTCTAAAAATGAACATTTTCAGAGAGTAAATGGCTTTTGCCATCCAACGGGCGTGATGATAAGCACCAGGAGTGTTAAACGAAACATCGTGAGAAGGGACTTTTCCTAAAAATATTAAACATAACTTAATAAGTTCTAAGTAATCATCCCTCGGCTGTTTTTCAGTTAATTGAAAGAGAAGAAATTCCGAAACTTCTTTTTCGAACTCTTTCATTGACTTCTTTACCGAATCATCCTGTACCCCTTCAATGTATTTAGACTGATCTGTGTTAGGCCAATGTATTTGAAATCTTCTAAAAATGTCAGGTTGGGGAGCAGTCGTTGATCCCATTTTGTACTCAAATACTGACCGTAAAACGACTTCTAAAATGTGATGGCGGCAGGCTAAGTACAACAAACTTTTACCTAGCTGTTTTTCTAACAAGGTGCATGCGCCTTTCATTCGTCCTGTGTTGGAAGCCGTCGTATCAAAAACACATACCAACAATTTTATCGCCAATATCCCATTCTTCTAGACTACCACTAACAGCTTCTGCCTGACTGGCGCCTGTGGAATTTTCTAATTCCGGGACCCCCAGTAGTTGTTCATAGTCTCCTTTGCTTACCAAGATTGCCAACCGTTCAGCACATTATTTCTGAAGAAGATTTGGTAAAAGTTTTCCATCCCAATGAACAACAATACCCTCTAAGTCTAAGTTTTTAAACCTCGCCTTGATTTTCTGGGCCCGTTGACTTTGAAAGGATATTCTGCGTTTTCTTAAAGCACTTCTACTAAGTGCAAATTCCTCGACATTACAGCCCAGACTTTCAGCTGTTGCACAGCATTTCTATCAGAAATTTTGCACCTATCTAGCAAAATTGATATTTTTTCCGTCATTACTTCTCTATAACCACGACTGTATTTCCTTGTTTTACTCGCTGTCTCCGCTTTGCTGGCTTTTTCATCATCGGTAAATACTTCGTCCGAGGTGATTTCTTCCACTTCTGATTCAGAAGACAATGAGATGTCTCGTACATTTTCTGTTGCAATGAAAAAAGGAAAGAAAATGTATGGATTTTGGGAGAAAAATACTGTTGATGTTGGTAACAAATAGGAACGAATAAAGGCTATAGCTTCTAAGAGCCAGCATTTTATTACCTATTTAAGTATGGGTTTGAGTATCTAATTTTTAAGTAAAATTGGGCAACTATACTATAAACTTACCAGCGCTTACTGGTGAAATCTGTCGCCATCGCCGCTCTTCTGCTTTTGCTTTTCTTGCTTCTCTTCTTTGTTCAGCTAGAGCTGTATTCACATCGATACCTTCCATGTGGCCTGGACGTCCTTTCATTCTCTGATATGTCAAAAATTTAATATCTTCCTGATTAGACATTTTTGAAATGGCATCTTCCACTGCTACATCAAAAAGATCGGACAGTTTGGATGTGAATGCAAAAGTTTTTTCCTCTTGACGTTTTGTCTTCAACACCTCTGAAGTGCCTCCATTCGTTATATAATTTTTCGACTTTGCGAACAGCATTTTTTTGTAATTGATAAGGTATTATAGCTTTCTCCCAGAACACAAGAACTTCCGTCAGAGTGAGTTTTGCAGCATCACTAAAAGGTAATCCAACTTCACGAATGTTGTAAAACAATGACTTTAACACTTGATGATTAGATGGCAGTTTACTCCCTATTATTTGATGAGATGAATACCCAATTAAATAAATTAGGGTTTTAGATCGAACACGAACATTAGATGAGGTATGAATTTAATTATATAACTATGTATGTAATATCTTGCACTTTCTAATATCGAACTGTTCACTTAGCACAACAAACTTTAAAATAACATTTCTTTTAAAGCGTCAAAATCAAATAGAGGATTCCCCACTTTTTACTTACTACCAGAATACATAGCGGTAAATATGAGCAACACGTCAGCCACGAGATGCCAGAAATATACAATACCAAATAATACTAGAGATGCTAGCTTATTGGAGTAAAAATATGTTTAGTGAGGTTGAAATGTGAAAAAGTAGTAAAGTAAAGGTTAATAAAAGTTATTCTGATATTTTGTTGTTGTCGCTTTATTTTAGTAAAAGTATAGGAAGGTATAAAAATACTTAAGCGAGCCTTAAATCTGAAAAATATTATGTATGAGTGTCACCAAAAAGGCACATAACACGATCTTGATCCATTAAATGTTAAATATCTTCCAAACTATGCATTTCTAAAGAAAATGTATTATAATAGACTTTAATTTCAACAAAATTACCTTTCATTTGATAATAAATTTATTATAATAGGTGGAATCAGTCGTAAGTTAAACTCGAAAAATAACGCTTTTCCGCGAAAAATGGCCATTTTATCAAACTTCAAGGCTCTTTCGGCACGGGAAGGCAAAATTCGATTAAGCTGAAACTTTTACAATTGTATTTTTACACTAAATGGCACATTCCTAGAAGTGAGCACACACAAATTTCAGAAAAAAACAAGAAATGTGCTATCGTGGGACACCAGGCAGGAACGAAGTTCCTTCGGATAATGTAGAATCGATACAATTTGCAAAAAAAAATTGTAAAATTGTAATTTTATTTTATGTAGGTTGTCCTGATTTTTCTCTCAAATTTCGCTGATTAGTTTTTATTTAAGTACAGATAAGTGTTAAGAAAATTTAGTATTTTAAGAAATAATGAATTACGTAAAATAAAAAAATAATTCAAATTATATCTAAATAAAAATTGGTAAATATTTTTTTGTTTTAAATTATCAATTGTTATTACAAATGATATAATAGAGCTATTTTATGCTTTTATTTGTAAAATAACGTCAAGTTTGTTAGAGCTGTGAATAATTTTACATTCTACATATTAGTGGCATCACCACTCTACCTCCTCTTTCTATCATCCATTCTACTGTCAACTCTACTGTCGTCCTACTGCCTTTGGCAAATATAGGAAATATTCAAGTTAGCGGGAACGACAACTGTCGGCCTGCAGTCGTGTAGTCGTGCAGCTGTCAAAATAACAGTGTCCATAAGAACGTCTGTATTTTAATACTTGACAGATGTAGTTTGCATTCTGTCGCGCTCTATGTGTTCCGCACTTCACTCAAAACTAATTTGCATACACAGATGTTACAGATTTTCATGCCTAATTATTTTGCAAGACCTAAAAGTAGGCTATAGCTAGCGATCTTACAGTCTTTTTCTTACGGGTTATTTCTTCCGGTTTTTACTATCACTTTTTATTCAGTTATCTCACGCAGCAAAATCCCTATCTTCTCCAAGCCTGGTAAGGAACTTCGTTCCAAAAAAATTCACCTCTATTCACTAAAACCACCCTAATAGTCACACATGTGTACAAATACTTATGATTATCAGTAAAAATTAGAGCAATAGAATGTAAATACAAATAGTCCCGAAACCATAAATATTTCCCTTCCTTTGTTAGAAGTAGATAGGTACACATAAGATTTGGAAAACAACTGACCTGCGCGTCGGTACTAGCATAAGTATAAATAGGAGTAGTTTGAAAAAGAATAACTAGAATAAATTGACCATTGAGCGCAGAGCACCACGTTTAATCATTTATTTAATTGGCGCCCAACGCGTTTTTGTAAGTCTGTTCCCAAAATCCTTATGTCAGGATAATAGAACAGCACAAGAATACCCAAAAAAAAAAAAATCCCACGCCAAGGACAAAGGGAAGAAAAAAGAAGTCAACAATTCCACGAAAGGACAACGGGACATGAAGCTGTACTTAATGTAAGCATACCTATTATCTAAGAGAATTGAAATTGGACGCTAGGAATAAGATCCCATTTTGCCAAGTTTTGTGAAAATAAACAACATTTGTGACAAGCGGAAAAAATAGGTGTAAAATGTCATTAACCGCAGAAGCCATTACCAATTTGTTTACTCAAATCACTACAAATGTAGCGAATCAGCTGGAACAGCGCGTATCTGAACAGACTAGGCAGGGGCAAGCTAATTTTGACGCGTTGATTTTAAATGTTTCTCCACCAAAAGTTTTGAGGTACGAGGACATAGAGATAGATACAAATATGCAATGCGATATTGGACTCGATGTTGTGAAGACTGTACGCGAGTTTTCCGGTGAGTCGGTTCGATATCCATCATGGCGACAGTCTGCAAAAGCAGCTATGAAGTCTCTTGAAAAATACTTACGCTCAAATAGGTATTATCAAGCCATAGCTATAATATGAAATAAGATAACAAGAGCGGCGGATACCATGTTATCATCATTTAGCACGCCCCTGAATTTTAATGCTATAATAGCAAGACTTGACCAAACACACTCGGACAAAAGACCGTTATATCTTCTAGAGCAAGAACTTTCCACTTTACGATTCAATAGAGAAGCATCTGACACTCCTTACAAATATAGCAGTTATGCAATATAACGGGGACAGAGAAGCCTTGAAACTTCTTAATGAGAAGTATAGGAATGATGCCTTACGTGTTTTCATTTCAGTGTTTTCATTTCAGGGTTAAATCGACCCCTTAATGATATTTTGTTTTCAAGTCGCCCGACAGATTTATCAACCGCTTTAGCCTTAGCACAAGAATTAGAATTGAATTAACAACGCTATACATTTGCTAACGCATTCGCAAATAGAAACAGTGGTTCTTACCGAATATCTCATCCTCAATATCGCACGGCACATAATCATGAAAGGACAGTCTTGTCACAACCACAACCAGAGCCTATGGATGTTGATCCCAGCTTTTCTCGGCTAAACAACGCGCATAATAATAGGCAGCAAACGCTTTTAATAAATTTCAATCGTTCTAACTATAGAACAAGATCAGGAAATCCCCAAAGACAGAACAATAATAATAATAATAATAATAATAATAGACAAAATAATTGTGGTCAGCATGTGAATCATTACCAAATACATATGTATATGAAAGTGAAGGAATGATAGTAATGGGATAGTCGCACTAAATTTTTAAATAACAATTCTCAATTGCCGTATGTGTTAATTAAAATACGTAATGGGAAAGAACTTAAATTACTTATTGACACGGGAACAGCGAAAAATTATGTATTTAACCATGAATTTCTAACGTCAATCAAAAAACTGGAAAAACCTTTCAGTTTATCATCCATTAATGGTACCACAACTATTTTCGAAAAATGTTGGATAGAAGTATTTGGTACAATAACAGAATTCTATATTTTAAAGGATCTAGAAAGTTTTATTGGAATTGTAGGATTTGATTTCCTTAGGCAAATTGGCGGAGTTTTAAATACAAATACAGGATATTTGAACTATAATAATGGCAGGGAACAGATACGTTTTTTGGAATGTGTTCAAATTAATACATTGCAAACTATTGTCGAAAACGTTCCGCCCAGGGCAAAGCTAAAGTTTCAAAATATGTTGAAATCATATGAAAAAGTATTTGTAGACCCAGAAGAAGCTTTACCGTATAACACTAAAGTAGTGGCGACAATCAAAACAACAACTAGCAAACCTATTTATTCGAAGTCTTATCCTTATCAAATGTCTGCAACAAAATTTGTAAATTCCAATGTCGAGTCACTTCTCGCTAACAAAATCATACGCAAAAGTCGCGCTCCCTATAACAACCCAGTATGGGTTGTAGACAAAAAAGGAATTGATGAGACAGGTAGCAAAAAGCTACGGATGGTAATAGATTTTCGCAAATTAAATGAAAAAACTATTCCTGACACAAATGCGATTCTTACGAATCTTGGAAAATCAAAGTATTTTACAACGATCGATCTAAAGTCGGGATTTCACCAAATTTTTCTTGCTGAAAAGGATCGAGAGAAAACAGCCTTCTCCGTGAATAACGGCAAGTATGAAGTTTCCAGGTTACCCTTTGGGTTGAAAAGTGCTCCTAGTATTTTTCAGAGAGCGATAGACGACATATTGAGAGAAGATATCGGGGCACGTTGTCATGTTTACATTGATGACGTAATAATTTTCTCTATTGAGACTCACATATACGATATAGAGAGTATCATTAAAAAACTGCTGGATGCCAATACGAGAATAGCATTGGAAAAATGCAAATTTTTCAGAACTAGCGTAGAGTTCTTTGGTTTTATAGTTTCCGAGAATGGCCTTAAGACAGCTGACGATAAAACACTTGCTATACTAAAATTTGACGAACCCAAAACTCTTCGGGCATTACGCTCCTTTTTAGGACTGTCAGGATATTACAGGAGATTTATTCGAGATTATGCGAAAATTGCAAAGCCGCTAAGGAAATATTAAGGGGAGAAAACGGCCATATAAACACGAAGCATTCAAGTAGTAAACAAATAACATTGTCAAAGGAGGCTCAGGAGGCGTTTAATAAACTAAAAGAAATCCTTGCATCTGAAGATGCTACTCTTCGCTTTCCAGATTTTAGTAAACCTTTTGATTGAACCACCGACGCTTCTTCTGTAGCAATCGGAGCTGTACTATCGCAGGAGAAAAGACCTATAACCTTTATATCCCGCACACTATCTTCTGCAGAGCAAACCTATGCTACTAATGAAAGAGAAATGCTTGCGATTGTTTGGTCATTGCAGAATTTACGAAATTATTTGTACGGCGTTAACAATCTTAACATATTTACAGACCATCAGCCGCTAACATTTTCCATTTCGGACCGTAACCCCAATACAAAACTAAAACGTTGGAGAAGTTTTGTAGAAGAATTTGCGCCCAAATTCCATTACAAACCAGGTACTGGAAATGTGGTAGCAGATGCCCTTTCGCGGCAGTACATTCAACACATGAATCAATGCAATAATACCGATCAGTACAGTACACAATGCTGCAAAAACAGCGAGTTTTTTTTACCCAGTTTATTGAGACCGTACCAACAACTATCAATAGTTTTAGAAATCAAATTGTTTTATCAGAAGCGCAAACTTCTGACCGTATAGTAACTTCTCCGTTTCCTGGATATAAGCGTCACGATATTCAATTTAGCGACATTCAGTCCCTATATCATTTACTAAAGGATGCTATTAATGCAGATATTGTTAATGGTATTCATTGCCCACTCACTGTGCTAGGAAAAATACAAAATGAGATTGTAGAACTATTTCTATCGGTTCGCTTCAAACACACAGAAAACTTGGTTATGGACTTACCAAACGAAAGTGATCAAATTGAAGCAATCGCTACAGAACATAATCGCGCTCATCGAGCCGCTGGAGAAAATATTCTCCAATTAATTAGTGAATATTTTTTTCCTAGAATGAGGAAAAAGATAACGGACTTTGCGAAAAATTGTAGCTTTTGCGCGAAAAGTAAATATGTTAGACATCCTAAAAAGCAGATTATGAAATCAATCCCAATACCCACTTACCCTGGGGAAATCCTGCACATGAATATATACAGTACAATATTTTTTGACGTGCTTGGATAAATTTTCAAAGTTTGCATTCATTGAACCCATAAATTCTCGTTTAATTGTAGATTTACAAGTACCAATAATTAGGATATTAAGATTTTTCAAAAACCCAAAAATTTTAGTCACAGATAATGAAGCAACATTTTGCTCTCAAACAATAAAGTCAGTCATTCGAGACAATTTTGATATGACGCACTTCACAGCACCTGCAATGCATAGCAGTACAAATGGCCAAGTTGAGAGATTTCACTCTACACTTAGCGAAATTGCTAGAACAGGAAAATGGACTTACGGACATAAAAAGAGTTAATGCAGGTAGCAGTTACAAAATATAACAACTCAATCCATTCAACGATCCACCGAAGGCCGATAGACGTTATATTTTCCTTACCAACACCTGAGAAAGAGAGAATTCGAGAGCTTTTACTATAAGTTCAGAACCAACAAAATGAGATTCACAATATAAATCGGAAGGATAGAAAATTCTTCCCAGGTCAAAAAATTTTTATTAAGTTAGACAAACGAAGAGGTACTAAAGTAACCAATAGATATGTTGAAAGAACAGTACAACAGGATTTTGGTTCAACTGACCTAGTAGATGGAAAAGAAGTACATAAAGACAACATTCGCTAAATATCTTATTTTTACAGGCTCCTCAATATGGTCATCATCCAGGCCAAGATTCTAGATTACAGCCACTCCAGGTATATCCCATTTCAGAAAGGAGAAGTAGCTATTTATGACACCTACATATATCTTGTACATACCATAAACATAACTGAATTTAAGGAAGTTCCCCTTGTCGTATCCAACCTTAAAAAGCTTTTCGAAAACCAGGAGAAAAAGGAATCCTTGGAGGCCGATGCCAACGATATGCTTCGCCTCATTAATGCACTGAGCTTTCGCAGTAGAAAAACTAGATCAATAAATTTTTTAGGTTCTGCATTGAAATTTGTTGCTGGCACTCCGGATCACAGTGATTTCGAGATATTAGGAGAAAGGCAAACAAGGCTAATAGAAGCTGAAAACCAACAGATAGAGATAAGTGCTGATATAGAAAATAAGATAAACGAGTTAACTTCTCAAATTAATAAACTCAAATACAATCATTACGAGAAAGTAGAAAATAAAATGTATCCAGACTTATTTCAGAAAGTAGAAAATAAAATGTATCCAGACTTATTTCAGATAATAGCTGTTCGTGCTATTCTCACTAATGTTGTCTATTCAGTTACGCTCGCTAAATTAAATATAGTAAATAATGTAATTGTATCAGATAACGAAATTAAGAAAGTATTAAATCAAGAAAATTACCAACTAGGTATAAGTGCCCTTATGGCTGCTGGAAATGTTAAGATCTACTCTAATAATGAGATTATAAAATATTTGGTAAAAATACCAAAAGTGTACTCTGTTTGCTCATTAATAGAAATTTTTCCGGTAGTATACAATAACACGATATTAGATTTAAGAAATAAATATGCTGCTAAATACGGGAAATACCGTAGTCCGCTTTATAACTGCAAGGAAACTGTAACTATCCCTTTCTGTCAAATTGATACATTTGATTCCTGCATGTACCAAATGCTAACAACATTTCGGCAACCTGTAAGACAACTACAGCATACCATGTATGTACCTCCGGTCATCCAAATCGACGAAAACATTCTGTTAGTCAACAACCAGAATATAATCTTAACGGAAGGAAACCAAACGAATGAATTGATGGGGACATTCTTAATAATGTACGACAACGATATTTTAATAAATAATACAAAGTACCCGGTGAGCGAAAAAGTCCATCTATGGTGCCTGAATTAACGAACCGCTTCAAATTGAATATCTCCGAGTATGTCACAATCCCAACAAGATAGAAAAATTGAGTGAAAATGCATCAAAACAAAATATGTATTGGTATGTCCTCATTTCAATAACAGGTACATTAATAACAACCATTGTGTACCTAAAATGTAAAAGATCAGATACAGTAATCAGCACATTTTCCAACCCATCGCAGCCAAGTAACCTTTTTATAAATGAGCATTTTGACCTGATGATGAAAACTATCGAAAGCAACCTAAAGCAGATTCGGGACGCATCTGTTTAAGGGAGGGGATAGTTATAGACAGTTACACATGTATTTGGTTATATGTACATGTTTACAGATACATTGTTTACAACTTAAGTGCAGCTGAGAAAACATAAATATTTATGTATAGTTATAAGTACTAGTTATAGATAGTCACACATGTTTACAAATACTTATGATTATCAGTAATAAATATAGTTTAAAAAAACTAAAAAACTCGCTTTTAAAGCATATCAAACTAAAAAGTGAAAAATAATTCTTTGTATAAACTAACAATAATAATGAAGAAAAAATTCCTGCATTATTGTGAGAAAAGCGTGGCATGCTCGATATATGAAAAATATGTCACAAATCACCCCACGCTTTTCTCACAATAATGCAGGAATTTTTTCTTCATTATTATTGTTAGTTTATACAAAGAATTATTTTTCACTTTTTAGTCTGATATGTTTTAAAAGCGTGTTTTTTAGTTTTTTAAACTATATTTATTTTTGATATTTAGTTTGATGTGAGAAACCCCAAATTTGTTAAAATATGAACTATGACATGTAGTATTGGTTAAGTAAATCGATAATTAGGCAGCATTTAATATCTACTCGTAACCTTTCATGATTAATTGTTACATTATTTGCGACCAAGTTCTATTGACGACTTTCCGAATTATTACTTCTTAATCGAATCATTTCTTCTAAAGCTTCACTGTTACATGGAGTTTCACATGTCAACTTTGAACAGTCTAGTTCTTCAATTCGAATATCGTCCTAAGATCTACAGCGACTAAGTGCTAACAGAGAACTTAAAAGTATAGAGAAGGTGCAAATCGAAATCTGTATGATGGTTCGATTGCGCGGCTAACAGAGCTGATACAATCATAGAAGGGAATTCACCATATTCGCTGCTATTTAGCAGAATTGAGCCCGTTCTCTGACAGAAATATATGTAAAATGACTGAGAATAAATAAAGAGAATTGCTTTGT